>WUAM01000292.1:147743-157906 GCA_024336885.1 Actenoides hombroni
GGTGATCATGAGGCAAGTGCAGGACAACAGGGGGATCAGGCGCAGCCAACATGAGTTCATGAAGGGCAAGTCCTGTTTAACCAACCTGATCTCTTTCTATGATCAGATGACCCACTTAGTGTATGAGGGACAAGCAGTGGATATTGTCTACCTGGACTTCAGTAAGGCATTTGACGCCGTTTCCCACAGCATTTTGCTGGAGAAGCTGGTAGCTCATGACTTAGACAGATGGACTCTTTGTTGGGTTAAAAACTGGCTGAAAGGCTGAGCCCTTTGTTCACAGTTGTGGTGAATGAGGTTAAATCCAGTTGGCAACTGGTCACAAATGGTGTCCCTCAGGGCTCAGTTTTGGGACCAGTTTTGTTTAATATCTTTATCAATGACCTGGGTGAGGGGATCAAATGCACCCTCAGTAAATTTGCAGATGACACGAAATTAAGCGGGAGTGTCGATCTTCTTGAGGGTAGGAAGGTTCTGCAGAGGGATTTGGACAGGCTGGAGCAATGGGCTGAGGTCAATTGTGTGAGGTTTAACAAGGGCAAGTGCTGGGTCATGCCCTTCGGTCACAATAACCCCATGCAATGCTACAGGCTTGGAGAAGAGTGGCTGGAAAGCTGCTTGGCTGAAAAGGACCTGGGGGTGCTGGTTGACAGCTGACAACATGACCCAGCAGTGTGCCCAGGTGGTCAAGAAGGCCAGTGGCATCCTGGCCTGTATCAAAAATGGTGTGACCAGCAGGAGTAGGGAGGTGATTGTGCCCCTGTACTTGGCACTGGTGAGACCACACCTTGAGTACTGGGTTCAGTTCTGGGCACACAGTATAAGAAGGACATTTAGGTGCTGGAGCGGGTCCAGAGAAGGGCAACTAGACTGGTGAGAGGTCTGGAAAATATGTCTAAGGAGGAGCATCTGAGGAAACTGAGGTTCTTTAGTCTAAAGAAGAGGAAGCTGAGAGGAGACCTTATTGCTCTCTACAACTACCAAAAAGGAGGTTGTAGTGAGGCTGGTGTTGGCCTCTTCTCCCAAATTACTAATGATAGGATGAGAGGAAATGGCCTCAAGTTGCATCAGGGGAGGTTTAGATTGGATATTAGAAAGAAATTATTTACTAAGAAAGTGGTTGGGCAATGGAACAGGCTGCCCAGGGAGGTGGTGGCATCACCATCCCTGGAGGTGTTTAAAAAACAAGTAGATGTAGCACTTGAGGCTATGGTTGAGTGGTTAGGGAGATGTTGGGATGAGGGTTGGGCTTGATGATCCTAGAGGTTCTTTCCAACTATAATAATTATAAGGAAGGCTGCTCCATGGTTCTGCTGCTTGCCCTTTAGGAGGATCCAGATTGTCCCTGAGCTTCACATCTATATGTCTATATGTTAAATACCTCGAGGGATGGTGACTTCACCACTTTCCTGGACAGCTTGTTCCAGGGCTTCATAACTCTTTCAGTGAAGAAATTTTTATTCATGTCAAATCTCAACCCCCACTGACACAATTTGAAGCCATTTCCTCTTGTCCTAACATTTGTTACTTGGGAGAACAGACCGACCCTCACTTCATTACAACCTCCTTTCAGGTAGTTGTAGAGAGTGGTAAGGCCTCCCCTGAGCCTCTTTTTCTCCAGGTTAAACAACTCCAGTTCTCTCAGCTGTTCCTTATAAGTCTTGTTCTCTAGACCTTTCAGCAGCTTCATGGCTCTTTGGACATACTCTAACACCTCAATGTCCTTCTTGTACTGAGGGACCCAAAACTGAACCCAATATTCAGGATGTGGCCTCACCAGTGCTGACTGCAGAAGTACATTCACTTCCCTAGACCTGCTGGCCACGCTATTTCTAATACAAGCCAGAATGCTGTTGGCCTTCTTGGCCACCTGGGCACACTGCTGACTTATGCTCAACCAGCTATCAACCAAACCCCCAGGCCCTTTTCTGCCAGGCAGCTTTCCAACTGCTCTTCCCCCAGCCTGCAGTGTAACATGGAGTTGTTGTGACCCAAGTGCAGGACATGGCAGTTGGCCTTATTGAACCGTTTACCATTGTCCTCAGCCCACTGATCCAGCCTGTCAAGTTCCCTCTGTAGACCCTTCCTACCTTCAAGCTGACCAACACTCCCACCTAACTTGCTGTTGTCTGCAAGCTTGCTGAGGTGCCCTCAATACCCTCATCCAGATCATTGATAAAGGTATTAAACAGAACAAGCTCTGATACCACTTGTGACTGGCAACCAGCTGGATTTAACTCCATATACCACCACTCTCTGGGCTCAGCCATCCAAATGATTTTTTATCCAGTGAAGCATATGCCCACCCAAGCCACGAACAGCCACTTTCTCCAGGAGAATGCTGTGGGAAACAGCATTAAAAGCTTTACTGAAGTCCAGGTAGGCAACATCCACAGACTTTGTTTCACCCACTAGGCAGGTCACCTTATCATATAAGGAGATCAGGTTGGTCAAGCATTACCTGCCTTTCATAAACCCATGCTGAGTGGTCTTGACCACCTGGTTGTCCTGTATGTGCCATGTGATGGCAGTCAAAATGATCTGCTCCATAACGTTTACTGGCACTGAGGTCAGACTGACAGGTCTGCAGTTCCCTGGATCTTCTTTCCAGCCCTTCTTGTTGATTGGTGTCACATTTGGTAATCTCCAGTCAACTGGAACCTCTCCAGTTAGACAGGACTGCTGATAAATGATGGAAAGGGTCTTGGTGAGCACTTGTGCCAGCTTCCTCAGTACGACTGAGTGGATCTCATCTGGTCCCATAGACTTGTGTACATCTAAGTTGTATAGTAGGTTATTGACCACTTCCTCTTGGATTATGGGAGCTTTGTTCTGTTCCCTACCCCTGTCACTGAGAAAACAACTGATCTTCCTATTAAAGACTGAGGCAAAGAAGGCATTCAGTACCTCAGCCTTTTCCTCATCCTTGGTCACTGTATTTCCCACCACATACAATAAAGGATAGAGATTCTCCTTAGTCCTCCTTTTACTGTTCATGTATTTACATAAACTTTTTTTATGGTCCTTTATGGCAGTAGCCAGACTTAAGTTCTAGTTGAGGTTTGGCCTTTCTAATTTTGTCCCTGAATAACCTCAAAAAATCTTTGCAGTCTTCCTGAGTGTTCTGTCCCTACTTCCATAGGCCACAGACTTTCCTTTCCTTCCTGAGTCAAAGGTCTCTATTCAGCCAGGTCGGTCTTACTGCCTGACAGCTCATCCTACATACAGCACACCAGGAGGGCCTGCTCCTCTGCCTTAAAGCTTTCCCTCTTGAGGAATGTCCAGCCTTCCTGGATTCCTTTGCTCTTCAGATCCGCCTCTCAAGGGAGTCTGTGAACCAGTCCCCTAAACAGGCCAAAGTCAGCCCTCCAGAAGTCCAAGAGGTAAGTAAGTTTAAACAGCAATTACGTAGCAACTGTCCCAGTTTTAAGATACTGGCAGACTTTTTGCAAGGAAATTTTAAAGTGACGTGGATTCCTTTGAAATTAAGAGTTGAGCTTCCCAGTCATTTCTGTATTACAGAAACTGCTGCCCTTGGTGTGTGGCTTTCTGAATGTAATGTGAAAAATTTTGGCAAGGGACACACATGTACTGCCCCATGTGAAGCAGATATACTCAGGAAATGTTGAGGCAGAGCTGAGCTTTTCCTGGCCTGGATTGCTCCAGTACTTTCTTGGCTGTCAAACAATGAGCACTGACACTGATGTAGGGTGGATTTGCAGTCTGAGCTGAACAGGAAGGAGTATCAGAGTGTCTTAGAGATGTGTTTCTGTGCTGCATATTGTCCTTGAGGCTTAAAGACAACAGGATGTGTGTCTCCTCTTGTCTCCACTACAAACCACTTCTGAAACTTGTTAGTAGGCCAAGAGTGAAAGAAGAAGGTGTTTTAGCTGTTCCTTCAGCCAAAGAGCTCTGTGCCCTAAGTCGCTATGAAATCCTGCAACGAGCTGCATCACCTGTTGGTAGCTGGTTTGAGTGGAATTCATTTGCCTATAGAAACCAGACAGCAACTTGCCTATGGCCCTTCCTTTCTCTGGCCTCTCTTCCCATGGAGTTGCAGGGAAACCTGACCTCAGCCTCGACATATAGGATACACACTTCACATCCAGAAGACCTTCAAGTGTGGCAATAAACAGGACAAGTGGGGGAAAATGAGTAGGAGCCAGTGTCAGGAAGCAGCTTTTCCTGCCTTCCCAAAGTCTCAAGTGGGGACACCAGTCCCAACACACAGCACAAAAAGCCCAACATCCCACATGGCGTTGCAAAAGCTTTTATTGTTCCCTCAGACCACCGTGCCAGACGTGGCAAGAGCCTTGCCCGCGTAGCAGCAGGTGCCGTGCCAGCGTGGGGCAAGAGCTGCTGCTTTCTTCTTACTTGCCAGCAGCAGCGGCACGGGCAGGAGCAGCCTTTTGCCTGGAGCTTCTCTTCTTCCTCCTGGTCGTCTCCCTTTTGGAGGGTGAGGCCATGAGCTGGCTTGGGGGGGCAGCTCGGCCGCAGTGGCCGAGCACGGCACCTTGCAGGAGCTTCTTGAGCGCAGAGCTCTTTTGCAGCACTGCCTGCAAGTGCGATGGAGAAATGCGCTGCTGCTTGCTCTTCTTGGAAACCCTGCCGGCCATGGCCAGGGCCTTGTGCGTCACGCACTGCATCACCGCAGCCAGGTAGACGGGGACCTGGGCTGCGTAGCGCTCAGCAAAGCGGCCTCTGCGCAGCTGCCGCTCTACGCGGCTCACGGAGAAGAGCAGCCCGGCTCGGGAGGAGCGGGAGCAGCGGCTCTTTGGGGCTTTTGCTTCGCTGACATCGGAGGAGCCCCCAGACCCTCTCTCCTGGGGCTCCCTCTCCTGCTCAGGCGCCGTGTAGATCTCCTCTGCTCCGGCCATGCTGCTGGCAGTGGCTTGAAGAGGTGTGTCCATGCTGCACCTGCTTGTCTGGCCTTCTTTTCCTTGCTGGTCCTTGCTGGTGGTTCCTGCTGCTGGGCTTGGGTTGCCAGCACCTGTCCTTGCTGGGCCGACCAAGGCTTGTCTGGGGCAGGGAGGCCAAAACCAAAGAAGAGCTCACGCTCAAGTCCTCTCCCGTGCAGGTTCTGGCCCTTTGGTCACCTGGGCAGTGGGAGCAAGCGCTCTCTTTGGGTGGCAGGGACCAATAGGAAATTAATTCCTCTATGACCTCATCTCCCCGCTATTGACATCACGCCCACTGGCATTGTCCTTTGCAAGTGAGTTCAGTGATCATCTCTGCTCCTCAGCTCCACTCCTTGTTACCATGGCAGAGACTTTCCTAGCACTTGGCACAGAAAGGGTCCACTATAAGGCTGAGTGCTCTCCTTTTTTCTGAGTTCTTCTCCCTGACCTTGCCCTGTGACAACTCTCCTTTCATCCCTTGCCTTTTCCCTCCAACCCAATCCCACAGTGACATTGTCTGGGAGATGACCTCCTTCCTCGTTTTCAGGGAATCCCAGAGCCACAGGTTGCCCAGACATGGGTTTTGAATAACTCTGTGGGTGGGTTTTGAATAACTCTGTGGGTGGAGATGCCATAACCTCTCTGGGAAATGCCCATGAGCCTTCTCTTCTCTGGGCTGAACAGCTCCAACTCTCTCAGCTATTCCTTCCAATGAAAGCCCACATTTTTCCAAGCATTCCTCTTCCTCTTTCAGTGCCTCCTTCCCTTCCCCTTCTGCTTCCCTCTCCTCTCCTGTTCAGGAAGGCAGGGTGTATAGTGACCCAGACAGAAGGAATCTCAAGCAATCCCCAAAGTCTACCGTGCCTGTCAAAGGGTGGCATCTGGACTTGATTTTCTTTTTTCTCCTGAACTCCCACTTCATATTTTCCTGCCTAAAACCTGCAAGGCATACCCAAGTCAGAGCACAGCATTTATAGAATCATGGCATCATAGAATGGTAGGGGTTGGAAGGAACCACTGGAGATCATTGAGTCCAACACCCCTGCCAGAGTAGGATCACCCAGGGCAGGCTACACAGGAACAGATCCAGGTGGGGTTTGAAAGTCTCCAGAGAAGGGGACTCCACAACCTCTCTGGGCAGCCTGTTCCAGGCTCTGTCACCCTCACAGGAAAGAAGTTTTTCCTCATGTTGAGGTGGAACTTCCTGTGTTCCAGTTTGTGACCATTGCTCCTCATCCTATCACAGGACACTACTGAAAAGGGACTGGCCTCTTCTACTTGACACTCACCCTTCAGATATTTGTAACCATTAACAAGATCCCCTCTCATCTTCTCCCGACCAAACAGCCCCAGAGAGATGTTCCGGTCCCTTAACCATCCTTGTAGCCTCCATTGGGCTCTCTCTAGTATTTCCCTGTCCCTCTTGAACCGGGGAGCCCAGAACTGGACACGATACTCCAGATGTGGTCTCTCTTGGGCAAAGTAGAGGGGAAGGAAGGGCAAGGGCTTTTGTTGTACCCTTAGACTATAGTGCTGGATTTGGCAAGAGGCCTTGCACATAGAGAGTGCTTGCCTTGCTTGCATAGCATGGGGCAAGACTTTCTGCTTTCTTCGCACTTGAAGGTGACACTCTTCCGAGCAATCCTTTTTATGGCTGATTATTTAATATTCCTCTTCTGGAGAGGGGAGGCAGCTGACATCTTTCTTTGGTGTGCCTTGTCTTGCAGATGATAATGCCTGCCAGGAGTTTCTTAAATAGACTATATATTGATAGTCTGGAGAATATGCATTGAGGACTGTGCTGCGCTGAAGGTTCCTTTTCCATGTCTACAGCCTCATATGTCAAGTACTGGAGGACAGGAACCAGACACACAGGGGCTCCAACCCCAATACATGCTGCCTATTTCCCTTTGCATAGCTGCCTGTCTTTGTGGCTCACCAAGAAGGCCAACCCAGCCCTGGAGTTGTAGCTCATTTTTGTCTTCACTTTTTTTCTCTTCCAAATGGCCTGTAAAAGGCAGATTCATATCTCATCTCCTTCTCAGGTATTTTGTAAGACGGTATTCTGTAATCATACTTCTTTATCTTGTATTGATGTTTCTTTCTGGGTTGGTTTTTTTTTTTTTCTTTCCTGACTTTCTTTTCTGGAGTGACTGATTTGCTTCAACATTTTTCTTTCCAGAAGGTAGCTCGGTTCTCTCTACCTGGCATTCTTACCTACCTCTGAATTGCTTTCTTTGCTTACTGTCTGTCCCAGCCTTGTAAAATAGTTGTAAACAACTTTTGGGGACTGGAAACTTCTTTTGTGATTGTGTCTGTCTTGAAGTAAGGAAATAAATGTTCCTTTCAACCAGGTGGATACAAACCAATGGGAAGCTGTAGCTGTAAGCATGGGTAGCAGCTTATCCTTTTATTGCTTAATTGTCATTGACACATGATCTGCTGCGTACTTCCGTGATTCACATGACTCAGGGAAGTAAAACTCTCTTATAGGTTTACTGAGAATGTTGTCTAGTAACCCATGCTATTCTTGCATAATAATTTTTTTCATTTAAAGGGTGATAAAGAATAAAGCAGGAGACACAAAGTCAGTGTCTGTCTGTCTGTGCCTTTTGTGGGAATTTGTGTGAATGGATCCCATAGGTACTGGTGGTCGTTGGTGGAGAAAAAGTGACCAGAAAACAGCAAGACAAGGAGAAGGAGAGTATGTACTGAGAGTTACTATGCAAAAACCTCCCAAGGACTAATAAACTCTGGATCCCAGGAATTCTACTCAGCTTTCAAGACCTGGTCAGCCCAGAATACCATCAGCTTGATGAATCTATACCACCAGTACATGCTGGCACTCACAACATACAGAGTAACACAGACCGCCGCCAAGCAGTGGCTGCAGTTTCCAACAAAGACTGCGGGGTTGTGCATACATCTGATGAAATTCAAGGCACCCTGAGGGACTTTCTGAACATCTGCTTAGAAGCCACCAGTGTGACAAAACCCTTTTGCTGCTGATTGTCCTGCTGTGCTTGGCCTTGCCACTGCTGCTCAGATCAGGTCGCTATGAACGAGTGTGTGAACTGCACACAGGGAGCAAGAGAATGTGTTTTGTGAGTAGCCATCTGCTTTTAGTAATAACAGCTTGTCTCTATCAATAATAGCTGTGAATTAAGAAAAGGTGTTCTAAATAATATTATGACCTTTGTGTCCCCCAAATCTATCTTTCTTCCTTCCTTCCTTCCTTCCTTCCTTCCTTCCTTCCTTCCTTCCTTCCTTCCTTCCTTCCTTCCTTCCTTCCTTCCTTCTTCCTTCCTTCCCAAAATATTAATTATAGTATGCAATCAATAAGTTAAAAGGATATAATTATGCAGATGCTTGTTTTTCTTAAAGCTTACATGAAAACATTATGTCATTGAGAGGTGCTGGATGCTGGCTTGCCTCTTTTAAGTCAATGAAGATCCTCTGAAAGTTGAAATCTTTTACCTCAGTGATTAAGAGAGACTGTAGAGTAGAATTTTCAAAAGCTTCAGAATTATTTTGGTGCACAAAGCTGATGGATCATTTAAAGTATTTCCAAATAAACACGTTTTCTTGATATTTTGTATTAAATGTGTTTTTATTTACTGCTCCTTCCATATAGCTGTTCCAATATTTTAACACTCTAAATCTCTTTTCTTCATTTAGACTAGTCATTTTAATTTTAACGTTGTTACAAAGAAAAACGTTTGCTTAGTTTTCTTGGTAAAGTGAAAACTGAAAGCCTAAGTCTCAGTTATGCAGGCTGAGAAGCAGAAAGGAGGATTAGTTTATGCTCCTGGTCATTTTTAGAATGCTTTAGACTCCTAAGATGGGATAGAATAGTGTTCATAAGCTTCACACTAATCACGCAGATGGTAATGTGTGCGCGTGATCTATTTCTGTTAACATTTCTCATATTTGTTAGATTGCAACAATCATACTGGAAACTCCATACATCCTGCTTTCATCATGCATATTTAAGGTTTCACAACTGTGGAAGTGGTCAAAAGCATCATGAAGAGTGGTGTAAAGCTCCTCGATGTATTCTCCTGCTCCCATTTTCATTAAGGAGTCTGTCTCTCTGCCTTTCTACTCCAGGTAGAATCACTGGTATTTCTGCCTCAACTAAACATTATGCTGCTGCTGCTGCTATAGAGGATCCTTTCTCATGGCCTCAGTTATGCCATTTACCACATTGGTTATGTGTTACAGAATTTGCCCTAGACAATAGCAATAGTCCAGCAAAGCACTGCCCTACCAGGATAACACAGAATTGCTGTTCTCCAGAGAAATGAAGTGACCAATACACCCAAGGGAGGCAGCAGTAGAGCAGGTGGCCAGTGTCTCACATAATAAAACATGTACTCCCTTCTCAGCTAACCAGGTCTTCCTGACATTTCTTTTCCTCTGTAGGAATGACTGTTCACCTCAGACAAGGGTAGTTTCTACAGGTGTGTCCCTCTCTGCAAGTGAGATATATGAAATATATTTTCTTGAAGACTTGTTTTACTGTGCAGTCTCCAAATCTGAGTGCTGATGTATGCTTTTCCTCATGCTATAGATCTGGAGAAGAAATGAGGAAGAAAGGAAATTATTGCAGAAATGAAAATAAAACATTAATGCCAGAAAAATGAGTGGAAGATAATATCTTCTGAGATGTAGCCTTTGTCAAGAGGTCCTTCTAGTTTGGTGACTAGGCCAAGAAATCACTTTAGGAAGGTGTCACGGAAGGCAACACTGTGACATCCTAGCTGAGGTGCTAACCTCCAGCACAAGTACTTATTTCTTTTGGATGAGAGCATAATTTGCCAGCTTTAAGATTCAAGTTCACTTTCTGGTTTGCTTTCAGCACATTCTGGTAGGGAAAAGAAACTAAAGTGTGTTCACAAATCTGCTGCTGAACACAGATGCCCAAACCAAAAGACAACCCCAAAGCAGCAGAACATTTTATTCAATTCTAAGTTTCAAGCATCAACCTGATGTAATCAGAAGTTAAATGCTATCCAAGTTTATCCAAAAGAAGATTTCTAATGAGAAAAGAAGAGCTCTAAAAAAAGCAGCTGCATTTTCTTCAATAACAGTAGAAAGAATTTGTCACTCTAGGGTCAGGACGGCCCCTTAGACCTATAACATGCTCTCTGTTAACCCCACTCCCTCCCCAAAGGGGAAAAGAAAGGGAATAAGGGAGAGAGACTTAGTGATTAGAAAAGGAAACTAGAACAGCTTTAATGAAAATGAAAATAATAATAATAA
>WUAM01000292.1:163740-198293 GCA_024336885.1 Actenoides hombroni
TAGTACAGTCAGTTCTTGAGATCCTCCTGTTACTCCAGTAATGGTAACAGATTCAGTCCCTTTACGATTCGATGGCAATAGGGCGCACGGTGCACCAGTGCCTACCAGGGCTCTGTACTTTTGTGGTTTTAACGTGCCAGGCCATCAAATCCACACAGCCCAATAAACTCTCTTATCCCTCTCCTCCACCTGGATGAAGACAGGGCCCCTCTAACTCTGAGGGTAGTACCCACAGCTGGCAACTAGGTTTGTGTAGTTCACCAGGTTCACGTGGTTTACCTGGTTCACAGGGTGTACACAGGTAATAGGGTGTGTGCAGTTCACAGGATTTACAGAGTTTACAGGATTTGTATGGACTACATGCATCACATTTTCATTCCCCCTACTCATGTTTCAATCTGAGGTCCGTCTACTTGGACCAGAGGAATGCTCACAGAAGACTGGAGCAGCCTCCCCCTGGAAGAATGATTTCTTCTCTTCATTTTACCTCGTAAGCAGAGAACTTGTGCCTGTAGAGCAGAGATAGGTTTACCATCCCATCTGTTCATTTTGTCTCCAAGCCCATGCAGGAGATACCACAGGGTACATTGTGACATGTACTCTTCCTGTTCAGCTGGTCTCACAAAAGAGCTTCTTCTCCTAATGGCTTCAACATGGGTCCACTCAGGGGACAAATAGGATCTGTTGTCCCTCCTCTCTAGTTTTTCAGTTTTTTCAACTGATCTCTCCAGGGCTGATACACAGACCTGTAGGGGACCAGACACACTGTCTTCATACTGTCATACTCTTCTGGCCACTTCGGTCACAGCTGGTGCTTTGCCATCTGTTCCCCATATCATTGTTGACAATGTGGGACAGTATGTGGGAATACACTGATGGGGCACTCTGCACAAACAACATAGGTTGCTGGCATGGGATTGCATCAGGGTTTACTACTCATCTGTCACAATAAATCAGCTGTCATACAGCCAGTTCTCTCAGGTACTTAATACCTTTTTCCATGGTGGTCCACTTGCTTGTGCAGCATTTGAAGTTCTCACACAAACCAGGCCAGAATTATATACCAGTATGGGAGGGTAGAAGTCAGATAAAGAGGAAGGAAGAGAATATAGAAGTGAGTGAAAGAGGAACATTTTCTTGGCGGTACTGTGAATAAGGAAGCCTAGATGTGTCTTGATATCTCTGCTGCTTAAGTTGTGACTGCCTGTCCTGCTTTGAGTGAAAACAGGACAAATTCTGTGCAGTGATTTTGCTTTTCAGCTCAGTTCTTCTAACTGACTGCACTGTCTGAAGTTAGCAGCATGTTCTCACAGGCAGTGTCTGCTTCTAGCAGTGATAACACCCCATGGTTAGAGCTACTACCAAGGATTGGTGTGCAGACCAAGGTCACTGCTGGATCTTGGGTACTACGTTGGGGGTGCAGAAAGTGAAAGGCCACAGCTGCAGGGAGGAGTGGACAGGACAGGTGACCCCAAACTGACCAGTGAGGGATTCCAACTCATATACGTCATCTTGGGTATAAAGCTGAGGGATCACAAGGGTCAAGTTCTTCTTCCTCTTCTTCTTCAATGACCAGCATCTGAGGAGGACTCTGCCCATTCAGACTTCAATCCTGATCTGTGTGTTCCTGAATCCAGCTCCGGAATCCAGCTCCTGAACACAGCTTCACTCTGCCACTGGGCCCAGTCTGGGACTCTCCCGGTGCCTGCTCCACAGCATCAGCGGTGACGGTGATGTAATTGCCATCAGGGTGGGGTGGGGTTGATACTGGTTTTGTATAGATTTGTATATATTCCATTTTTATTATTATTATTTTCATTTTCATTAAAGCTGTTCTAGCTTCCTTTTCTAACGGCTAAGTCCATCTCCTTTAGTCCTTTTCTCTTCCCCTTGGTGGAGGGAGGGGGGTTAACAGAGAGTGCCTGTTATAGGTCTAAGGGGCCACCCTGACACTAAACCGTGACACTGCCAACGCAAGAAAATCTCACAAAAGGGTAGATTTTCTTCCTAGCTAGATCTCTTTTTACCTTGTTGTTCTGACACCCTTCTTTTTGCCAGCTATGACAGAAGAAGTAACATATGCTAATCTGAAATTTGAAAACAGCCATGAACTCTATAATATCACAGAGCCTGAAGATACTAAGGAAAAAGGTGTAGTATTCATTAAGCTTTTATGATGTATTCTTCCTAAAGTAGATGGAATAGGAAATACTTTAAATTATGTGTTCAAGGGGCCTTTGTTAGCTTTGTTACTATCAGAGAAGTTAAACTAGTATACTAGGTATCCTGGTTTTTTTGTTGCTGTCATTTCTGCCTGATTTTTTTAGAATTTGGAATGTGTACCCAAGCTAGTGATCTTATTCTTCCATGGAAAAGCAAATTAATGTGTGTAATACTAATTGTCTAGACCTCAAACGCAAGCTAACAGATTTTTAAAGTGTCTCAGTTCCATTTAATTTCTCCACGCATTTGCATTCAAGCTTAGAATTGAATTAGCTTTAACTGACTCACTTTATTTTATTTCTGAAGTTCTAGCCTGAATTAAGACACGGTCTCTGAAATGGCTGTATCTGTTAAAGGGCTGAATGCACTTTAAATGCTCTATTTTAAATACTGATTTCAAAATAATTTTGCTTAATTTGTGATAAGTTGAGCTCTGGGTTTGTGTGGTACAACTCATGGGAAAGAAAGAACATAGGAAGTCCTAGCTCTTTGTGGGGTTAGGCTCTGGACCAGAGGTTTACAAACAAGAGAATAGTTTGCTAGCGATTGAGAAGAAACTCCTGGGGAATTCTGCATCAAAGAATGCTGGTTTTAATCAGTTTTATGGTTTTTTGAATGTAAGTTCTGGTTTTTTGAACATTGTTTTTTTTTTTTAAGTTACAGTTTTAAAAATTGACAAAGTATTATTCAGGGGCTAAGAGAAAAAAAAAACAAAGTAAAAATCTAAACTGTCTTTGTGTTAATCTCTGAGCTTCTTTTCCTTTAACATCCAATGACACCAGTATCCTCACATAACTCCAAATGTCCTGTTTCTACAGCCCAGGATAGAAAAAGTGTGGGGTTTTTTTTGTGAGAAAGCACCATTCTGAGAGGGCGCAACACAGTCCGGGCATTATTTCACAAACATCAGATTGAAACAATCATAATGAATAAATATAACTGTTCCAGCACAACGGGATTAGTGTACAGGAAGGGGGACTCAGCCCAAGGCTCCTGTGTTAGATGTAGAAGAAACAGTACGAGGCTACAAAGTATAGCAGAGGGAACCATTTATTAACTAAAGAAACTCTTAAAGCAATACATTAATTAAAACAGACAACGCTAAGACTACTGCTTGACCTGTATTGCTGGCCAAAAGTTATTTTTTGATTCGTTTATAAAATCTCACTTTCAAACTACAAAATCTTTGTCTCTTCTCATCTAAAAGCTCCAGGAAGCATGGACCACAATTCTGCCAGTCTTCAGCTTGGGGCTGTAACTTTGTAGGGGTGGGAACAATTTATTTTTCCTATTTAGCTCCTATTTGTGTAAGCTTATTTATCAGCCTGCCACAGGGAGTCAAATTTCTATTATTGAAGTTCTCCAGGCACCTAATATTCGGCTTCAGACCACGTGCAGAAGCGCTTTGACCTTAAAAAAATCCACATGTCCCAGCAGTCAATGTATCCTTAAGTCTTGTTAGAATCTACAATGTATGTGATTCTCCTGTGCAGGCTTTATCTCTGAGCATATCTGTTGTATGCCTGTGAGATCAGACTTCAGAAATTAAGGCAGAAGGGAGACGAAGGGCCTTCTGTTTCTGGTTTATGCAACACCAAGCAGTTAGAGAGCACTTCCTTAGGCTGGGGTTGCATTCTGTGATGAAATGCAAGTGCAGGGCAGTGGTGTTAAGAAGGCTTTTGTCAGTGTCTCTTACGGCATTGTCATTTTAAAGATGAGGAACTTAAGGGCTGGATGGTGGACTGCTAGGTGAATTGAAAACTGTCTGGACTACCAGGATCAAAGGGAACTAAATAATGGCTTAACATCTCTTTGGTGACACAGTCCCTTGAGGGTCCCTCAGGGGTTCATATTGAGCCCATATTGTTTGATAACTTCAGCAGTTTCCTGAAAAATTACACAAACAGTGTCTTCAGCAAATTTATAATGATACTAAATTAGGGGCAGTGGCTGATGCTACCAAGTGGGAGAGCTTCAAAACAGAGAAACCTTGAGAAACCTGAGGACTGGATGAGCAGCTACCCCATGAAGCTCCACAAGTTGTTGTGCACCGAGTCTGGGCTTATCCTAGGCAGTGGTACAGACTGGGAGCACACTGGCTGCAGAAGCTGAAAAGGACATGAGGTTTATGGTAAATGGGAGGGCGAATATAAGCTAGCAGTGATCTGTGTCCCAGATTATGACAACATAGTCAATCTTGTTTCATCTGAATGTTCATCAGCTTGAGTTTCTATAGAGCGAGGTCAAATTTCTATAGAGTGAAATTTTGTACAAGCTATCCTTCTGCCCAGGATTGCTTCACCACAAAAGAAGACCACAAGTTTTTTTGGGAGAGAGGCATACTGCATAGTTTCCTTCAGCCTAACACAGTAAATCTCTCCACAAAGTCCATATAGTGGCAACTTTAATAGTTGCCTGAGATTTAGTGCTTCCCTGACAAATGAAATGTTTTTTCTTCTTCCTGTAGTACATCTTACAAGGGCATATGGAGAGGGACTTTTCACAAGGGCGTGTGGTGATAGGACACCACATAGGTAATGGCTTTAAACTAAAAGCATGTAGATTTAGATTTGATGTAAGGAAGAAAATCTTCACCATGAGGATGGTGAGGCACTAGAACAGTTTGTCCAGGGAGGTTGTTGGTGCCCCATCCCTTGAAGCATTCAAGGTCAGGTTGGATAGGACTTCCAGCAATCTGGATGAGCGGAAGGTGTCCCTGCCCATGGCTGTGGGGTTGGATCTAGATGATCTTTAAGGTTCCTTCCAACCTAAACCGTTCTATGATTAATGAACTTTCCAACTCCTATGAACAGGGTCTCTTTTGGATGACCCATATTCTTAAAATTTCTCTTGCTCAGGAAAAGATTGTTCCTTTTTGTTCTCATTGAATGCTCACTTCTGTGCCTAGACTGTAACTCTTATTACAGAAGAATCCTCTGTGAATTCTTAGCTAGAAATCTCTACCATGATGTACCAGAGGAGTTTACTGTAGCACTCAAATTAACCAGACGACCACAGACATATGCCACACATCACACATTACCACAGCCATGCAGCGCATATTTGTTTGCAGCTTTGAGCAATCAACTGCCTAGATTTTGCAATATCTTGTTTTCTCAATATCTTTCTTGACACAGCCTATGGCCTTTGAAAGGACCAAGGCTGTCCACATTCTCCACTCAGCTGTTGTGATGTCTCACTCTCTTACTTTGTTTGGGCAGCTTTTGCTGTGAGCAGAGGCTCTGAAGCAGGAATATACAAGCGTAAAGCAAAAACGATTATTATTTGACCAATGTACCACGAAGATGGCTGCAGTTTAATGAGACTATTGTGTTCGCCGTTCTCTTAGTGCTGCACCTCCATTTCATGACTAAATTCCTCACAGGGCCTCCTACTTCATCACGCTCTTCCTGGCCTGTAGTCCTGATTTTGTTGACGTTGTGCCTGGTGTTGCTGGTGGCACTGATAGCCCTGGCAGTTTTACGTAAGTACTAATGCATTTCTGTTTGCTGGGGCGCTCAAGCTACTGAATAACATCAGACTGACATCTCCTTCAGGTGCAATTCCTGGTTCAGCTTAGACCAGGCAACCTGGCAATCTAGATTTTTCTCTTGCCACAGCATCTTTGTACTCTTCTTGACGTGATGAGGCTGAAAAAGGGTGGAGTAGGAGATTCACTGCTTGCTCTGTCTGCCATTGCCTGGTCTCTGAAAAACTGGGTCCATAATCCTTCCGTACTGACCAACAATGATCGAGTGAACTCACCTTTGATAATGGAATCTGGATCTGAAGGGAAAAGCTTTGTGTCACAGCAAACAGGTTGTGCCCATTACCTTCCATCCACAATGATTCCACTGTGATCTGGAACTGAAGTTCACAGTTTTAGGAAAAAAACACAGCCTGGAAACCAATATAAGAGAAAGAATAGAACTATATTATAAAAAGGGACACTTTAATTTTGCCTTGCACTTACACACAAATAATTAAGAAACCCACTATTCAGATGTTCTCCATCTCAACAGCTCTTGCATGCAGCTGTTTGGGGATTAATAATTTGTATCCCAAGGGGTTTTTTTATACCCAGTGATCTGCTAAAACATTCCCTATCTGTGTCCCACCCTTTCTGAAGGACAGCACTGGAAAATGTCTTATTGTGACTTTCAGTTTTCCAGATTTCCAAGGACTACAGGACACAACTTAGAGTCCTCAACATGACAAAAAACGAGCTGCACGCAAATTTCTCAAACATGCTGCGAGCAATAGGAAATCAGCTGTGCTTGGAAGGGGAAGACAACCTTAAAAATAATGGTAAATGAATAAGTTTTGATGAGAGCTTATCTTTCAACACGGCAGGGAAGGAAATGAGATGTGTCTTCTGTGTCTAGTCTGGTCTGCCTCCTCAGGTGAACCTGTGTCTTCTCAGATATGACCACCTACAAAGTGGTCAATAAGCATGTCTGCCTCATGCAGTGCCTGGAGACAGGTGCTCAGCCTGGCCATATGTGCACTGGCATGGGACCTATAAGTGATACCGGGGTTTCAGGATTTAGTTTCCATAAGGAAACGTTCTACAAGAGGTCTCTGGACACGCCAGTTCCCGTCAGCAGTGGTTCAGGGATCTCTACAACATGCTCCTCTGCACCTAATTGACAATTTTACAGTGGTGCCTAATAATTAAACAACTTATGGCACTCTCTGCAGACAGCAGTTCACACACAGGGCAGCGTGCTAGTACTGACCCAGGTAAGTCAGGATTCTCCTACCATCAGGAGTGATGTACAGCAAAGCACAGCTAAACCAGCCTGTGGGTTTGCTCCCTGTCTCCTGACTGTGTAGAGTGAATGGGCATTCCTGAAATCAGTTTGCTCCAGCTCAGTTATTTAAGTAGCATCTGACAGTGAGCCAGCCAGAGAAATAGCTCTCTTCAGAAACTGTACTCTGAGGAGTGGGGACATAGGGGAAAGAGATCCTATTGTGACTGTTGGGACTTTGTTTGTGCAGATATTGTTCTACAGAGAAGTTAACTGTCTAGCTCTCCCTTTCGGTTAATGATGAGAAATTGGTCATGCAAGGATACAGTCTGCTCCTTCCCAAGAAAGACACCTGAAATTACAGAAAAAACACACATGAGACACACATACTTCTGTCCATTGAATAAAATGGAAATCCACATGGGTTGACTCATGTCACCTTTGTAGGACCCTAAAATGAGGCAAAATAAATCCCATTTGCAACACCTGAACCTCCTCCCAGTGCTAAAATAATGGGAGAGGTAAGGGGGTGATTCAGTTTTCTTCTCTGACATTACCTGAACCTTCTGGGACCACAGTAGGATTTTAACTGAATGAGAACCACCTCAAACATCCTCAGGCCCTGTGGATCTTGTTGTTGCAGGCCATCAGTGGTGATCTGTGAAAGACAACCTGGGAACAGAAACAGCATGATGGTTTTCCTTTTCCAGGCCAGAACTGTGTACTCTGCCCTGCAAACTGGAAGTGGGAAGGTGGCGATACTTGTTACTACAACTCTGAAGAAAAGAAATTGTGGGGAGAGAGTGACCGGTTTTGTTCCTCACAAAATTCTACTCTTCTTCTGATAAAAAACAAAGCAAAGCTGGTATGGACTTGTTTGTCACTCTGTTTAGCACGGAGGCAGTTCATGCACCCTACCAGCTACTCACCTCACACAAAATCTTCTTAAGTGGCACTGTGAGCAGGAGCTTTTCTACAGTGATTCGGTTGTCCTTGGCAGTCCTAAGGCATAGGACTGGTCATCGCCACTTTGAGCAGCTGGCAGTCAGAGACAGCAAATCTTGCCTTGGCTTCCCCTGGCTACTTACTGTGATGACTGGTGAAAGTGGGCTCATGACTGTTCTGTCATGGTCAACATTTTACCTAATTTAACAAGTATTACATATCCATACAAGGATTTGGTAAGATATTTAGCGTGAAAATCTTCTTTAACCCGGTCTACTCATTGGCAAACCATAGTCCTCTCCATTTTCTAGAAGTTCTTCCCCCAAAAGTTGACCTCAGCTTTTCCATCAAAGTTAAATCACTTGGCAGCAAGTTGCTGAAATCTGGCCTGATCTTCTAGTGAATGAAAAAAACTGAAGTGGGAAGAGAAAATGCCAGGTGTAGAGTAAAATAATGCTTTTGCCTCTGGATGTTCGCAGACATATTGGATGACTGAAGGCAGAAAAGATGTCCCAAGAGCTACTAGTCAGGGCTGGGCGTGCCTGCCCTCCAGCACTCTACAAAAGCCATTTTCCCTCTCACTGACCTGCAGGTTATAAGGTTTCTCCCAGAAGTAAAGGAGAGCAGCTTTATTCTTACGCTCCCAAACTGGTGACAGCAATGATGGTGAGGTACAGTCTGTTGTAGCCATCTTAATCACAGCATCGTGAGGCATGAGGAAAAAGAGAAAAATAAGAAGTGCATTTGGAGTGACAATGATAAAGGAAGGAAAAGAACAACATAAAAATTGAATTCACGTATATAGAGATTCCTCTCAAGTAGCAGTGGGAAAAGTGCAGCATTGTTCAAGTTTACCTTCATACCTGTCCTGCTCAGAGCACTTTTTAAGAACAGACTATTGCTAAATGCTTAACTTTAAGACCTCCTCTACTTGTCATGGTCCAGCTTTTGCAAATAATTAATGATGCTAGAGCCAAGTGTGAAGGTTCAACAAATCAAACCCAACAGCTCCTTGAAGAGGCTTCCTTTTTATTGTTGACAAATGCTAAGGATAGAGTAAAGGGGTAGGAATGATTTATGACTAAAGGGCAGGGGAATAATGATCCAGTGTTTCACTCAGAGAATTTAAATTGGGTTGCTCTTCAGAGCAAATGTATCTGCTCTCAAATTAAAAACAGCTCTACTGTTATTTCTTCTTTGATACTAGGCTTTTCTTTTAAGTGCAGAACTTTTCCTGACAGGTTAACAATTTGTGGTGTGTTTTTTACGCAATTTACATCAATGCTTTCAACTTCTGAGCCTAAATATTTACTTTTTTTTTTTTTTAATATCTTCCTGAATATCTAATTTGAATTGTCCTTACTCTGCATAGGAATTGGTAAAAAAGTTTCCTAGAAACTCATACTGGATTGGATTATCATTTAGACGTGAACAGAATGGTTGGTATTGGGAAGACAACACAGCTCTTACAGAAGAACAGAAGTCTTGGTAAGTGGGCAGCTTTCCCACAGTACATAAAGATGTCCCTCACCTACACATAACTCCCACTTTCTCTGATGAAAAGGGCACATTGAACAGCCAAATTTTATGCAGCTTTCTCTGTGTTTAATAGTTGGACTTGATTATCTTAAAGGTCTTTTCCAACCACAGCAATTCTGTGATTCTGTGTTCTGGGTATCACTTTTCCTTTTCAGATTTTTCTTGACCTCACCCAGAACTGCTTGGAGGGTGATTTAGGTACTAGTATTGAGTAAAAAGAAAAAGCTTTAAAGCTTAAAAAGAAAAAGTTTATTTCCACAATTTGGTTTCAGATTGATCATAAATGTCATATATTTTTCTTGTATTTGACATGTTGTTTCAGTGGGGACACAAGGGAAAAACTGCAATAGAAAGATGTTTTGTTTCATGCTTTTGATTTTATATTCTTTTATTTGTACATAACACACTATTTATTTGCTGGAATCATTTCACTTTCAGTTAACATGTTATTTCAGAAATACAATGTATTTTTCTTCTTGCTTTCAAAGATGCTTTGCCAACTTTTTTTTCATTACTGGGCAGTCCCTTCAATATTTCTGTTGAAACAGCCACTGACACCCTCCAGATGGTACTCAGGAGTTGGTGTTTCACTGGTTTACAATCCACCCTTAGAGAGTCTGCTGAGGGGGCTTGGAATGTTCAGGACAGGGCCAGCCTCCTGGGAACTGGTGCACAATGTCACTGAATGCTTTATTTCTTTGTTGGAGGTACATATCCTTTGTGAAAGCCACATAAGTAATGAGGTGAGATGTAACAATAAAGATTTTTCCTTCCTAGGGTAAAGGTCGCAGATCCCCAGTACTGTCCATATTTTTCTTATGGTTCCATACAAATGACATTATGTACATACTGGCACAACTATATCTGTGAAAAGCCCGCCATCCAGTTACAGCGAGGTAACAACCACCGCCAGAAGGACTGGTTTGTCAGACCAAAATGATTATGAAAAGCTCAAAGACATTCTGCAAGGTTGGAATTTTTTATTTTGCCTTTGAGAACTGTCGCATCAGAATTTAAATATGTTGGATCAGACCTAATACATTTCCCTCTTTTCCTTCTTTTTTAGACATACTTTAAAATATCTTCATAGTAAGGAAACAGGCATGGTGACAGGCTCCGGAGGCAACCGAAGTCTTTTGTTCCAGATCCAAAACTACCAAATGATTGCTCAGTCTTAACCAACACAAGTGATGGACAGAATGTCCAGAAGTGATGGCCAGGAAAAAAGCACTATGAGAAGGCAAGCACGTAAAGATACTGCTCCTGTACCAGCATCTACTGATACAGTCCTAATACCACTTGTCAGTTCATAATTGTATAGCTGTAAGAGAACACATGATGAGGATTAAACATTCAGGAGATGCTTTTGATGTCTCGTTGACTGTTTTAATACACTAGTAGGCTGGAGTATACAACACACAAACATGGGATGTGGGCCAAAGTGTTACCAAACTGTAGTAATAATAATATTTGCTCTAGAGCACAGGCATTCATACTCTTTGTAATGACTTGTGCATGTGTCACAGGAGGAGCTATGAATGCCTAATGAACCAAAATCTATCTCTAATCCCAAAACGTATCCCTATCCCTAAACAAAAACCTAAGCCCTAGACCTAAGATCAACCCCACTCCTGAACCAAAACCCTAAACATATCTCAACGCCTAACACTTAATGTCTAACCTGCATCATAATCATCCTAACCCTAAACCTAACCCCCAACCTTAACCCTAAACCAAACCCCTAAAACTAACCCTAAGCCTTACCTGAAAACCTAACCCTAACCATAACCCTAAACCTAAACGCTAACTAATCCTAAACCTAATCAATCCTAATCCTAACCCTAACTCATTTCTGAAAATCTTGGTTTTCATAGTTAGATCACCTATTTAGCCACACTTTCCAGATTATGGTGCCCCCCTGTGACTGTTACTGGAATATTGCACAGTTACAGTTCCCTCTCTTGAATTGCAAACTTTTTTCAGGGAAAGCAATCCTGGCTTCAAAAATGTATCCAATCCTGGCATCAAACAGTATGTATCCTTCCATGCATTTGGAAGCAGAGATAGAAAGTCCCCCCCAGCTTCTTTTTGGCAGGAGTGAAACAGTTGCAAGCGCCCAGGACCAACGCTCAAGGTGGTCCATGGCATCTGAGAAATGTTAGGTCAGAGGCAATTCTTCATGCTTCTAGTTTGACACCCACTCTTTCCCCCTTGCCATTCAAAGCTGGACTATCACCAACCCCAGGTAAACTCTTCTGTAGCTGTGTCCAGATGTCAAAGGGTGGAGATGCTTCCACCTTTCCAGGGACCTTTTTCAGTGGCTGCACAACCCTCCTGGTGAAGAAAACGCAGATGACATACACACAGTGGTGGACATGCAAATGAAGTAGACAAAAAAACCCAAACAAATACCAAAGCTACAAATTAAAGCTACAATTTTAAAAAACAATCTTTGATAAGCACTTTCATGGCCTTCAGTTTTTCAGGTTTCCAAGGATCCTGAGAAAGAAGCTGCAGAAAATGAAGGAACCATTGTGAAGGGAAGGAGAAAATTAGAAAATGTGGTTTTTATGTAAATAAACAGAAATCACCCCCTTTTCAGAGCCCATTGACTGAGAGACTGTACAATCACAGGGAAAAGATCTGATTGGATCATGTCTATTTTTAACCTTGGTTGTATTTGAGATGTGGATATGTGCACACTAAGGTGAAAACCAGCTTGTCTCTTGCCCCTCAAGAGCTCTGATGACTCACGGCTTCCCTTAACCTTTTCTCTGTCAAGCCAGTAGCTGAAGCCCCTGTATTCCTCACAAGTCTGCATAATACCTTCTCTGATTTCTAGAAGCAAAGCATGCTCTCTGTCCAGTGAGCTCCACTGGAAAAATAGTGGAGCCGACAAGTGCTATTACATTTCAAAGCAGAAGAAAACATGGAAGCAAAGCCAGTTCGGTTCCTCAAGAAACTCCACTCTTCTTGAGCTAAAAGACAGAGCAAAGCTGGTATGGTCTTAACCTCACGCATTCCTTTATGTTATGTATTTTAACTTCCAGCAAGTGAGAGTGCAGGGGAGGGGAAGATGCTCCTTGCTGCATCTTGCCCACAAGGGAAGTGGCTTCGCATTTTAAACTCCTACCTGCTCTTCTCCTGAACACAATGAAGAGGACGACGATGAAAATGACAGTAGCAATGAAAGCCCCCACCAGTCCTTCTGATCCCATTTGCTCTGCAAAGGAAGAGGAGGGTTAATGATGTTGGATCAGCAAGTTGGAACAGTTAAATGAGGTTCCTCAGCAACTGTCTGTGTGCATGGTCTTATCAGGTACATAGATGTAACATGACAAACATGAGATAAGCCACACAGACCCAGGGCTGGTTATACTGTCTGGACTGATGTGTCGTAACTTGTTAAACTGCAGTTTTGCCTGCTTTTACCTGCTGAGACCCAGAAAGGTCCCATCAGCAAGGAGACTGAGAACCCCAACAGCTTCAACAGGGGTATCCTGGTTTGAGTGAGAACAGAACAAATTCTGTGCAGTGATTTTACTTTTCAGCTCAGTTCTTCTAACTAACTGCACTGTCTGAAGTTAGCAGCCTGTTCTCGCAGGCAGTGTCTGCTTCTAGCAGTGATAACACCCCATGGTTAGAGTTAGTACCAAGGACTGGTGTGCAGACCAAGGTCACTGCTGGATCTTGGGTACTACGTTGGGGGTGCAGAAAGTAAAGGCCGCACCTGCAGGGAGGCATGGACAGGACAGGTGACCCTAAACTGGCCAACGAGGGATTCCAGCCCATATACGTCATACTCGGTATCACACTGAGGGATCAGGAGGGTCCCACCTCCCTCTGCCCTCTTGGCCTGCTTTGCTCAGCTTGGCTTGGGTCCTCTTCCAGTTTCTTCCCTGGAGCATCTGAGGAGGACTCTGTCAATTCTGCCTTAAATCCCAATCTGTGTGTTCCTGAATCCAGTTCCAGAATCCAGCTCCTGAACACAGCTCTCATCTGCTGCTGGGCCCAGTCTGGGATTATCCAAGTGACTGCTCAACAGCATCAGTGGTGACAGTGATGTAATTGCCATCGGGGGGATTGGGTTTGATACTGGTTTTGCATATATTTGTATATATTCCATTTTTATAATCATTAATTTCATTTTCATTACAGCTGTTCTAGTTTCCTTTTCTAATCATTAAGTCTCTCTCCCTTATTCTCTTTCTCTTCCCTTTTGGGGAGGGAGGGGGGTTAACAGAGCGCATGTTATAGGTCTAAGGGGCCGCCCTGACCCTGAACTGTGACAAGTAGGAAGGACTTTTTGCTATCATGATTGAGCAACATCAGTCTCCAGCTGAACATCAAGTGCAGATGGGCATCTAACTTCTTGGGGCACGGCTGCTTTCTTTGTGGCTTTCCAGTGGGGTCCAACCCACATGCTACAGACTTTTGCTCTGTTGCTGCACTTTCAGCCATAAAATCTCTTTTTGCCTAAAGGAAATGAGATATTTGCTCCTCCAGAAGCTTCAGAGAGTGAAATAAAGGCTGAGGAAGTGAAAATGAAGAGCAGTGTAGATAGGATGGGTATGAGAGGACACCAGAAGGAAAGCAGGAAGAAACAGGCACGTGTGGTGTGACTTGGAGGCTTTGATCTCTGCAGTGGGTAGATGAGGTGGGATGAAGTCTGGGCAGGATGAAGAACTCCCTGTTCTGTCCCTGACACATACCTGCTGCCTTAAGATGGGCACTCACAGAGATGGGTTCTGCCAGGGCCACATGTGAAACATGGCAGCTGTAGGTGGCTGGTGCCCGTGCTGTGGCTGAGCTGATGCTGAGGTAAGAGGTGATGCTGTAGGTGCCATCTTGGCTTTGCCGGTGGCTGGAGAAATGCACATTTGAGAGAGGGACTTCCACATCCTCTTCAGGAATCTTCTGTGTCCAGCTCACTGAGACATCCAGAGGGTAATAGCCAGCAATGTTGCAGGTCAGAGTAGTTGTCACATCTCTGTCAAATGACACCACTGCTGGAATGACATGAACTCTTGGAGGCTCTGGAGGAGATAAACAGGAAATGGACTTATTATTAGCAAAAGTCCCTGTCCACAAGAATGAGAAGACTAGCTGCCTGTCATGATGCTTGTTGGGAACAATGGGATAAGGGTGCAGGGTAAAGTTGCATTGCCTGGAGACATGGGACTGCTGCTGCTCCAAGGCATTTCCCTTCCTCACCGGCCACGTGAAGCTGGATGATGTGCTGGGCCTGGTGCAGCAGTGTGGACACCAAACAGATGTACGTCCCTTCGTCTCCCAAGCTCACTCCTTGCAGGTTAAGTGATGCGTCTCCATTCTTCAGCAGCTCCACCACATCCACATGGACTTTTGGTTGAGCTGCTGGTCCTGTGCTCCCCACCTGGTAGTGGAAAATGCTATGGCCACTGCCTCGGTGCTGCTTCCTCCACAGAAGGGAAGTGAGTGAGGAGCTGGGAGCCAAGGCAAAGTGGCAGTCAAGGGTGACCGAGCTGCCGAGACGTGTGTACAGGGAAGTGTTGTGCGACGATGACTGAAATTCAACTAGAAACAGAAACACAGGCGAGCAGAAAGTTAAACAGATGTGGTTAAAGAAGGCACCCTCAGGTGGGAAGGGCTGTCAGTGAATTCCCCACTCTGAGAAGGAGGAGACACAGGCACTCTTATTTGATGGATGCCCCAGGGGCCACGTGGACTGAAGAACCGAAGGAAGCTAGCCTGGTGGGGTTAGAGGGACAGGGAGACAGGTGGACACCAAGTGCCTGTCATGGTCTTGAAGGTGCTTTGTCATCCTCAGGGGCTAGGGCATGGGAGGTGTGATGGGGGGCAATTTGCACAACCCCCTTTTCCCTAAGCACCAACTCCTGGCTGCCCTCAGGTCTCAGTGCAAGGTGGGAAATGGGATTCGTGCTGAAGCATGTTCCCCTCATGTCCCTTGGTGCTGTGGGGGCATCCCAGTCCATTTGGTCACCTGTGGTCCGCAACGTCCCCTCCTTGCTCATAGGAATCCTCAGCTTTGGGTGCAGTGTTGTATCGTGCGCCTTCTCATGCTGGCTGCCACAGTGGGGTCCTCTGAGCACCAGGGCAATGCTGATCCCGCCAGAGAGGTGCAGGGTCGCCATGAACCAGGAGGTATGGCATGACTCCTCACCAGCCCACTGGGAGCTGTATGGGGAGATCTCGCAGGTCACCTTCTCCCCATCACAGTCTGCATGCAGCAGGGACTCCGCATGTGGGATAGATACCAACTGGGCTGCGGGCACAGAGGAAAAGGTGTAACCATCTGAATCCAAAAGGGGGAAGAAAGTGCAAGATAATGAGACACGTATTTTGGAGAAGCATCACAAACTGTGGGGGTCAGTCAGACGCCAGAAATGCCAGTCTGGGCTTAATAGATGAAGGCCTGCAAAGAATACAAGAGGTTTGTCCTGACTGCCTTACATCCCTCAGTCTGCTGATTGCATTTTATCCCGTCAGATTGCACAGAGTTCACACTGGGCAAAGTAAACTGTTAGGAAAGGGGAATAAACAGGGGAATAAAGGGAACTCTTGGGAAAGGGGAATAAACCTTTGGCTAGATTGAGAAAGCAAGATATGTATGTGAAATGCCCAGTAAAGACCTGCAATATTTATTCTCTTTAGACCTGAATCAAGAAACAAAGGGGACACTGAAGCATCCCAGGTAAGGAAAGAAAGGCTGTCAGAAAAGCAGGAGTGGCTGGATGTAGAGACATGCTGCCTTTGATCACAGCATAGGCTCAAGCTCTGGTGTAAGCATCCTAGTGACCTATATACACTTTCCACAGACATCACTGGAAATTAACTCCATGTCTGCAATGCCTGGCTGTAGCATGCTTGAACTCACTCATGCCAAGTCCATCCACACCACTTGAAGGAGAGTTTGGACCCAGGCTAATGGATACTGACAGCTCTTCATCTTCCTCTCTGGAAATGTCTCAGAACTTCAAATAAGCCTGTGCTGAAACATGTGCTCACAGATGAGCACTGTAGGCAGACCACAGTGAAGTACAGGTTCAGACGTTTGCTTGAGTGTTTCTAAAGTTACACACGAAGCCAGGGCTACAGAGGCTGGACTGCAGGTTGGCACCTATGAATGGAGTAAGGAGAGCCAAGTCACACACAGATGGCCTTCTGAGCAGGACAGCTCTGCTTCGTGCTCACATACCACCATGCTTCCTGATAGCAAAAAAACATTTGCATGACTAAAGATGTGAATGCTTTTCATGGGTAAAATAATACTGTGTAGTGAAGTAATTCCCAGGTTGACCTTGACAAAGTATTTCCCAAGAGACAGGCACTCTGGCACAGCTCCAGTATGAGAGAGGTGCCTCACCAGGGTTTGCTAACATCTTCCACAAAGTTCCTTTCTTCAAGTCTCCGTTGCTGAATTCAGGAAATCACGCAGGAAACTTCAGCTGCCATTCAAAAATCAGTTGTCTAAACTCAGTTAAAGAAAAATCTTGCAGAAGCTTGGTGCACGTAAGCGGCCAAAACCCCAGTGGCAGCTCTCCCACCCCAGCTTTCCCACTCACCTGAGACTTCAAAGACAAGGGGAGAAGAGGAGTCAGGATATTCCTGTGGGACTTTGTACTCAGTTTCATCATACAAGTCCCCCTCATCTCTGACGCTGATACCCCTCAGCACAAGGAGAGCAGGGTGTTCGGGGGACAAGCCGCCAAGGGCATGCTGCAGGCCTCTCACATCTTCCCCTACATAGGAGCAGGCCAGGGCAATATCCACCCTGCGAAATGGAGGTACCGGTGTGGGAGCTTTCGCTGGCCCTGTAGGGAGGTCAAACAATTGGTTGAATGCATGAACCCCGTTGCAAATGAAGAGCAGCTGATTTTCTCTGGGATTGGGGGGGGGGGGCTAGGGACTGGCTGCCACTTTGAGGTTCTCCCAGCTCTGCTGGCAGCAAAGCCCTCTAGCTCTGCACCCCCCTCTTCTGGCAGTAGCATTAACCTCGAGGAAGACCCAAGGTTTCCCTAGGAGGCCTCCACTGAAGGTGGGGGGAACTGAGCGCAAGAGGACCCCCCGCCCCTGCCCCGCCGCTCACCTGCCGCCTGAGCCAGACAGGCCCCGCACAGCACCACAGCCCACCACAGCCCCAGGGCCCAGCACAGCACCAGGGCCCCGGCCATCCTGCCCCGCAGCGCAGTGACCTCCCCAGCCTCCTCCACACCCGGGAATCCTGCCGGGAAGCCAACCCGACCTGGCTGCCGTCAGCACCTCGACTCTTGGTTTCGCTTTCGCTCTGGCAAAGCAGAAAGGAAAGAAAAAAACCACCCAACAAACCCCAGCCTTTAATCCAGTTAACTCTTGCTTTACCACACAGAGAAGACCGGAGGCAGCACGGAAGCAGGGTGCGACCAGGTGCATCCCGCAGACTGCGTCCAGTTCTGAGCTCCCCAGTTCAAGAGGGACTTGAGATCTACTTGAGAGAGTCCGACGGAGGCTGTGAAGGGGCTGGAACAGCTGCCTTACGAGGAAAAGCCGAGAGACCTGGGGCTTTTAGTCTGGAGAGGAGAAGACTGAGAGGGGATCTAATTAATGTCTATAACTACATGAGGGCTGGGCGTCAAGAAGGCAGGGACAACGCTTTTCCCTTGTACCCTGCGATAGGATGAGGGGCAATGGATTCAAGCTCCAGCACAGGAAGTTCCACCTGAACACGGGGAAGAACTTTACTGTAAGGGTTACAGAGCACTGGAACAGACTCCCCAAAGAGGTTGTGGGGTTTCCTTCTCTGGAGACTTTCGAGACGTGTCTGGATGCGTTTCTGTGTGATCTGCCCTAGTTTTGGTCCTGCTCTGGCAGGGGGGTTGGACTCGATCTTTGGAGGTCCCTTCCAACCCCTAACATTCTGCGATTCTGTGATCACCAAACCTGCTGCTGGGCTGCCTTTGCCTCTTTAAGTCAATATTATATCAGCCTTTCCCACCGTGCTTCTGCATGCAAGCTCATCTCCTCCAGACCTGCTGAGCAGCCTCTGAAAGCAGTCACATCTCTGCTTGCTTTTCAGAAGACTGTCTTCGTGAAAGACTTGAAGCTTGTTTTTTGTTTTGGTTTGTTGGTTTTATTTTTTCCCCGGACCCTTCTTGAACTGCATAGCAGTCAGTTTGCTTTGGGGCAGTTTGAGTCAGCCCCCCAGATCTCTGTGGCACATGGTGCCACCACCAGCTGCCAAGTCAGATGAACAAAAAAAAACACTGGGGGGAAAAAACAAGCTGTGAGAGAGGGAATGGCTGAGCTCTGGTTGTATTTTAACTACTGCCTTTTCCCCACCTTCTTTCAGACGCACAGAGAGGAGATGGCTGCTTCTCTGCTGGCCTGTTCCTCTCTTCACAGTCTTACTCCTCTTGCAGTAACACAATTCACCCTTGTTATGGCCTGCTATAACCATGTGTAGACAACTCCAGGAAACCATGATAACTCCCAGCCACAGCTCTTCCAGTACAACTTCCTAAGAAACAGCCTAAGAAGCACTTTGTGCTGGCCAGACATGGGTTCTTGATACAGACTTTCCCCTTCCATCATATTCCCATCCTCCCTCACCACTTCAGTCCTTTTTTAGAAAAGCCTCACAAGGTGTATTGATTCTTCCTGATGAAGTTATGCCTAGGAGCCCTGAGCTGTCAGACATGGACAGCCACTCTGACGAGCTCTCCCACTGCCTCACCAGGGAACTATCACACACCTACCAGCACACCCTGTGAGTCCCTGCATCCCTCTTCAATCTCAGATGCAGTCATCTTTGCTCCCCTGGCCCTACATGCTATTACCTGTCATTATCTGTGCTCTCAGGAGGCACCCACATATTCCCATCAGCCAATGAAGCAGAGCACAATCATCTGTGCAACTCCTTCACCCCAGGCAAACGCAGAAGTGGTGTCTGCTAAAGGCAAGGCTCCTTTCTCTGATTTGTTTCTCTACCTGCTCCAGTGGAGCCAAAAGTGCATTTCAGTAGATTTGCCCATTAGCTGTTTACGCAGCGGAGCTGGGGAATGTCTGCATCCTGTGTGGTGGCTGTGAAATGAGTTATGGTTTATTGCAGAGAGACTCCAACACAGCAGCTGTGATAGATGCTGTTCTGCAGAGCAGTAAGCCGCTCTTGACTGTTCTCTGTAATCAAATCCCCCCAGGTGTCTGCCAAAGCTGGGGCTTTCTTCCATTCTCCAGAGCTGCAATCCGTTGCACTCTGGATCAGCCTGGCTAAAAGGAACAGCTCTGGTAAAGAAGTAGTGCAACTTACCAAGCTAGATAGTAAATATAACTTTACTGTGTAGGCATCATGTTCAAGAGAGCTATTTGGTGATGCTGCAGCTGCTGGGAGAGGGCTTTGTACCTGTTTTCCTATGCAGGGAGATGAAAACCAGTTAAATAGCTATGTGATGACAGATAAGGCGGTACTGATGGGCAGAGGCCTAGACAACAAAGGGAAAGAATATACTAATTGTGATGAAAGAAGCAGCAGCAGACAATACCAGTAGCCAAATGGCTATCTAGTTTAACTAAGGGAAGAAGGTGAGGCCAGGCAGGCAAATGCTTTTGTACTACAGGGAATCTCAGGTGATGCTGTGGAATCAGAGAAGTGATTGTGGGAGGAGACATCCAGAGGTCTCTGATCCAACCTCTGGCTCAATCAGGTCACCATGACTTTGTGTGACCAAGTCTGGAAACCCTCCAAGGCTGGAGGCACTATATATAAGCAAAATGTAAGCAAATAATACAGGGTGTAAAGGAGCTATCGTGCAAGTAACAGAAATATGGTAGAGTAACAGTCATCCCTGGTATTAAAATATTCCACTGCTCAGGACTGATATAAAGAGAGATAAAAATAGTGCATTAGTATCACATGAGTGATGTTATAGGTTGCTTGGATGAAACTCAGAAAATCAAAAGAGGCTTTTCTCTGGTGCAGCTCAGAGTAATCCGTGAACCACTCAAGTTCATAACTGGGTATGTAAGGAGAGAGCTAATATTAAAAGAGATCAATCCCAGCAAGAACTGTGCTGCCATGGGGAAGCCACTTTCAGAGTTATGGATCAGAAAACAATCTGTCATGATCATAATGGGCCTTAGGCCTATAATTCTCCATATGACAGACAACAAATGCCTTCACCAAACCATCACTGAACCCACAAAAGATTAATCAGTTGTAAACAGAAATTAAGTCATAGAGCAGGTGGTCATCTAAAATAAATTTGGAGCATGTGAGTATAATTTCCTTACACATAAATGAAGTAAGGAGCTAAAATAAGAATAGGCCTGCACTGCACATGCAGGTTTTCTTTCAAAAGAAATTAAAACCCAAGGGACTGTAAAGAAACTGGATGTGAAAGATGCTCAGGATTTCTGACAGAAATGCACAAAGGCTGTGGAATTTGCACCCCAAGCAAAGCAGAAAAATCCCTCTGTAGCTACCTGGATAAACAGCCACAAGGTGAAGAGCAAGGAGTGAGACTGGCAAAGAAAACACACCTTCAAATGCTTGTAGAAATAATGTAATATCAAACTGGAAAATGAAGTTTTAAAAGAAGAGTAAATTTTTCTTGTAAGTAAATGACTGAACCAAGAAGGGGAAAGTAGCTATGCAAAGAGAATGGGTCAGAAATAAAAAAATAATTGTTAAAATTACATAAATACAAAATAAATCTAAATTGTACATACCAATAATAGTCTTCAACCAGGAAAATTATAGTGAAGAGTGAAGCAGAGGAAAGAAGCATAATGAATATGAGGGTACAGGAACTACCATATCTGATCTGAAAGCAAAGCAAACATTAACGTGGTGAATCTAAGAAAACAAGATAAGACTTGGATTTTGCTGGATTTTTTTTAAACCATAACATTTTTTATTCTTAACAGAACAACACAGAGTGTACAGAGTTTTGCAAATAACAAACGCTGTTCAGATAAAACTTGACCTTATTTGTGCTCACTCAATTTGGAGAGTTAGAAGCCTGGCAAGTAAATTCTTCCTCCAACACGAACTTGTTGGACATGCCAGGAGGTGACATGTCCCATATTACTATATAATTGGGAATTTCCAGCCCCCTCCTCAAGGAGATGCATTTATCCAAAAAGACTGTTGTTGGCAGCAAATGATGAGCATACAGGAACATCAAAATTTGTGACTCTTTGTGGTTTTTACTGTGGCCTCTCAGCAATCCACTGGCTGAATAACCCAGAACAGAAGTTGTTACACAGAGTGAGGTCCACTGTATAGATTACAATTCAAAACAGAGCTGGCATTTCACTGAGTTCAGCAGGCTCATCCAAATATTTTACTTTGTCAGTAGAAACGAAATAAAATAAAGTCTTCATTCCCCTTATGTCTCTACTCTCCTAAACGCCACTCCTATTCTCCTAGTATCTGAACAGTTTCCTCCTAGAACACTTGCAGCTGCATAACCTTTTCTGCATCCCACTTCCCTTCATTCCTGTGACCTTTTACTGTTCTTCACTTGCCTTTCTCCATGACACCTACAATCAGGTAGGTCTCCTTTATCCAAACCCATTACCTTTAATGCTTCCGATCTTTCTGCTCTCTTGTCCTGAGCATTTTTGCCCTGCTGTGACCTCTCTAATTTCCATAATGCCATCAACTCAGTTCCCATTCTTCCAACAAGAGGAACATGTCAGCCTGGAGCGTGCTTTCCCCTCACAAGACTTGTGGGCAACACAGATAGGATCAAAGCCATGAAGGTCCAGAGTGTGGGATCTGAGAGCAACCTCAATACTCTGCTGGACTTGGGTGCCCTTTTCCAGTTCAGACACCACCACCACAAAAGATGTGTTTTGAAAAAAACCACTAAACACACAACTTTTTTCTATCAAATCCCTCAAGCTGAAATTTAGGAAATAGGTTTAACTTTCCATCAGTCAAGTTACAAGCTTAAACTAGGAGCCTAAGGACTTGCTGAACCCAAACCAAACACCTTTCAAATAAGCCAGATCACCAAGATAAACAGGGCAGGCAAATTTGGTTACTTGCAGCTCTCCAGAGCTTCCACCAACTCTGCTAATGAACAGGACATTGAGCTAGCTTGGCATGCGTCCTCTGGTTAATTAAACTGCATCCAACACTAGCCCACTGCTCTCTGCTAGTGTTAAATGTGAGATAAAGCAAGAAGTGGCTACCAGTTGGCACAGGTATAAGGGTGATCTCCAATTCCCTGTGCAGATGTCTTCCAGGTCTGAATTAACCAGACTAACCTGAAGATGACTGTGGATTTTCAGCTTCCACTGTATACGCTGAAGACTACTTTAACCAAATTTACAGTTTACAGAAGTATATCTATATATTCACAGAGGCAAATTTGTTTCTTTGTGAATTAACATCCTGTGTCTTTCCAGCATACACTACAGCAGTATGAGAAGGAAAATGATCCAGCCTCCTAGACGTAGGTACACCCTGGCAGATCACAAGAGGTAGAGTTGGCGAAGTTCCTTTCTCCAACCTGCACCCTGAAACCACCACATTTGCAAAGGTTGCATCCTCCCTCGTCTGACTCCAGCACCCCCTGCACAGGGAAGAAGCAGGATCAGTGGTAATAAGATGGGAACTGAAGTCATGCAGTCTCCAGGTGCAGGAAGATACAAGAAGAAAATCCCCTGGCATTGACAGGAGGAGGCCAGAAGCAGAATAACAGCAGTGCCTGTGCCATTGGCACTAAAACAAGCCAAATTCATACCTAACATAAACCACCATTTCAGGGCACCTACACTAGTTTACAAGAGCTATGTGGCTGGACAGGTGAGAGAAGGTTTACAGGTTGAACTTTTTCATGATCTCTTATACCAGACTTAAACACTGACTTACTCTAAGACCCTGTTAAGCATGTTTTGGTTTTTTCTCCCCTTCTCTAAATAATCCATTATTTCGAGTGGCTCCATTTTTCAAGTACCCAGCATAGATATTGGCACCCAATTTTTGGACATGCAGTTGCAGCTGCTGTGGTCTTCAGCTACAGAGTTGGGTGCTCAGCATCTTTCAAAATCAGGTACATGATATATGAAGGATGAGGCCCTGATGTAGAGGCCAGCATGGGAAGTCTGGCTGTATGTTCTCACCTCTGCCAATTTCCCTGTGTAAAACAGGGTGACAATATTGGGCAACTTATGTTATATGGGATGTTTTGAGGTCAAGTGAGTTTTTGTAAGCAACTTTAAAGGATGGCTAGTATGTTTTTGTGCAGTGGCTTAAGATACAGGATGAAGGATCAGAGCACCCAGGTTTAACTGCTCCTGGCCCAGCTTAGGTTCCCTGTGTTCATTTGCTTCAGTTTTCTCTGCATAAAACTGGGATGCTACTTGTGTTTTCCACAGACAAGTTTACTCTCATGTGTAAAGCATTATGCGACTTCCTCAGAAAGGATCTCTAGGGACAGAATACAGAATAGCATTGAAAAGTAAATAAATCTGTAACAGCCACTACTCCTGCTCCTGGGACCAATCCACAACTTATAGAATCATAGAATCATAGAATCATAGAATGGTAGGGGTTGGAAGGGACCTCTGGAGATCATCAAGTCCAACCCCTCTGCCAGAGCAGGATCACTCAGGGTAGGCCACACAGGAACAGATTCAGGCAGGTCTTGAAAGTCTCTAGAGAAGGAGACTCCACAACCTCATTGAGCAGCCTGTTCCAGGCTCTGTCACTCTCACAGGAAAGAAGTTTTTCTTCATGTTGAGGTGGAACTTCCTGTGTTTCACCTCGCTACCATTACCTCTTGTCCTATCATAGGGCACAACTGAAAAGAGACTGGACCCTTCTACTTGACACCCACCCTTCAGATATTTGTAAACATTAATAAGATCCCCTCTCGGTCTTCTCTTTTCCAGGCCAAACAGCCCCAGTGCTCCCAGCCTCATAAGAGAGATGTTCCAGTCCCTTAATAATCATCTTTGTAGCTCTCTGTTGGACTCTCTCTAGTATTTCCCTGTCCCTCTTGAACTGAGGAGACCAGAACTAAACACAATACTCCAGGTAACTCAGATGATACACTCCTGAGGATGTGTGTCTGGAGAAGAAAAACATCCTTCTATGATTAAAAATCTCACAGAGACCACTGAAGCTGCTAGTGTAGACAAGGATGAGCTGCACTCAGCATGGTTTTAGTCACCACACAGTTCATGCCTTCGATTACCAAGCTCAGGTTCACCAGCAATGTTTATTGGTTAGAGAGGGCCCCTTCTTTACATAGCTGCCTCATCCCAGATCTGCACTGAGACTGGTGTTGGCAAGTGCAGCATATGTCCATCCACCCAGGCCAGTTTTCATCTGGCCAGTCCAGGCAAGGAGAGCAGTGGTCCAGACCAGCAGATGACCCAGCTCCCAGCGAGGTCCTCCTGCTCAAGACAGTGAGACAAAAGCTGGACCTCGTGTCCTGAGCTCACACTTCTGGCCGTGAGCTTAAAAAAGAAAGGGGCATGAGTTTGCACCACTGTGGCTGTACAGTGGACGCAACCTGTCAAATCAGTTTACAGCCAATTCAGAGCAATCCCTCCCACTCCCACAACTATGGCATTTCTAACTAGCACCTCTGAAATGGGTTTAAATAGCTTAATAAGAGAGACATTGTTGGTAACATGCCTGTTTTTTCTCATCTCCTGCCTCAACAAGCACATTCTGGTTTTAAACTAGTGTATTTATTAAAAAATAAGACAAATCCTAATCACTCTTATACTCTGTAAAAAAAAAGAAAGAAATCTTATACTCCAGTCCACTTAACTTAAGCAGACATTATCTGTACCATTACTGAATGGGTTGCTGAATGCCTTTTCTTTTACAGAAAAGAATAATATTTCTTTGATGTATGGGTTACAGTTGCTTACAGTTACACTCTGCAACTGCAAAACTGAGTAGGTAAGGCATTCTAAAAACATTTAAAATAAAACAGAGAAAGTTATTAACTGAAAACTATATGAAGTCAATTGAGCCCCTAAAATTATTTGCTACTTGGTTATTTCTAACAAATAGCAAGTTTGTTTGCTTTGGTTTGATCATTCCCATGAGCTCAGCTTTAGGTGTGCACTCAAACTAGGCTTGCCTGACCTGGGTTCCTAAGACTCCTGGTCTGCGCAGTGAATTCCTGAGTCCTCACTGAAGTTCTAGTCCACTTAAATTGGGGGAGTCCTTTTCTTTTTTTTTCCACGTCTCAGAACAGATTAGCAGCCCCTACATCTGCCAGGCAAGGGGGCTGCTGTGCTCCTAGAACTTGGCCTTCCAGCCAAAACTAAAGTGTTTCAGACCTCACTGAACTACGTACATTAACAGCTCTTGCTTCTCTCAGGGATATGGGACGGGAGCAGCAGCCTACCTTCAATGTTGCAAAGATGCTGTTTTCAAATAAGATCCTTATTACTTTCTTCAGGATGCTGTACTGAGCAAGGAACATAAACAGAAACAGAAAGCATGTGATATCAGCGAGCAGTGGATGAAGTCTTAACAATCAAAGTAATGCATGAAAAAAACAAAAAAAAAGCAGGATGTTTTAAACTCATCTGGGGAGAAGCCAGTTTTGTACATCCAAGGGAGAGTTGGAAGCAAGACCCTTTACACCCAAATTCTCCTATATTCTTTTCAAGGGTCCTGACAGGAGTGTGGTGGAGGGGGAAGACAGGTTGTTCAGATTCTGCGCTTGAAAGTAGAAACCAAAGTCGTTTGAGTCTGCTCTCGAGACTCACACATGCCTGTCAGCAGCACAGGGTCTGTCTTGTGCTCCACTTGGTAGAAGGGACAATTCTTCAGGTGCTCCGACATGCACGTGATGTCATTGCACTGCCATTTGTTAACTCTGGAGAACAGGCTGCTGAACTGCCAGATCTAATACAGGAAAGGGAAGAGGAATTGGGGAGAGAAAATGGGAGAGTTAGTAAAAATGAAAGAGGATTTAAAAAACCTAGGTATGCTTATAGAGGGTGTGCATTACTCGTACTGGACAAGGCTAGTGAACATCTGGTTGTGGAGGGCTGGCATAATAAGTTAAAATGTGGTCTGCATTATTATGTACCTTATACTTACGGTTTTTGCTGCTTTAGTAATCAGCCGCCAGTTTTAATGTGAAAGTATCCTTCTATATTTTTTGGTGTTAATCCAATACAGGGCATAAGGAAATCCAGGACACCTGACCATCACACTGTTACAGGGAACTCCATCACATGTAGAGCGTGATCCAAGATGATTATGAAGCAAAGTGCTTGTGTGATACATATCTCAAAGAAACCTTAATAAAAGACTTTGTAAAGACCTTCAAAAGCATCTATCAGCAACTTCAAAGTAATCAACGTGACAAAACTATTGTTATTCACTGCACCCCAGAACAAACCGGGGAAATCTGGGGTTAAATGTGTTCCTAGAGGACATACAACCTTGTGAAAAATAGAAATGTGCAGTTAAAATTTTCAGATTCTCTTCGCAGTGATACCGTGTACTGTTTAGTGACATGCTAGACTGTAGTGGTAAGACTGTGACTAAGTCACTTTAATATTTGCTGTATACCATTAAATCAAATTAATCTTTAAAGTCATAGTAGATTTCTTCTCCCTAAAAATGTTTCTTCCTATGGAAGAAGGCCAGTATGTGGGTGTGCTACGCTTAAGATTACCTGACCCTGTTCTAGTCTTAAGTAATGACAGCTATATACAAAGTAGTCAAGGAATTCAAACTCATTACAAACAGAATGTTTTCAAGCAGAGTCTGTGTATGGGAAATAAGATTCCTGTGTGGTCAGTAGAGAGAGCTAACATGTAAAGGGTTAAATTCAGTGCTGCTGGTTTGAAATCGCACTACAATAACTGAAGTTAATTGCTATATGATAACTCAGCCAGAATTTCTTCCTTTGACCTACAGAAGCCATGACCTCCAGTAAACTATGTCAGTGGCTATTTCCTCGTTTGGGCTGGGCTAATTCAACTTGCAGCCACCAAACTTTCTTACACAGATTTTTAATTCAAAGCTCTTAATAAAGAGTACTTTCTCTTTATAAAGAGTCATAAGCTGCTAATCTTCTATCTTCTAGGAATCAATAAATGGAGATCTTCAGAGCTCTGCTTGAAAGCCAGGCCCTTACTATTCGTCTTCCCTGAATCTTTAAATGATTTCTCCCAAGATCTTTGTCTTGTCTGCTTGGTCATACTGGAGTCTTTCATGTTATTCTTTCAAATGGTTTTATGTTAGAGCAGCTGCAAGGCTATCAGCTAGAAAAAAACAAACAAACAAAACCCAAAACTGTAATAACTATTGTTCAACTAGAACTTAGACCAAACTGTGTTTACATATTTCTTTCAGACTCCCTAAACAGCCAATAAGGGTGGTAATGTTGCAGCACAAACAGTGGGAGACCAGCTTTGCAGGAGACAGCTTCCTGTCCCCATGCTGCTCCTTCAGGTACTCACAATCCAACCAACGCTCATGGCATTCCTGTGAACTAGAAATCATGAAGTTCCTTGAGGGCTGGTCCAAATGTCTGAGCTCCTTTCTCAGACGCACCTCCTTGTTTCTTACCTTTTTGGTGTTACAAAGCATATTTCAGTTTGGAAATATCCTAGATCAGCTTGAAATTAATAAAAATTAAAAAGTACGCACTTCAAGTTCTCCAAAAGTCCATGTGCAATCCTTAAACATCAGGAATTCTCAGTTCCCAATGCTTAAAAATGGTGTGCAAGCAAACAGGTTACCCCAGACAAGCTTGGGTGGGGAATTCCCTCTAGTCAGAAGATGTCCATTTACATCTTCCTGCCTTTGCTAGATGTACTGCATTTTACAGTCCTGACCCCTGACAATCATGTTCCAAATTCACAACCTCATGAATCTTCCCCACCTCTGCACACTTAATGTGCCAGCATCCCTTGCTATGCTTGTGTTTTATCTGGAGAGAACCCATGGCTGTCTGCTTTCCCAGTATCACAGTCACTTGCCTTTTTGCGAGCTTTCCATGAAGTACCGCCGTGGGAGTATTTTTTTTTCTCCCAGACCAGCAGGACCATTCCCCTCTCTTGAAGAAGAGTGGCACAGATGTCTCTCATCAGTACTGACACTTGCGATAGCTGAGCTAAACTGAAGCTGTCAAGGAACCCTGCGATGTACTTGAGCACTTCCAGTGGGAGGCTGCTCAGCAAGTCCTTGTTTGTCCCTTGGTAAGCCACTGTGGAATTGCACTTCCCTGGTTCAGCAAGGAGGGTGTCCACCTCTGGCTTAATAGCAAATGTCTTGAGAGGCTTGCTGTATATAACCTTGGCCTTAAGTCCATCAGGGCGGAAGGGATTTTGAACAAAAGTACATCCCAAGTAGGCCAGCGGGCAGCGATGCTGGAACCATCCATCCAGACATGACTGTATATCAGCATGCACATTCTTGAAGTGGGACGGGAACTCATCCCTCCTGAAGAAATGACTACAAGTGAATGTGAAAGCTGAACTGCTTTTGTTGTGTCTCCTTGTTACACATTCAGTGTAGAGCTCCATGTAGAGTTCTGAAGGGTTCTTTTCATTCAGAATATCTGATAGAACAGTATTGGAGGAGAAGGGTTCCAGAGGAAAGCTGTATGTCTGTGTCGCAAAATCCACAAATAGTCCATCAATACCCCTTGCTTCAGAGATCTCATGGCCTTTCAGTTCTTTTTCCAGTGCACACAGCAATGTGGCTTTAACTATATTTGCCTTAGGTAGTTCTTCTAGGTTTATTCCCAGTTCTGATGTATCCACTGACTTGTCTGCAGTTGGTATCCTGTGGCCCAGTGCATCTCCTAGTCGTGCTCTTTTGCCACAGTAACTGACTGGCACTTTGAAGGTGTAGACAGTCTTTACCTCCTGAGCTTCCAAGTTCCCATAGACAAAGTCTTTTTCTTTGGGAGTGCAAGCAGCTAGCTGGCCAAAGCGGATGAGCATTCCCCCATGATGTACCAGGTACATATTGTAATCACCTACACCAACTTCCTTCTTGAGCCTCTCCAGGACCCCTTCCTGCCAGGGAGCCAGTCCTGTCATTTCTGTATTCGGTGTTGCTTGTTCAGACTTTTGGTCCTTTGCCGCTTCTGCACCATCAGGTACTTCCTTTGTCTCCTTTGTGGAGCTAGAAGAATGAGGGGCTGATGTTGTTTTCTTGGAAGCCTCTTCCGTCCTTTGTCTCGTGCTGGCTGCTGAGCCTGTTACCTTGCAAGCCAGGAGCTCTTTGCTGAAAATGTTCTCCCAGGTTTGGTAACTCCCCAGGTCCATTCCCTCCTTGTCCTTTGCCAAATCTTCACGCTCACGTTGGCTAAGGTTGTCACCCTCTTGGGGACCACAGGCTACTCCTCCCACAGCACCTTCTTCTCCACCCATGGCTTCATCCATCAGCTCTTCCACTTCATCCTTTTTCCTCCACTCTGGAAAGAAGTTGGCTACTTTCAAAGTCCTGAAAAGCACGTTCTGGTCTCTGAGAGCCAAGGCTGTGTCCAGACACTCTTCGTTCAAAGTCTCCTTCATAATGTTCTTGTGGAGGGTTATGTCTGAATCCACATTTGGCCAGCGATTCCACTCCATTGAGCAGCACACAACACTGGCTGGACAGACCTGGAGGTGCTTTGCCAGCTTAAAGCGGGCCATGGAAAAAGGGCAGCCATAGGCTGAGTTGAGGCAGGAGACCTGCTCTAAGGGACAGAGCAATTGGTGCTCCTCCTCCTTGCACATGTGGAAGGTGGCCCCGCAGTGGAAGCGGCAGCTGATCATCATGCAGGAGATGGAGGGCTCGATTGGTGCGTGGCAGTGCCGGTTGAAACATCTCTCACAGTGCCTGTGCTGCCCAGGGTGAGCTTTCTGAGCCCGGTGCTGTGTGTAGCAAAGACAAGAAGACAAGAGTTATTGCCCAAAAGAGCAAGGATGGCCGCAGCCCCTCTGTGCCTGCACTTGGTTTCTATGAGGTAGGTGCTTACATGCACTACTAGCAGGAAGAAGGCTGTGAGCAGATGACTGCCAGGTCCATACATGGAATCCTAGAATCATACAGTCACCTGTTGGCACTGATCCCCGTGGTACGGCACAGCCTGACTGCAGCACAGATACAGATACGGTCCTTACTAGCTAGCCTGGGTAAAAGCTCACTTGCCTGGCCTTCTTTACTCTGCTTTCCTGATTTACCCTTACACTCCTCAATGACTCCAAAACGTTGTGGAAGAGAGACTGTGGGGCACTTTCCTGCAGGCAGGTTATTTGTCACATCTACTTTCACACGTCAAAAACCTGGAATAAGGTGTCTTGGTCTGTGTTTTGGAGAGAAGCTCCAGAATGCAGTGGAGGCTTTGTTGCAAGGTTATACTCAGCCAGTTAAATCCATTCTCTTTCACTTTTTCTTTACAAACTGCCTCTCACCTTTCTTCCCCTTGCTGTCACCAGTGAACACTGAGTAGACAGGAAGGTGGGGAAGAGGGCAGGCATGGTTTATCTCATGCTCCACTCAGAACCACAGGGTGCAGTTAGGGCAGAAGGGGAGCAACCAAGGTCTAACCTCCACAGAGCTTTTCCCTTCCTGTGATGGTGTCAGCCTGAGCATGCCTTTTAGAGGGTGTCTCTTTGAGAAAGAATCAATTTGTCTTCCTTTTGGATTTGTTTTAGAGCACAGTCCTACAAAAACTGGTCACCACCGCTCTGCTTTTTCAGTTCACCCAACATACTTCTGACAAGTCAAATGCTACCTGGAGATGAATAGGTGATCCTGAGCTGATCATATTTTAGATTCAGTTTATGAAGCTGTTGGTGATACCCCAAGGGGCCAGAAAATAGACAAAGAGGTCCCAGGAAACAAGTAATAAAGAATACCCATCTCTGTTTCATATTTAGCTGCCACCAGGCAGCTCCCAGAATTTAACATTTCGCAACTGACAGAAGGGATTAAAAGAACAAGCTGAGGTTGCCAAACCAAATGTTTCAGAAATTTCAACCAACTTTATTTTATACACAGGTTAAATGTCTTCTTAAGGAAGACTGTGTTTCTGCTCTTACACTTCCATATTAATGTGGTTTCAAAATCTATATACGTTTTTCCTCTCCTTCCCTTAAAAAGCTTTGGGATAAAAAGGACATACAATTTTCCTGAGGAAAGCAGTAAAAGAACATGAGGTATGAAGATCCTTCTGCTTCCAAAAGTTCTCACTTCCCCTTCCTCATAAGGTTGCGAACCTTGCAATATTCCTTCTTAATCCTTCCTAAAAATGGGAGAACAGAAGAACAGGGTCTAACAGCAAGTAAATGGAGATGGTGATTAGCATGAGGGATGTCTTCTCTTGTAAAAAAAATCTAAGAACGTAAGAAATGACATTCTGGATCAAACCACTAGTCCACCCAGACCAGCAGTCTTCTTTAACAATGTTCCTAAGGGATGCTCTTTAGAGGGAACACACAGGACCTCCTGTGGTCCTTTCCCCTCAGTTGCTGGATTAGAGAACTAGAGGGTGCTCGGGCACTACCTGGAGCTACTTGCCCAGATACCTCCAATTGCTATCGGTAGTTTGGCCCAAAGAAGAGCTACTGCAAGTAGAAAACTCCTGAATTCTGACTTCCTGCTCATTGCTGTCGGGGCTGCATTCCAGCTTGGTTCAGCCTACTGTGAATCTTCATGGAAGGGAAAAAGCTAATGATACGAAGAAATCATAGAATCACAGAATGCTTTGGGTTGGAAGAGGTCTTTCAAGGTCATCTAGTCCAACCCTCTGCAATGAAAAGGGACATCTTCAAACAGATCAGGTTGCTCAGTGTCCCGTCCAACCTGACCTTGAATGTTTCCAAGGATGAGGCTTCTACTACCACTCTGGGCAACCTGCTCCAGTGTTTTGCCCCCCTTCACTATAAAAAATTTCTTCTTTATATCTAGTCTAAATCTATCCTCTTTTGGTTTAAAACCATTAGGCCGTGTTCTGTCACAACAGGCCCTCCTAAAAAGATTGTTCCCATCTTTCTTATAGGCCCTCTTAAATACTGAAAGTGCACAGTAAAGTCTCCCCAGGGCATTCTCTTCTCTAGGAACTGGAGCCCTGTTTCCAAACAGGACTCAGGGCACTTTTTATTTTGTGTGTGAAAATGAGAAAAAGATTTTTTACAAGTCTTCCCACCCCACTTTCTGTGCAGTAGGAACTACCATTGGCCCAGCAGGCTCTCATTTGGCTCTGGGAAAAAAATAGACATTGTTAGTAAAATAATTTAGACTTTTTGGGTTTTTTTCCTAAGGTTAAAGAAAATACAGTAGTGTCATCTACCTAGATGTGAGTGCTTTTGCAGCCTCAGGCTTAAATGACCTAGCCCTGAAGAGAGCTGTGCTGCAGAGGAAGTAGGCTCAGGCTCAAGGGTAAAGAGATGCTACATGAAGCTGCTTCCCCTCTTTCTTGGAAGGTCTTAATTTCTTGTCTTTCACACTGTCACACCCCAGCACTGGAAGTCATGAACAATGCTGGAGAAGAAAAGATGTCTGGGAAAGGCAACACTTGTGGGTTCCTGCAGTCACTACAGACCACACACTCATGTTTGAATCTGATGTGCATTAATTGCTCAACACATCTTTGTTCCATCCTTTGCAACTTCCAACACTGACCGATATCTGTTCACATCACCTACATTCTCCCTCAGTCCTGCAGAGTAAAGGAACATGTCCTGGGTGGTCGCTTTACCCAGGAATGAACTTACACTCTGAAGTACCTTTGCCTTGCTCAAGTACCTTTGCCTTTTTTTTTTGCATGGAAAGAGCTTGAGACAGCAATGCAAAAAATAATATTTCTTGACTACTCATTATAACATTCCCTGCCTTGTCTTGGGAAGCACTGGCTTGTGAACAGGAGTGACACCAGGTTGCTGGCCAGGGTGGCCCCAGTCACAGCCAGCCCTTAAATGCCTGTGGGTTAGGGTCACATCTGTCTTGCTCCAGGCCGTTTAGTTACATCTACTTTTATGCTGCTCAGAGAAGCAGGAGGTACAGACAGACTTATTTCACATGGGCAGTATCCTCGCTGCTCTCATTCTTTTAACATTTTGCTGCAAATATAATCTCTAAAAATAGTCCCAGCTATGACTTGCATAAGGTCAGAGGAAGCCTGGATACATTACACGGCAATAAAAACATGAACGTGTGAACAATACTTTCCACTGCAAAAGTAACTTTTAGAGAGAAATAATTGATAAATACAAATATCTCAGAGGCACGGGCCTTACAGTTCTCCAAAACACAGAAAGGCAGAAAGGACTGCTTGCAGGGTTTCTAGAGAGGAGGTTGCTTTCACACTGCTGCGTGCTGAAATAAAGCCCATCCAAAACACATGTAGAAGAAGAAATGACACGCTCTGTTTATGAAAAGTGGCCATGTCAGAGCATTCAGCTCCAGAATTCATCTTCATCTTTATTCAGGTGTATTTTAGTTGAGTTTACCTCATTTCTAACTTGTATATGCCATTCTTTTCAGACAGATGATTTCTCTGCCTCTCATTGTCAAATCTGTGAAGCTAGAGGACAGGAAGAAGGGATAGAGAATTTTTCTGATATTTATCAAGGTTTGAATGCTGCTTATATTCTGACATGCCAGTAACCACTATCTATTTTAACTGCTGATCTGGTTAGCTCTGTGGTTTAGTTGATGGTATTATTGTCAGAACACAAACTACAACTTTGGAAGCCCGGAGCAAAAAGTTTACAAATAATTGCCTTAGTAAGTTCGATACATAACGTTCAGAGGCAGGTGACACACAGGTATGTCAGATGATGAAACACTTCTCTGAACCTGTACGCTTCTTATTTCCCTGCAATTTGCAAAACTTCCTAAGAGTAGGGTTAGAAAAAAACCCCAAACCAACCAGAAATGCTTACTTGAATCACGTTCAACCTACTGTGGAAGGAAAGGATGTAAATTATAGTCCACAGTTTGTCCACTTCGGTAAATCTTTATTTTTAGACCATCGTGACAGCAAATCAACTAAGGTTTAAAAATATACAGCTGCTATTTTAACTGCAGATAAGTGTCTGGAGCAGATCTGTTCAGTGACAGAAACTTTCAGTTTATAAAACAATTACAATTTATTTTCAGTAAATAATGAATAATAATTA
>WUAM01000292.1:224763-243831 GCA_024336885.1 Actenoides hombroni
CTTCTCTGGAGACTTTCAAAACCCACCTGGATCTGTTCCTGTGTGGCCTGCCCTGGGTGATCCTGCTCTGGCAGGGGATTTGGACTCAATGAACTCCAGAGGTCCCTTCTAGGCCCTACCTATGATTCTATGAAAGAATACCCACAAAATTCCAGAGGTCTGCTAGCTACCTTTGAGGAGTCTGTTGACAATAACTAAGAGTGTATATCAGATTTAAACCAGTTGGTTTGCAACTCCATTGGAATGTTTGTAAGCAATCTGATGTAAAAAAAGTGGAATGCCTTTTAATATTTATAGAGCTCTAGCATGGAAGCCTAAGACAGATGGGTAAAGGGGAGACAAGCTCCTAATATTTGAAGGATATATTTGAATGAGAAGAGAAAATAAGGGTAGAGGATACTTCTTCAAATGCAGATACATCTCTAGTGGAAAAAACTTCAAAAGCAATCATAGGCAGTCAAATTTTCATGGCCTTACTGGCGTAACATCTATTGGTTTTTACATGGAAAGAGCAAAAATCAGTCAAAGTTGGAACTTCGAAGCTTGTTCTAAAGAGTTTATAAGAAAGCATTGAAAATACAAACCTGAGTGTACTGCTCTTGGTATTCCACTCCAGGTGGTTAATTTTCCTTCATCCTGCCAAATCTGTCTTTTTTTTCTTGTTTCTTTTTTTTTTTTTTTTCCTTCTTTTTAAAACAAACAAACAAACCACAAACATCTGCTTCTCTGTTTTTACTCTGTCAGTGTTTCCAAAAGTGTTCCTTGGCACAGACATAGATTTTGGGCATTCCCACTACTCTAGGCATTCCTGACTCTAGCCTCAGTGCAGAAGGAAAGGATTTTCAACTCACTCTGCAAACACTGAAGTATATTTTTCTCAGATGCTAAAACTACTTGTATGGTGCATTGATTATAGAAGCTTTTCCACGCTGATGAACTTGGAACTTTGTGACTTTATGCCCCATTTTTTTTTATTGTGTTGTCAATGGAATATCCTGTAAAAACTGGACTTCTGGTGTCAGTGGCAGGAAGGCCTGATCTGCCAGGAATTCCTCTGTCTAGTTTTCACCCAAGCAATTTCAAGACTTAAAAAAGCTCCCCTTGTCTCTGTGATCACTTAAACCATACATGAAAAAGGAAATATATCTCATGCAAAATCTTTTTGTGACAGAGAGAAATCATAAAAAAAGCCCAATACCACAGATACCAAGATCACTCCTTGGATGAGGTTTTCATCCTGTTAAATAACTTTAATTATCATAGTCTTTAGTGTTTCTTTCCTTTGCTATTTGCACATGGCTGTTCCTCAGTTTATACATCCTGGAGCATTAGATGCTCACAGTGGAAAGGGAGGAGAGAAACTGTCACCTAAACTTTCTGTAACTTAGACCATCTGCAGTGTTATAGTGGTGATCACACAAGGACATCATTTGATATGTCCTTGATTCTAGTTAGATGTTGGGAAGAGCTCAGTTTAACAGAACTTTGTTCCACAACAGATCGTATTCTTAGCTCATAATCAAAAGTTCCTTTATTTATATAGATACATATATATATATATGTTTAATATAAAGTATAGATTTAAGCAAGAAGTACCTGCTATGTGGTCTTAAGTTTGATTAATGTTTCTACATAGTGTTTCTTCTCTGTTATTGGGTGTATGTAAGTAAAATTGCAGCAAAGCATGTACATTTTATGGTGCCCTTAAGCTTTGCCTGAATGTTTTGCTTCTAGTTCATTAATGATGAGCCTGGCAGTTTTGACATTGTGTGTTTCTGCTTTATTGCAGCCCATACTCTTTGTGTATTACAACAGTGTATTTTGGAATTGTTTATTCTGATCACATCTTACCAAAAGATAATTTCTCCTTTACTTGGTCAGGAGGGAAGGATTAATTGTATCTTAAAAACTGAAGTCTTTAATAACACTTGAAAATGAAGAACCTTACAAGCCTAGGCGTAGTTGTTGAATTCTTATTTCAGGCCCATTTCAGGATTCTGTGCATCTCCTTAGTAGCTTTTATGATCAAATCCTAAATGTAAGTCATTGCTGCTCTTCAGAGATAGCGTATCAGGATTTTTAATGGAATATTGCCAAATCAGTTTAATAAAATGGATTACTAATGTCAAAACCAGCTTATAGCACAGAAATGTCCTTTTTTGTTGCTCATGGATTTTTGCCTTTTTGTTCAACTGTTAGTAGTTGGTTTTTTTTTTCCTAGATTCTGAATACATCCGGTAGGATTTAAATTTACTAGTGTTGTGTACTAATTTGTGCTCTGAAAAGCACATAGAAATCTCCAAAAATCTAGATTTCCTAGAACCTGTATTTTCTGAGGTCTGTATCATGGAGTAGTGTTAACATTTGCATTTCAGCTTCAAAAGTTAATGCTTTCTCCAGCTGAGATTAAAAGAAAAATAAATTGCAAAACCAGCCAAATCAAAAGGTGCAGGGTGTTGTCAGGATCTCTCTTCAAGTCTGCTTCAAGTCTTGAATAAAATCATCATACAGTAATAACTTTTAGAAGTAACACCAATCACCAGAGTTGGAGAGAAGTACTTTCCTGTAGTTGCAGAGTTCTGTCAGATTGTGGTCACAAAGCTGGGTTTTTTGAAACCTCCTTTCCTTTCTTTTTTAATTTTGGGGTTGTTTTGTTTTTTGTTTGGGTTTTTTTTGTGGGTTTTTGCTTTGTTTTGTTTTTAATGGCTTTTATTTGCTTTATATCCATCAAGTTTTGCCAAACAATGTATCTTCTTGCATCTTCAGGAATATCATTGCTGATTCAGGGAATGCAGGTATCAGACGTCTTGTGGGAAGCCTCATTTTTTGTGTATAGGCCAGTAAGGAAAGGCAGTAGAACAGACCAAAGGTAATATAATTGCATAGCAAAAAATAATATTTGCAAGACCACAGCAAACCCGATCTTGTTATCATAAGGAACTGCTGCAAAATTTGATTTCAAGTGATGCTGATAACTCAGCTCCATGGTTCTGATTACTACTTGGCAAGCTGTCTGTGTTAGTAATATCTCGTACTTTCCCTACACCGTTTCCTTCTGTCTCTAAAAGCCATTTAGTCTTCATTTTTGGTGTGGCACAGAAGGCTCCCAGTAAATTGTCTTTTGTCTTTTGTTTTCCAGTTTGAAGCTGCGTGGGTGCTGACAAACATTGCCTCGGGAAATTCCCTTCAGACTCGAATAGTGATCCAAGCTGGAGCTGTCCCCATCTTCATTGAGCTGCTCAGTTCAGAGTTTGAAGATGTACAGGAACAGGTAAAGAGGAAGAATTGGCAGTAGGTTTTTTGTGTGTGTGTGTGTGGTGGTTTGCGGGGTTGGGACGTGGGGAATTTGTTTTGTGTTAGTTTGTTTTGGTTTGGGGTGGTTTTCTTTCATTAGAAAGGAACAAGGCTATCCTGTAAGAAAGCCTTTAGAGGAAACAAAGGAACAACAGTTCCTTTCTACCTAGTGTGTGTTAAGATATCTAAGCAAATACTGTATGGGTTTTTTTTCTGGAAATGATATATTTAGCCACAGCCAGTGTGGTGATGATGCTGGGTTAATATTTTTCTGTGCATTGAGGTTAATACTTTTAAGTTAATGATTAATATTTTTCTGTGTATCGAGGGATTCAAGAAGCCTTGTTTAAAAAACTGCTTTAGAGATGTAAAGTTCATGCTTGTTTCTCCTGAAGATAAAGCATGAGTGGAAATTATAGTTTGTTCTCTACAGAGAAAATGATGGTTTATTCTCTGCATTCCTTATGGAGGAGATGAATATTCTTTAAGGCCCAAAGGGATCAGTGTCAAGCACAGACCAAACAATTGATTCAGTAATTTCCACACGAGGTCCATAACTTGTGTTTGAACAAGGATGTATTTCAAACATAGAATCTTCCTTTGAAGACTTAGGGTGATGAAATATTAATCATGTTAACAACGAAAGTTTCAGTTAGTCTTAATCCTGACTTTAAAGTATGTATCTTTACTGTACAAATTTGACTAGCTTTGGGTCCACCTATTTGCTTTTGTTTCATTTTCTACTCAATTAGTAAGCTCTCTGGTTTTTTTTCCTATAGCTACTTATAGACCATAGCTTAAGCATTTCCTGAGAAAATGAAAGTAAGCTCTGAATTCTCATTACGAAGGTATTTCTATGGCAGTTGGTTTGTGTTTTGGTGACTTTTCTGAACACTTCATTGTGCCAGTATCTTTTCGTGTTGGTGAAATGATAAGCACTGGATATTCCAGTAGCACTCTTCCAGCAATGCTGTTTGCAGAGATAGCACCTCATTTTAATTTCTGCTTGATACTTTGCTGTGTAAATGTCCCAGGTGTCCTTGTGGACTCTTTGCCGGAGAAGCTGGCTGCTAGTTCAGGTTAAGCTGATTATCCAATAGGATCCATCGTTCATTTCAGAGTCACTGATTTCCAGGGTTCAATTCTCCACCCTCTATAAGTGTGAGTCTCTTCTCTCTTCCTAGATGTCTGACTTTGCATTTGGCTGTGTTGAAGTGCATGACTGGAGGAGTCCCCACTCATAGGCGTTGGGTCGCGTTGTGTAACTTGGCTTAGAATGCACCACCTGTACTTAAGGTTGTCTGACATTTTCCACAAGAGAATTTTTTTGTTTTCCTCAGTTGCCTATAGCTTTCTAGTTCTTCCACTCTGTAACTATGTTTTGTTTGTAACAATGGTCTGTCTCGGGATGAATTATTTCTGAAAAGGTTTTTTTTAAGGGAAATTCAATGATATTAAAGGAAATAAGGGTTGTTGGGGTTTTTTTTTTCATCCTTTTTCTAGCTTTCTTTGAGGAGGTGTCTATTGTAGAAACTGGAAATGTGATAGGGAGCTTGCCAGAATGGCAGATAAATTCCATGTTCTGCCCGTGTGAAAATCCACCCAGACTTAGTTATATGATGCTTTTTAAAGTTTGTGTTTTGAGGGTTGAAATTGGTGGCATCACTTTCCAAATTCAGCCATCGATGCAGCGAGCGCTGCTCCTGCAGAACCACTGATGCTTTGAGCGTGGTAGGGGCTACTCCAGATTTTGCTCCTGATCATATTTTGTGTAAGAGCCAACTTACTTTTATTAGGTGTTTGTTGTTACCATCCCTGCTGACGTTCAGAGAGCAGGTGGGAAGAGCAAATGTGTTCAGAATGAGTTGTGCAGGGAAGAGATTCTTGGGATTTAAGGCAATTGTAGATTTGCTTATATCAGTTTTCAGTAAATGGATGCTAGTTCTGTGGTTTTTTGCTACTCAGTGTGAAATATTTCCACTTTGTTTTGTAGTTACAGATAACAGCTTTGCAAGTGGCTTTTGTAGCTGAGTCTGTGTTTTGAACAGATCTGTTCCTAGACTTGTCAAGCTGAATTTCTGAAACTAGAAGATATTTGGTCGTAATTTTCTCACCTGTAAAATGATGATTCTTATCTTCTTTTACATTAGTACTGTGAAGATTAATATTTGTAAGCAACTCTTACTGCATTTGCAGCAAATCACAAAAATACAGGAAAACACAGAGCATACAACTATGTTTTCAGGGCAGATGGGCCAGAAGCTAGCCCATATACTGAAGGATGTAGAGAAAAAGAAATATTGAAGGCTGTGTTTAATAAGCCAGTATTTGTGCTAAGTGGGATAGTAAGTCTGTAGAAGGAAAAGTTAGTGGTAATGAAATTTTGAATACATAGCATAGCATAAGCTAAGAAAAAAAAAACCTGCTAAGTTGACTTACTGGCTAATCATTATTCACTGTTTTTGTCTTTCAGTCAGTCTTACAGACTTACACCATTGAATTTGTGTTTTATTTCAAACTTCCCTTAACAGTGGCTCAGGACCAGTTGACCTCAACTATATACCAGTTGACCTCAACTATATACCAGTTGACCTCAACTATATACCAGTTGACCTCAACTATATACCAGTTGACCTTAACTGATCATGATTTTCCCAATAGTCATTTTTCATATTTATAAGCCAGTTTTAATCTTATGTTTTGCACTGGTTTGGTTTGGGTTTTTTTTGCATATGGTAGTTTCTGAGTGTAGGGGGTTTCTAAATCACCAATTTTCTAGAAGTCTGTGTGAGGGGAATCTTTATAACCATGTTTATTAAACAACATGTATTTTAAGGAAGTCACATCTTATGTCGTTTCACAAGATTTATTTCCCATTGAGCTATGCAGGCTGACATTTAATTACCCTACCATCCATTAACACTTTCATTGTTGCATTGTATACTACTCTTTCTCAGATTGTATATAAGTCTCTGTGGTCAGTGGTCAAACCATTTGGCATCCATGTTTTCCCATCAAAGAAACAGAATTTCTTACAGAAGCTACATCTCCATTATTTATGAAAAACTCTTTGACTACATCTACCCACCTCTCCCCGTGTTTGTTTTTGGTGTATTGATGTTTAGATTTAGTGGCATAAGTACTATCCTTCTTCCACTTATCACAATATTTTCTTCCAGAGGACATCTAGAAACTTAGATATGCCAGCCTGAAATTATTTATATTGAAGGACTCCATCAAAGCCCTTTTGACATGCTTAAGGTTGATCTAGCTTCAGAGGAGTCTTAGCTGCAGTTTTTTCCTGAGTTCCCCTGCAAAGGTATTTAAAACCCAGATGTCAGCTTTGGTTTGCTTGATGAATATTGAGTTTCCTTCAAAAACCATGCAAGGCATTATGCTCCCTGTATGAGATGACTGCAGATGTCTCCCAGTGCCAGTTGTGTGTCATTGTGCTCTGCCAGACAGCCAGTGGCAGGAGCATCCCTAACTGCCCTGTTCTCCTTTGGGAATGTTGGTGTTTCCAGCTAAAGTGGGTTTTCCCTCCAGTACTTTTCCACTTCTACTTGTATTGCTGTTCCTTTTGGTAATCACTGTTCGTTTGGCACAGGCGACCTGTGAGTCTGGTGTGCAAGTTCTGTTTGGTTTTTACATCAGCAGTCCTATGAACTAGGCCTTAGTAATCAAAGGCAGAAAAAACCAGTTGAGGCATGAATAGCAGTTACTCCCTCTGGGTGGGTGGGTGAGATGTGAGAAATAAGGAACTGTGACCACCCCAGGCACTGAAAGGCAGGTGTTTTCTGTGGTGGGGCATAGTAGAAGTTTTCTCCTAGGAATTTCAGCCTACTGGTATGTACCCTTCCTTGTGTCCACTTACCCAACCACACTTTTATGCAAGCTCATCTTGACAGTCCTCATCCCAGCATGAGATCCATTTCCCAAGTCAGTGGCCAAAAGTAGAGAAAACGTTGATTCTGACTTAATATTTCTTCTCCACCAAGAGACACAGACACTACTCACTGTTGGTTGTTGGTTTAAATATCCCCAGGCTGAGATAAAGGCTGAGATCCTTCAGAATGCAGGAGAATATGGAGTGTTGTCAGAATGCATGTGGATTATTCATAGGAGGTACTATGTGGCTCAGCAGTACTCCACAAAGCTTGCACTTTATTGACTACTGAAATTGTCCAGAACTTCTTTTAAAAACCCACTTGAGTTTAATAATGAGTAAAATAAACTGGAAACCTGCATCAAACCCTACTCCACTATTGGCAATAAATAGAAATTTATACAGATGTATAACAACAGATGCAGTCAATTGACAAGGCATCATTTGCCTTTTCACTTGACACACAATAAGAAGTTGGTTAAAAAGTCAGGCTACAGGTCTTGAAATTACAGGTTCTTTTCACCTTCAGGTCTGGATGTAGACATTGGAAAGTACTGAAATGGATTGATTTCTTTATTTTTAAGAGCCAAATATTTTTTTGATTTGATAAACTCTGAAGCTTAATGGAAGTAAATATCCTTTTACCTCCGTGACTGTCCAGGAAAGAAGATGATAAAAACATTTGAGATGCATAGAATGAAGCTGGAATGTTATGGCAAGGAAGCCATTTACATCTTGAGGAGTGCACAAAAGAAGCAGTGGAAGTAATTAAATGTTAGTCAGACAAACCCTGAAGACACTTGTCATTGTTCACATGTCTGTGGAAACCACGACAGAGCTTTGTATTTATAGCAGTGTTTGATGAGGAGAGTTAAAATGAGCTTGACTTAAATTCCTCACTTATCTGAAGAGCTGAAATAATTCCTTAAGGAAAGACACTCTCCCTTGTTGAATGAAACTTTGCATATTTTTCTAAAGACATTTCAATTTATTTGCATCTTGTGTATTATCAGTCATTAGCATTTCAAGGATTTCTTGCAACATCCTCTCTTACCAGGTTCTGTGATATCAGACTGCTTGGTCAGACTCTTCTTGCCATAGAAACATCAAGAGTGGGAAAGCAGTAGAGATGCTGTTTGACTTCTTCGATCAGACTTCTTCATGTGAGATCTGCTGTTGCAAAACTAGTCTGTCATTCAGGGTCAGAACAGATTCTTGGATTAAGTGATTATCACTGGTGTCAACCCTAAAAATAGATATTGCTATTATGGCAGGAGAAAAGCCCACAGACAAGTGAGGTATGGCTTTCACAGGTGTTTTAACATGAGGAAGGCTGTCCAGACAAGGAGATTTTATCTTACTGCAAAGTTATCCCCATGTTTGATCAAAGAAAGCTGTTGGAAATTCTGGGGTTTTTTCACCCCTAAGTGTTTTTTAGAAGATCCACAGGTTTACTGAGAACTACCTGAAATCTTGAATTCGTTCCTTGGGCTTCTCATTGCTGCAGAAATACAAACGTTGCAGTGAGCAACAAGGGTGGCTTCTTACAGTTCTAATATGAATGACATTTTGCAGGTGACATGTTCTGTCTCTTAAGCTAAATTTTTCCAGTAACTGCCTTTGTCTCGAGGCCATGAGGCTGCCAGACCCAAGGATGGACAACGGGACAACAGGGTGCAGTAATGGCTGTGCTGTTTCACTGCCAAGGTGCCTGGTGTCCTGTCTGTGACTGTCTGACAGCAGAGGCCTGGAAAGCAGTAGGAGAACAAAGCAAACTAATCCTTCCCAAGAACAGTCTCCTAGTCTCTTAACAACTCCCAGTTTAGGGACTTCCAGTCGATCCATCTGTGGTGTTATTGGCAATACAGGCACAGAGGGGTCATCTTTTTTTTGGTTTGCATCCACATTTTGGGTATACATCTGGTTTTAATTGTATTAATTTCACAGGATGTACTAGTGACTTGGGGCTTCTAGAGTGACTGGAATCTGTTTTTTAAAGTAGCATCTTTTTTCCCACTGTTTAAAAAGGTTACAGTGGAAATCTAATGAAACATAGCAGCTGATGACAGCAATAATGAATAAATGAGTTCATTTCAGATTATCCAGCAGTTTCCTTTAGGTTACAAATTTGGCTTACTCTGTTTGGGTTTGGTTTTTTGTTTTTTTTTTTTTTTTTGAGGAGTAATTTTTTTCAAGTAAAGAACTGGAGAGAAAAACATGTTTATTTTGTTTGGGGAACTTATGTATGTTCAGCTGAAGAAATAGCTATGCACTGTAACACATTTTGCTGCAAATAAATACATAGTCCTCAACTGAAGAGAAATTTGGGGAGGACATTCAGATGCTGTCCTTGGAAAAACAGGATTGCTTTTGTCCTCTATGTGTAGAACTGGAAATGTTTCTAGTGGTTGTGTGGATGTTGTATGGATCTTATCAAATAAGTAGATACACACATCTATTTGATATGACACCTAGCCCTCTGTTCACTTGAAATAAATAGCAAATGTGAGTTTCATACACTTGTGTGACAAAATATTGTCTGTAAATGGCATGGGATTCATAAAATGGCTTTTATACTTAATAGACTACTTCCAATTTTTTGCTGTTACAGCTCTCATACCAGTGGACAGTAGTATCAAAAACACCACTTGACCCAAACAAAACCAATTAAATCTTTTGTTCTCATCATATTACAGAATATAGATTTCATGCTTCTTTAATTAGCTTCTGGTATTTTAGATGTGTACCTGTGTCCAAGGGAAAAAATACCTGTCCTTGCATTTTGCTGTGCACATGTCTTGGTAGGCAACATTGGTTCCATCTTGCATAGTGTTCTCTTAAAGAGTATATGCCAGTGCCCATCTGAACTCTTTGATTCCAGGTATTGATTTATCATGCATATGGATTCTTAATTTCACCTTAGCTGGTGTCAGCATTCTTACTATGACTGTGTGAACAAGGCATGCTTTTGTGGCTTCTGGGGGTTCTACGGGCTGCTCCCCACAAACATTCCTGGGTAGGTGCAGACTTGCTTGAGCTGTGCTATCAACATCTGAACTTAAACCAGCTCTGAATGAGGAGAAGTGTAGAGTTACTAAGTCTGAGGGATAAGCTCATCTCTTGTATTGTGGACAGAGCAAGGTTATGTCTGCCTGCAGAGTCTTGGGAGACATACCTGTTGGCTGTTTTGGTATTCCTTTTAAATCTGTGTAAATATTTCAGAGTCATAGAATGAGCTTGGGTGTATATATGCAAGACTCAACCAGAATGCATTCCCCTTCTGTGTGTTTTCCAGGGTTTAATGGTGCAAACAGAGTGTTTCCCACTCTAATACATACACTAAACTGGGCGAATTGTGACAATAAAAGCAATTACTGTTTTGTTTTTCATTGCAGGCAGTGTGGGCTCTTGGCAACATTGCTGGAGACAGCACTATGTGCAGAGATTATGTATTGGACTGTAATATACTCCCACCTTTATTGCAGTAAGTCTGGTTTGATATGTTTTCTAGAACTGTGCTTGAGTGCTTGATAAAGCCTGAAGTTTGGTTTTTGCCTAGAAGCATGATATTTTTTTTTTTTTTATTGTGGACTAAACAGACTTTTTAATGGGCACCACTCAACTACTTTTGTAACGAGGCTAAAATGGAAGCGTGTTGTAGGAGCAGCTAAGCTGGAACTATTTTATTCTACAGAGTAGGTGGATGCCTGGTCTTTTTATAGAGTCATCAGATAACTTAAGTTGAAAGGCACCTCTGGAGGTCATCTAGTCAAAGGCTTTCTTCATACCAGGTGAAATCAGATTAGATTACTCAACTACTTAACCAGTGTGGAACTGATATCAAAGGTAGATTCTGTAACCACCTGAGGCAACCTGTTGCAGTATTTCCTATGGCAGGGTGAAATACAATGTTCTGATACCTAATCAGAATTTTCTGTTCTACCTGGTGACAACTGTCTCTTGTCCTGTCACTACCTACCTTTAAGAAGGATCTGGCTTCCTCTTTTCTATACCCACAGTTATAGGCAGCAGTTCTCCCCTTACACAGTCTCCTTCTAAGGCTGAACAAATCCAGGTCTCTAACGCTCCTGTTGTGTATCATTTCTCTAGTCTGCTTATTATCTTGATGGTCCTCTCCTGAAGGACCATTTATTACTGAAACAGTGACACCATTTTGTGTTGTCATGTCCAAATTAGGATTACTCAGTCTTTTGAAAATTGTACTAGTGGAGTTCTCTAGTGCTCTCGTAAGGACACTGGTAGAGTGTGGGATGGCTGTGAGGAAAAGAAATTGAGTTGTTACTCTTGTGGAAAAGCTAGAACTTGCCTTACTGCATTTGTCCTAGGCCACTGTGACTTGGCAGGGAAATGCCTTGTTTAGAGGCTTCACACCTTGTTTGACTTAATTAACCCACTTCACAGGCATCATTGTCAGTGCTAGGATTAATCTCATGTGAGGGGGTTCAGCGTAACAGTGGCTGGCACAGTTCTGATCAGTGCCACAGTCCTGTTGTGAGAAGGCCTTTGGTATGCACATCTCATGAAGGTTTCAGTGTTACCATTCATCACATTGCTGGGCTTCCTGTGTTTTGTGGAGCAGAAGTTGGAAAGTGTAAAGCACAGAAAGTCTGTAAACAGTGCTCGCTGTAAGACAACATGACTGTCTTGAATGTTTGGGAAACCCTAAATGTGATGATAAGCATTTTTTTGAGGATAAGTTTTATTCTTCTTCTCTAGTTAACAGAAATGTGTAAAAATGGGGCTGATAGTCTGAGACTGACATCAAAATGCAGTTCAGCAAAGAGAGTACTCTCCAAAACTGCCTGCACATCCTTCTACTTAGAGTAATTTTGTCATGGTTCCTGTGCCTTTTGATTGTTAATCTGCCACATCAGTATCTAAGCAATTGAATGAGCACACTTTTAGTGGAATGGTTATTGTTCTTGTCAGGATACTAGGATTCATGTTTTTAGCACGTGTGTTAGTATCCAGCCATCAAACAAGATTTTCCTCAAGGTGTATTTTGATAGAAAAAAAATAAATAAATAATCTAGCACAAATTGTCCCAGTGTATGTTAAAATGTAGGCCTGGCTTTATTTTAATCACTCATGCAGTTGACCCTACAGGGTTGCCTGGATTTTATTTTTAAAAATCAAAGGTTGTTGGAATGTTTTGTTGGTTTGTTTTAGATTGCTTTCCAAACAGAACCGTCTCACTATGACCCGAAATGCTGTATGGGCTCTATCCAACCTTTGCAGAGGGAAAAATCCACCTCCAGATTTTGCCAAGGTAAGAGGTGTTTGAAAGGAAGAGTGTTGAGAGGAGGTGGTGTTAGCCAAGTAAGCAGTAAGTGTTGTGAAACTTGAACTAAACAGCAGAAATATTTCAGAATTTCTCCGAAGCAACGTAGGGGCTCCTTTCAGATGAAGTTTTTGGAATGTATTTAGCCCTTTGGGCAGACATTCACAACCACTGTTTGAACGTAGCTGCCACAAAGCTTTTTGTTCCTGTACTGGAGATGATGAACCTGATCTCCTTTGCTGTGGAGCTGCATCATGGCCTCTGCGCGCCCCTTGCCCTCAACCCTGTCTAGATTCTCCTGTCCTCTTCCTCACACACACTCCCAACAAGCACATCCTCCATTCTCTCACACGCAGCACAGTGGGGCACACAGTGCCAGTGCCACATCTGGAATTGAGGATGCAGAGGTGCTCTCTGCCCACTGCATATATGGACACATAGTGGATTTACACGCGTGTCCGTTCCCCTGTCTGCACACGGGGACACGCAGACACGCTGTGAAAAGTGATGCAAACACCCACAGTGCCAACAACTCTAAGCTACTGCCACCTTTGGGAAAGCCACCGAGGCAGTGCGTGCAGAGCAAGGAGGAGCAATGCTCCAAGACATTCACAGGCACATGGACGTAATGCCCACAGCCCCAGATGTGAAAAGCTGCATGGAATTGTAGCTCAGGAAAAGTCTGACTTTACAGAGTCTGTCAGAGCAGCATGAAGAACACTGCTCAAGGGATGTGGGCAAAGGCACTGTAGGGCACCTCCAACCAATGTGCAGATGCACCCAATGTCACCACAGCCAAACCCAGATGTGCACCTCCCATGCAGTCACAGGGTACATGCTGTCTGCACCTACAAATTATTTTCTTCATGCTACAGATGGATGAATTAAAGCTGCATGCCTGTAGAGGAGTATGGGCTACAGTATTAAGACCAGGGGTAACTTGATGGTGTTGCACCATCTGTGGCAATGAAGCTGAGTACCAAAGTGAAAAAGGAGCAGAAATTTTCTTTAAGGCAAGATGAGTTTATGTTTCCTTTTAGACTTGTTCTGCTTATTTCTAGGATTTTTTCAGTAACTACCATAAAAATGGACTTGATCCTGCAGAAATGTGACTCAGCAGAACAAAACGCTATACATCTTGGCTGCTGTAGTGCAAAGTATTGCACATCTTAGCAGACAAGTATGAGCTTAAGTTGCCAGGTATTGTACTGTAGAGGCTGAAGAATTCTCATAATGCTTTTACTGGTGTAGCTACAACCCTGCACAGACATGCTACATAAGTCTGAAATCTTCTGACCCTTGAGATGCCAGTGCTTAGTCCTATAATGTCACATACAGAGTTAACTGCCATGGTAATATATCTTCTGACCCTTTTAATTGCATAATGGACGTATCTCCCCTTCATGTCTTACAGGTTTCACCTTGTCTAAGTGTGCTTTCCTGGCTGCTTTTTGTCAACGATACAGATGTATTAGCTGATGCCTGCTGGGCTTTGTCCTATTTGTCTGATGGCCCCAATGATAAAATCCAGGCTGTGATTGATGCAGGAGTCTGCAGAAGACTTGTGGAATTGCTGATGTAAGAAATTTGTTCCGAGCAAATGTACGATCTACTCTTTTACCTAGAATCAAGTTTCCAGCAATAGGAAGCTTTTTGTCTCGAAATACCATAATTTCCAAAAAGCAAGCTTTGAGTTTTAATTTGACCTTTCTGTTCAGTCTTCTCTATTTGTCGTAAGTAGCAGAAACAATGGAACTTTTCTTGCACTGGTTTTGCTATTTCTTAAGAGGTTTTTTTTTCCCCTGCACCTAACAGCCACATTTTTGTAAAATCCAGAATATACACTGTAATATATGTATATTACATGTATTAAAAATATATATTATATATTTAAATATAGATAGGTATATAATACATATACTCTGCACATGACACTCTCTACCCTGGACTTCGGGAGAGCAGCCTTTGACCTCTTCAGGGATCTGTTTGGTAGAGTACCATGGGATAAAGCCCTGGAGGGAAGAGAGGTCCAAGAAATCTGGTTAATATTCAAGCATCACCTCCCCCCAAGCTCAGAAACAGTGCATCCCAACAAAGGAAGTCAAGGAAAAACCCCAGGAGTCTGGCATGGATGAACAAGTCGCTCCTGGACAAACTCAAACACAAAAAGGAGCCCTACAAAGGGTAGAAGTGAGGACAGGTGAGGCCTGGGAGGAGTACAGAGAAATTGTCCAAGCAGCCAAGGATTAAGTTAGGAAAGCTAAAGCCCTGATACAGTTAAATCTGACCATGGACATCAAGGCCTCCAAGAGAAGCTTCTATAGGTACATCACTGATAAACAGAAGATTAGGGAAAATCTGGGCCCCCTCTGGAAGGAAACAGGAGGTATGATTACCTAGCACATGGAGAAGACTGAGGTACTCAAGGACTTTTTGCCTCAGTCTTCAGCAGTAAGTGCTCCAGACGCACCACCCAAGTTGCAGGAGGGAAGGCAGGGACTGGGAGAATGAAGAACCTGAGAAGACCAGGTTTGAAACTATCTAAAGTACCTGAATGTGCACAAGTCCATGGGACCTGAAGAGATGCATCTGTAGGTCCTGAGGGAACAGGCAGATGAAGTGGCTAAGCCACTTTCCATCATATTTGAGAAGCTGTGTCAGTCCAGTTCAGTTCCTGCTGACTAGAAAAGGGGAAACAAACTTTTTTTTAAGAAGGGTAAAAAGGAGGATTTGGGGAGCTACACACCAGTCTGTCTCACCTCAGTGCCTGGCAAGATCATGAAGCATGGAAACTAAGCTAAGACAAATGGAAAATAAGGAGGTGATTGGTGACAGGCAGCGTGGTTTCACTAAGGGAATGCTTGACACATTTGGTGGCCTTCTATGACAGGGTTACAGTGTTGGTGGATAAGGGAAGGGCAACTGATGTTGTCTACCTAGACGTGTGCAAAGCATTTGACACTGTCCTGCACAACATCCTTGTCTCTGAATTGGTGAGACGTGGATTTGATGGATGGACCACTTGGTGGATAAGGAATGTGCTTCATGGACACACTCGGAGAGTTGCGATTGACAGCTCAATGTCCCAAGTGGACAGCAGTGATGCATGGCACTCCTCAGGGGTTGGTGTTGGGATCAGTGCTGTTGAACATCCTTAATCAGCAATGTGGACAGTGGGATTGAGGCACCCTCAGCAAGTTTGCAGATACCAAGCTGTGTGGTGCGGTCGACACGCTGGAGGGAACAGATACCATCCAGAGGGACCTTGACAGGCTGGAGAGGTGGGAGTGTGCAAACCTCACGAAGTTCAACAAGGCCCAGTGCAAGGTCCTGCACATGGGTTGGGCCAATCCTGAGCACAGATACGGGCTGGGCGATGAGTAGATCGAGAGCAGCCCTGTGGAGAAGGATTTGGAGGTGTTGGTTGATGAGAGGCTCAATGTGATCTGGCAGTGGGTGTTTGCAGCGCAGAGGGCCAGCTCTATCCTGGACCTCGTGAAAAGAAGCATGGCCAAGAGGTCGAGGGAGGTGATTCTCCCTCTCTACTCCGTCCGCTCTTGTGGGACCCCACCTAGAGTGCTGTGTTCACCTCTGGGGCCTCCTGCATGAGAAGGACATGGACCTGTTAAAGTGAGTCCAGAGGAGGGTCACAAAAATGATCAGGATGCTGGAACACCTCTCTTTGGAAGACAGGCTGAGACAGTTGGGGTTGTTTAACCTAGAGAAGAGAAGGCTACAGGGAGACCTAAAGGCAGCCTTCCAGTACATAAAGGGGGCCTACAAGAGAGCTGGAGAGGGACTTTTTACAAGGGCATGTAGTGGTAGGACAAAGGGGCAATGACTTTAAACTTAAAGAGAGTAGTTTAGGACTCAGGAATAGGTTGGTTAGAGGTGTTGTGGATTTCCCCTCCCTGGAACTGTTCAAGGCCAGGTTGGATGAAACTTTGAGCAACCTGATCTAGTAGAGGCAGGCCACACAGGAACATATCCAGGCAGGATTTGAAAGTCTCCACAAGCTGTTCCAGGCTCTGTCACCCTCACAGGAAAGAAGTTTTTCTTCATGTTGAGGTGGAACTTCCTGTATTCCAGCTTGTGACCATTGCCCCTTGTCCTATCAGAGGGCACCACTGAAAAGAGCCTGGCCCCTTCTACTTGACACCCACCCTTCAGATATCTGTAAACATTGATGAGATCCCCTCTCAGTCTTCTCCAGACTGAACAGCCCCAGGTCTCCTAAGAGAGATGCTCCAGTCCCTTTATCATCCTCACAGCCTCCCCCAGACTCTCTCTAGTTACTTCCCTGTCCCTCTTGAAATGGGGAGCCCAGGACTGGATACGAAACTGGATACAGATCTCACTGGGGCAGAGTAGAGGGGAGATTTGTTTTCAGTGATGTGAATAAAAAAGACAAGGCTTGTAAGATTGAAGCAACTCCATTGCTGGATTAACGAAGAGAGTGTATCACTTAAGGTCCCTTTTTATAAGGAATTGTTTTAATTTGAGAGAAAAATTCCTTATTTCACCCTTCCTGCTCCAATGCTGATTTACCAATGAGGGTGCGGGGTTGCGTGTGATGACAGAAGATGATCAAACAGCTGCATGGCTTAAACACATGGCTCCTTTCTCTGTTCCCCCTGTCTCATTCTCTGCCTTTCTGCACGCTACCTGAAGTGTCTTTCATAGTTAAAACTGATTACCTTTTGCCTCTCAAGGATCCCTATCCTGTGAGGGACTTGTATTCTTTTAATAGCGCGTTATATTTTTTTTATTCTGACGAATGAGGTCTAAAGGCCTAAATGCTTAGAAACCCTAGAAAGACCATTACTTTAAAGGCAGAGAGTGTTTTGACTCAGATAGAGAAAGTTAAGTTTAGCAGGGAAGTTTTCCCCTGACTGATGGATGTTCTTTTCTTGAGTACGTAAAGGTGGAGATGCTTCAGAACGATTAATGCTTAGATCTTTCCTTGGTCATTTTAGGCACAACGACTACAAAGTTGTATCTCCTGCTTTACGAGCTGTTGGGAACATCGTCACAGGAGATGATATCCAGACCCAGGTATGGCTTCACTTTCTCTTGTGTTATACTGTAGCTCATCTTTCTGTTAGTTGTGGTAAATTCATGAGCACCTCCTCTTGTTCTTTTCGAGGTTAGAAAGCGAAGGATTGACAGCGCCCGTTGCCTCAAAACATGGGGTGTTTTACATAACTTTTCTGTTTGGTCTTGAACTGCTGGTGATTCTTATATAGCTATGTCTGGGATTTGCACATAGCTGTGCAATGACCTTCAAGGTTTGGTTTTTTGGGTTTTTTTTCCTTGTTCAGTCTGCCTCTTAGGCTGACTTTTTATTCTGAATGATGTGCAATAGTGGGGCCATCAAGGGCTTGTCACATTTGAACTAAAGAGCATGCCTGTGTGGTCCAGAGCCGCCTGACAAATGCACGACTGAATTGGATTGAAGTGACAGGCTCAAAGAGGCATTTTGTGGTTGGCTGTTGACTCTGCTAAAACTGGTGGCAGAAATGGCATCAAGAAATGGTAGTAGCTGTGAATGGGGAGGTATGTGCAGTGGAGGCAGTGGAATGAACATCCAGGAGGCATTGGGAGCCGTTAGAGGTGTGAGATGCTGTGAAGAGAAAGATGCTTTCAGGGAGGTGTAGGTGCATAAAGCTTATGATTCCCCTTTCAGAGTGTTAAATTATTCCTTTTATGTAAACTATGCCGAGTTAAATCAAGGTTCCTAGTCTTGAAGTTTCTTACAAAGCTTATTTTGTGGTTTGTATCAATATATCCTTTGGAATTCTGTAGTTCTGTGACGACGAGATCGGAGATAAGGATGAGTTAGCAGCAGGACACTGAATATCTTATTACCAGGAGGAGGTTAACATGCTTGTTACAATATTTTTTTTTGTGTAGCTGAATTGTGTAGGCATTCTTGAGTTTTTCCAACGGCATTTATTTTGCAGATCAGTCATAAGAAAATTGAGGTGTGTTTTGTGATTTCATAGTTTCATTAAAAACAAAACCACAGGGGATCACTCAATCACAAGTGATGCACGTTATTAGATACTGCAGAAGTCTTAGATTTTCTTTTTAATTTGAGAAAAATGTCTAAAGTTCTCTGTTGTGCACAGTTTTTTCAGAGCACACCATAAGCTTTCCTAAAACACTAGAAAACTGTTTAAAGGAGGATGGCTTGATGGAGTACAGAATGCATATAAAATCCTTAATCAGAAGGAAGAGCCCAGCTTTGACAGTTGATAGGTTTTTGAATATGAACACAACATATAACACAATTGCCTGAAAACTTCTCTGTACAACCTCAGAGCATAAACCTGCTTTTATGTAGGAACCTAGACAGGCTGGATTGATTGACTGAGCCTGATTCAACAAGGCCAAGTGCAGAGTCCTGCACTTGGGCCACAACAACCCCAGGCAACGCTACAGGCTTGGGGAGGAGTGGCTGGAAAGCTGCATGGCAGAAAAAGGACCTGGAGCTGTTGGTCAACAGTCGGCTGAACATGAGCCAGCAGTGTGCCCAGGTGGCCAAGAAGGCCAATGGCATCCTGGCCTGGATCAGGAATAGTGT
>WUAM01000292.1:243931-254228 GCA_024336885.1 Actenoides hombroni
AACATGAGCCAGCAGTGTGCCCAGGTGGCCAAGAAGGCCAATGGCATCCTGGCCTGGATCAGGAATAGTGTGGCCAGTAGGACTAGAGAAGTGATTGCACCTTGAGTATTGGGCACCGCAGTATAAGAAACACATGGAGGTGCTGGAGCAGGTACAGAGAAGGGCTGATAAGGGGTCCAGAGAACATGTTTTGTGAGGAGCCACTAAGGGAGCTGGGGTTGTTTAGTCTGAAGGAGACAGAGGGGAGACCTTCTTGCTCTCTACAGCTCCCTGATAGGAGGTTGTAGGCAGGTGGGTGTTGCTCTCTTCTCACAAGTCACATCTGACAGGGCAAGAGGAAATGGAATCAAGTTGTGACAGGGGAGATTTAGGTTGGGCATTAGGAAAAACAGCTCTACCAAAAGGGTTATCAGAGACTGGAACAGACTGCCCAGGGAAGTGGTTGAATCACCATCCCTGGCTGTATTTAAAAGCCATCTAGATGTGGTGCTCAAGGATATGGTGTAGTGGTAGCTCTGTTAGAGTTAGATAATGGTTGGGCTTGATGATCTTAAAGGTCTTTTCCAACCATTGTGATTCTGTCTACTTTTACATACTCAGTTCCAGCTGTTAACAATCACCAGTGCTTGGAGTTGGCCAAAACCATAGATATTATGCTTGAAGAGAAAAAAAAAAAAGTCTCAGCAGATACAGATACCTGATACAACCCAGAACCATAATTTTTGCTTTTTTTAATCTTAATGTAAACTATAAAATTTTTGGGAATATGGGGGGGAGGGGGAAATATGAGCAAGGGAATTTAATCCAGAGATTTATTGTTATGCCCTTTTAAAGGGTCAAAAAGCCTTTCACTATCACACATGATATAGTCAAGTGTTCTGTCATGTAACATCCAGTTCTGGTGCATTTTCTCTTGTGCTTTGGGCACTTAATATTTTGAGTTTGGAAAAGCAGATTTTCCTGCAACTGTTCTGCTCTGTAAAATTGCAACTTTTCACAGGTTTTTTTTTTTAATAAGAATTGCCCATTTGTAATGTGACTGGACACAACCCTGGCAATAGTCTACAGCAGATACAGAAACCAGAACTAGGTGGAGCTTCCAAGTGTACAAAAAAATACAGAGAATAAGATGATAGAAAAATACTGTCATTTTTGTTTGGTCATAACAGGCCTAGGATCTTCTTGTGTTCAAGTCATACTGAAATCAGAATGAAGGCATGATCTCTAGCCTGAATTAGTTGTTTTCATCTTTAGCTTTCATACAACCATTTATTTCTTAGTTCTTACTGATTTGGGCTTTTTGTTTATGGTTTGTGGTTTTTTGGTTGTTTTTATTTTGTTGTTGTTTAGTTTTTAACTTTTTGGCATGATCTGATGGGATTTCTAGAAAACATTGTATTACTTGTTCCTGTGATTCTTTATCCTAAATTTCCTCTAAGGTGTTTTGTGTTGTGTTTTGTTGGTTTTTTTTGTGGTTTGTTTTTTTTTTTTTTGTTTTGTTTTTTTTTTGTTTTGGTTTGGTTTTTTTGTTTGTTTGTTTTTCTTTTGTATTCAGGTAATTCTGAATTGTTCAGCCCTGCAGAGTTTGCTGCACTTGCTCAGCAGCCCAAAAGAATCTATCAAAAAGGAAGCATGCTGGACAATATCTAATATAACAGCTGGAAACAGAGCACAGATCCAGGTAAACTTTTCAGCTATGATCAATAATCTTTGTCTTGCAGGCTAGAAGAAACACACAGCAGGCACTGCATTGTTTTTTTTGTATAAAGTGCATATTTGTGTGTATACACAGTCTCTTATATATAGCTTCATGTAAGACGAAGTATCTTCTAGAGCCTGTGTGTGATGAGAGTATTTCAATGGCCCAGTTGTCCCTTCAAATTCTTTAGTTTTATAATCATCTATAAGGGGGGTAATGGTCATGCTAGAGAATGACAAAATGAGGCTAAGCTCAAGAAAACTGTCTCTTAAATAATTTTCTTCATCCCTTTGACAATCAGCAAGATACACAAATTCTCATGTATGAAAAGAGTAAGCTACAAAGTTTTTAAGGATCAAATAGCTTTGCATGTTTCTTGATTTCATCACCAGATACAGACACCTACATTGTAAGGTACTTTCTTTATTCCTGTTTACATTGTCTTCTAATTCCTGATAACAGGCAGTTGTGTTTAGCCAAATCTGAAATCACTGTTTATCAAACAGAGCAATAATGAAGAATATCCACGTTACGTTGGGATTCATCCTTTCTGATTAGACCAAATTTTGTGGTACTTTTATGTTAAGTGATAGCACACAGAAGCAAATAAAAGGCTCACTCCCTTATGTCAGTCTTTTATAATTAGGCCATCAAAAGGCCACATCTTCGTTCTGAGTCTGGACTCAGTGTCAGACATCAGGAAGAATTCCCAGGACATCATTCCAGGTGGTATAAATGAGAGACTGACCATCTGTTCCCTGGAGAAAAGTTTTTGTTTGATTCAATACAGAAGCAACTGCAATATATATGTATTTTTTTCCTTCTGGATATAGAGCTATTTTCAGAACAGCTATACTAGGGGAATTTTTTGCTTGGCTTTGAAGGACAATGCCTCATTTCTTCTCTTTTTCAGAAGTGATGGAAAACCTGATTGCAGTGAAAACAGGCTTTATCTGATAAAAGTGCAAGGTTCCCATCAAGGCAGTTGAATGAAAGTCTCCTGATGTAAATCAAACTTAATTCTTCTGAAGTTACTTACCTCAGTGCTCTTCTTCCTCAGTGGACACAGAGGGTATTTTCACAGATTACAGAGGATGTGTGGAAGTCCAGTTGGACATAGCTATTCTTTGAGGAATAGAAATAAATAGCAGAAATATTAGACAACAGAAATACTTGTCTTGCTAACCAGGCAGAAAGAATGCATGTTTGCTCAAAGTAAACCAAGTCCCCTAATAATACACTGGTAAAAGCAGCCAATGAGTGCTTCTTCATATCCTTTTCTTTGGAAGGCAGCATGACATTTACTAGTCTTAAATCTGATGGCTCTGGATTATTCATTCTATATGTTCAGAATTCCCATGAAGTGCTCTTCACCTAAGGAATGGAATTACTTCTTTTGCAGAAAACTTGCGGGAGATTAGAAAAAGGCTCCATGTTTTTCCTGAGGAAAAAGTGTGGTATGTTCTTTTTGGGTGTCACTTGCAACCTTTAGGTTATACATTCTCCCTTACAAAGACCATTCAGCTGATGAGGGGGCAGTGTTAAAGCCTTAATAGCTTGAATGAGGTCTTCATCTCGGAAAGCGCAGGAAATAAAGTTAATACTTTTGTGGAAGATAATTCAGTCTCTGCTGAGCTTCCTGGAGTGAAGAGTGAATGTTTAATCTAACTTCAGAGATGCTAGGAAATGAGTAAGCAAGACAGCAGAACTTCCAAAGGTGGAAAGCTATGTAGGTTGGTTTTGTCTGGTATAGGGGTGTGACTAAGACAGAAGTAGAACTGCAAGCAAGGAAGCCTACCACTGTATTTGCTCTGGCTTTCTCAGTCAAGATTTTACTTTTACTGCTGAAGATTGTGTTTTGGTCAGATATAGAGAAAGATATGGTTACTTAATCTAACATTGGTAGAGCTCCAAAAATACTGATTCTGCCTTTATCGTGGCTTGTGTGCTAATCTGTGGATTAGCTGAATTTGTAACAAAAAGTGCTGTGTAAAATCAGCAGCTCTACCACTGTTTCTTCCTGCATCAGCAATTGTAATTGCTGTGCAATTAGCAGTGCAGAAAAGATAGTTACTGCTGTTTGTAATGAGGTAAAAATGTTTTTGTCCTTGCTTTTCTTGCAGTGAGGAATCTTTTGGCTGCTTTATCAATGCTGCTACCAGCTTAGAAACAGGGAGGAGCAGTATTTTCTCTATTTAAGGTCATTTCTGCCTTTCCTGGGAAGTCTTAAGAGTATTTTCTGGCGACAGTCCAGCCCAATGCATTTTCTTAGCTTTGTAGTTTTTCCCAAGTCTATCAGAGAGTTGCTTCAGGATGCACAATCATCTAGAAATGTTCCAGACTTCAGAAAAAGAAGAGCTTTAGAAAATGTGATGCCTGTACAAGTCATTCCATAAAGAAATAAGTATCAGAAGTGGCAATAGAAAGTAAAGTTTGTTGTTAGAGCGTTTTTTCCAAACTTCAGAATCTCTTATTTTCATATGCTTGATCTGCTGAAGATACAGTTGTGAAGAGTCCTACAAGTAACTTAAATTCTAGTGCATCAAAAGCTATTTCAATAGTGGATTCACTTCTGTGACTTCTACATACGTATTCACTGTACCATGTTGTCCTGTTCAAGTGAAGGAGTAAGTGCCTGTCCTTATTCACACAGATTCTTACACCTGGTATCCACTACACAGACACGTAAAAGTCAGGCTTCAAGTGGAGAATCTTAACTATACTCTTTCTAGTACTCTGTCTTCTAAATTGTTGTGACATCTTGTTTTGAAAACAAGTGACAATGAAATAACCCCTCCACTCAACAAAACAAAACTTGCCAAATGTAGTTGAATAACATTGTTAGGTACTTCTATGCATGTGTGTGTTTAGCAGCTTTAAAAGGTTTTGGGGATGTCTTATCACCAGTTTAGGTCAGCCCCCTTTCTGCTGAAAAGCTTAGAATTGCTTTGTGACTTGGAAAGGTGAGGTGGGAAGGCAGGGAGAGGAAGGTAAATGCTATGAGCCACTAATATCCCACCTTCGTTTCTAGCAGGTGATTCTTTAGAAGTACAAATAACCCCCTTAATTCTACACAGAAAAATAGTTGTGGTTGTGTGGGTAGAAGCTTGCTTTCTCAGGATTTCTGCATCAGGAAGAAAACAGGGTCAACCAAATCACCAACATACATGCAGGTTTAAAAGAATCCAGCTTAAAGCAGCTGCCTTAGGATGTGTCACAGACAAGGCTGGAAGCATGTCGGTGTATTCTCAAGTCCAGGGAAAAAGATGTGAGAAGCACCTTCTCAAAACTGAAAGCTATAGTTCATTTGAAGAATCAGGCCTCTTTCGGAGTAATCGAGCTGCCTTCAAACTCCAGGCACAAACATGCTACACAGTGAAACACTGACTGCCCTAAGTTGATGCCCAACTTAATCTATACTGGGAGTATAAAAAGGAGATTTTAAAAATTAGTGTTTCTGATTCTGAGCAGGATATAACTACCCTGTTAACGATGACATTCTGAAAACCACGTCCCTCACGAGGCTTAGATTTGGAACTGCAGGAGGAGGCCTGGTAGAGGAAAGTTAGACTATTTACAGCATGCTCGATGGGAGATCTTGATGCTGCTGCTTTTTGGAAGCAAAATTGACAATTGCAGGTATAATTGCAATTATTATCTCATCTTGAAAGGCAAGACTCGTCACACGTGTGACATATTCCAGAAAGGCTGTAATTCTTTAGTTTCTAGTCTCAACCTAGAGAATGTCATCTGAGATAACAAGGTGTGATGAAATCTCCTTTCAGCTCAGAGCTTATAGGTCTGCTTTTCTCAGAACTGACTCCTCCTCTGAGGAATTACTTCAGACAACTCCTACTCAATGTCAAAAATCATTGTAAACATCGGAGCTGAAACACACTTTAGAACAATTTTTGACATTGGAAAATGCTGTTTGATAGTGTTTCTTGAAGATGGTCATATGCTAAAATGAAAGAAAAAAGTCTAGCCTATTTTTAGTAGCTGTGAGGACATAGGATGATTCTCATCTGGGAGGAATATTTGATTTAACTAAGTTCATGGGTGAACCTATTTCATCTTTGAGTTGAAGTATTTCTTTTTCCTCTAAATTAATTTCATATTGTGATGAATTAAAACATTTCTTCTTGAGAATTGGTATTCCTTCCAGAAGGAATTCTAAAATATTAGATGCAGCTCTAAACTAAATAATTTATTTTTCTTTCTCCTCAATGCCTCCAAACTGCTCAGTAGTGCCTACTAGAGGTCATAGGCTGTAGCAAGATCTATTCCAGTCTCTGTAATGCTAATTGGAATTTCAATCTCTCTAGACAGAAATCAGACAGGAATAATTTCAGCACATGGTATTTATTTTTTTTTTTTTCCTTAAACATCTGCCTGGCATAGTAAACCACATTCTTGCAAGTTACCAGCTGGATCTGACTTGTGGGTTGTTGCTCCAGAATAGTTGGGATCTTAAAATACTGTGGAAAGTTTGGCTAGTGCTCAAGCCATAATCTAGAAGAAAATGAAGCACTTAGGTAAATCTAATAGGTACTTTACCTAACCAGTATTAACAGACAGAGCTATATTTAGTGTTAAGATTGCATTGGGTTACATTCCCTCCATCCACCCACCCACTCTGAAGTATAGAAATATAAAGTTAGAGGGAAGGACTTCTATATTCAGTTGCACTTTCATACTGCCTACAATGCTGTTTGGTAGCACACTCCAAAGGCTTTCACTGCCATTTCTCACAGATAAGCCTATGTCACAGATAAGCCTCTCACTGTTAGATTTGCACTCAAACACAATCAAGTGAACTCTTCCTACTATTAAGGCAACACAAGTTAACATGCATGAAATGTGTCAAAGTAAGTGCTGAACTTTCTCTTGTAGCTCGTATTAAAGCAAAGGAGGTTTGTTGGGTTTTTTTCCCCCACCAGAGGTGGAAGTGAAAGCCTTTCAGAGTGTGTAATCAACAGTGCCTAGGCCAGAGAAAAAGTGTGGTGGAATACAGCAGTCTTTCCCCTCTTTATTTCTGTGCTTTTAAGGTTTGGGTTGGATGTGTATATCCTGATGCAGTCGCGATTGTCACTAAGTATAGTTTTTGTTTATTAATTTCCTAGTTTGTATACAGCTTTGCTGTACTTCAGTGGATAGCTTCCCCAGTCAGGGCGAAGGGGAACTACATCTTCCTGGGAGTCAGAAGGAGAACTGCACAACTGAAGCTAAATCCTGACTGTCGACCCTTCTGAAGGGTATGAAAGGCTGTCACATACCTCAGGAAATGTTCTGTGTCTAACTTCGCAACCCGTTGAAAAGCTATGAAAGGCAGTGCATCAGACACAATCTTCTATATCTGACAGTGAAGACATCATAGGAGTTCTCTCCTGTTGACAGGTTAAGAAACTTATCACTTCTTTTCTAATATACCTTAAAGTCGCAGAAAAACATCTGGAAACCTGAGTATGGCTAGGCGTGGTAGCAGCAGGATCTGTGCCGTATTTTTCCTCCTTAAGGGTTTCCTGTCCTTGCTGAACTGTGACATGAGCAAGTGTAGCAAATGATACATTGCCTGTCAGTTTTAAAAACTCTGGAATGAAATACGTTTTTACAAATTTGGTTAAAGATGTAAGTAAGAATTGTCAAGAGATTCTTCTCCCAAAAGGCCACGGTAACGCTGGAAACATGGAAAAGGAATGACATAATTCACACAGAGCTGTGAAATTACTGAAATATAAAGTGTGTTTGGTTTATGCCATAGTTGGCACGAGTGGTCTAAAATCATGTGCTGTTTGTGGTGGAAGGATTTCAAAAAGTGTCTCTGGAGCAAAAGATGGCAATTGCTGATGGGGTAGTATTTGTTGGAGGAGCAGTGAAAGTCAAAGATTAATCTCAGGTTTAAGTTTATGTTTAAGTACAAAATCTGTTTTCAGGCTTCTACATGGGGTGAATCCCACACATCATATCCCACATCAAGGGCAGCTGAGCTAGAATGCCTTGAACTCCTTTATTCTGCCTGAAAACCTCAGCAGTCAGCAGTATATACTGCTGTCTTCCGTAAGACAGACCCTAAAAGACACCTCAGCAAGGTGCTGTTCATTATCATGCAGGTTCTTCCTGACAGTCATAGCAACTTTGTGTAAACTGGCCAGAAGTTTGCTGTATACCCAGTTTGGAGTATATAAGCTTAGATGTCTGTGTCAACAACATAAAAGTCCATTAGAACTGAGATCTGAAGTGCTTTGTTCCTGGCTCTCAGATAGCAGTGGTTTTTTTACTTATGCCATCACGTTAAGTAGCTTTGGCTTGCAAATATTTGCTCTGTTGTTTAAAAAGCAGTTGTAAATTGAATCAATACACAAAGTAACTGGAACATGAGTAATTAAGAAGCTTCTGTGAACTGAACCGTTCAGCCAGGAGGAGGAGATCTTAGTAGGTATGTAGAGAGATGATAGTAGGTATCACAGAGCTGCCAGCTAGGGAGCTGACTGTAATCTTGATCTGTTAAATGTAATGAGAGCGCTTGCATGAGCAGGAAAACAGTTATGCTGTAAGACTTGGTTGCTTTCCCATTTATGTGATGAATCATGTGTTAGACACACAATGTCAGAACTTGCATACCAAATGTATATGTGTATTTTTGCATAATGTAAGTAATTTATTAGTGGGAACCCAAAGAAAGAGAAGCAAATTCACTTGGTATTGACCAGCTCAAAATACAAATTTAATATGCTGCTGCTGAAGACCTGGTCCCTAAGAGTGACTGTGATGTATTTAGGTTGAACATCCATGCAGATGTGATAGAACTCTGAAAATTCACTTTGATCTAGCTTCATTCTTTAAAAATGAAATACTGCAAAGTGAAGAAGCTTGATTAAAATGGACAAGAAGGATAGAATATTTCCAAGAGACAAGCACAAGAATAGTTTGTATTGGAAAAATCCATACAAAGCTGCTAAATGTGATACAGGTTTTGAAATATTTCTTAAAGTACGTGTTTTTAAAGTTGTTGAACTGAAATACCTTAATTTTGTTTGGAAGCTGTGATTATCTTCAGCATTTTATGTACTCTACATTACTTTAGTCGTAGAATCTTAGAATTGTTTTGGATTGAGTCTGACCATGAACCCAGTACTGCCAGGTCACCACTAAACCACGTCCCTCAGGTCCATGTCTACCCATCTTTTAAATACCTCCAGGGATAGTGATGCCACCACTTTCCTGGGCAGCCTGTTCCAGTGCTGCCTCCTGACCCTTCTCGTAGATGGACATGATATTTGCAAACCTTCAGTCCACTGGAACCTCCCCAGTTATCCAGGACTACTGATGAATGATGGAAAGTGGCTTGGTGAGCACTTCTGCCAGCTCCTTCAGTACCCTTGGGTGTATCCCATCCAGCCCCATACACTTGTGTGTATCTAAGTAGTGCAGTAGGTCACTGATCATTTCCTCTTGAATTATGGGGTCTTCATTCTGCTCCCCATCCCTTTTATCTGGTTTTGGGGGCTGGGCACTCAGAACTATTAAAGACTGAAGCAAAGAAGGCATTCACTACCTCAGCCTTCTCCTCATCCTTGCTCACTGTGTTTCCCCCTGCATCCCAGAGAGGAGGGAGATTCTCCTTAGTCCTCCTCTTTCTGTTAATATACACTTAGAGAAAGAATTTTTATTGTCTTTTATGGCAGTAACCAGACTTAAGTTCTAGTTGGGCTTTGGCCTTTCTGTTTCTCCCTGCATAGCCTCATGGTATCTTTGTAGTCTTCCTGAGTGTTCTGCCCCTTCTTCCACACACTGTAGACTTTCCTTTTCTTCCTGAGTTCCAGCCAAAGGTCTCTGTTCACCAGGCTGATTGTCTTCCCCCCCCAGCTCATCTTATGGTACATTGGGACAGCCTGCTCCTGTGCCTTAAAGATTTCCCTCTTGAGGAATGTCCAGCCTTCCTGGGCTTCTTTACCCTTCCTCCTTTGCCTTCCAAGAAACTCTGTCAACCAGTCTCCTAAGCAGGTCAGAGTCTGCCCTCTGGAAGTGCAAGGTGGCAGTTCTACTGACACTCACCCCCTCCTCCTTATTTCCCCAAGAACTGAAAACTCTACCATTTCATGGTCACCATGCCCAAGAGGGCCTCCAGCCTTCACATCATGAAGTCCATGTCTGTTTGTGAACAACAAGTCTAGCAGGGAGCCTTCCCTGAGTGGTGCTCTCACCAGCTGTCTCAGGAAGTGATCTTCCACACATTCCAGGAACCTCCTCAACTGTTTCCTCTCCGCTGTATTGTGCAGTATTCAACTTACCAGCAGACATCTGGTAAGTTGAAGTCCCCTACAAGGACAAGCAGTAATGATTGTAAGACTTCTTCCAGCTGCTTATGGAATGTTTCATCTGCTTCTTACTCCTGGTCGGGTGGTCTGTAACAGACTCCCACTGTGATGTCAGCCTGCTTAGCCTTCCCCTTGATTCTTACTCACTGTCTTTTAACACTCAAACCTGTCATCACCATCACTAAGCTCAAGACAATCAAACGCCTCCTAACGTACAGGTCCACTCCACCAGCTCTCTTTCCTGGCCTATCCCTTCTGTAGAGTTTATAGCCATCCAACA
>WUAM01000292.1:254329-267004 GCA_024336885.1 Actenoides hombroni
AGGTGCACTGCAGTTGGGCTAATGACCCCGTTCTCTTTTAGGTGGGGCGGAAGCCTAATTCCTACCTGACTGTTCCCAAGTGCTACTGTGATTTCTACCCCATCAATATCCCTTCTGTCTTTGCTATCACACGACACTCAGTCCCCTACCTCCACCAGGGTGGCAGGCTGAAGGACCTCGCTAGCACCCCGTCCAGCGAACACTGACGTGACACCCTTCAGGCTTATCTCTAGGGAGCCTGGTTTTGTCCCTTTTCTCCCTTCAAGACTTATTTAAAGCTCTTTTAATGAGCCCTGACAACTCCTGAGCCAGTAATCCTTTTTTCTCCTTTGAGACAGTGTAGCCTGTCTTGTCTCCAGCAGGCCTGGTGTTGTGTAAACCCAGCCATGATCAAAAATCCCAAAGTTCTGCTGGTGGCACCAAGCTTGGAGACGTTGATCTGATGGGTCTTCCTATGTCTTCCTCATTATTTCCTGCAGCTGGAGGGATAGAACACTAATGTACTCCTGATCCCTTGACACTGAAGTCTCTCTTGATTGCCCTCAGATTTCTTGTTGCAAGTTTCGTCACTGCCTATCTGAAAAGTCAGATAATAATCTTAGTGGATAATAATCTGAGGGCTGTACTAGGATAGGAAGCTTTCTCACCCCACATCTTTAACCCGGGCCCCAGGGAGACAGCAGACTGCCCAAAGAAGTAGGTCTGGTCTGTGTATTGGGCCTTCTGTTCCCTTCAGAAGGGAATCACCTGGGACAGTGACCTGTCTTTTTCTTTGTAGAAGTAGTTTTGACGGAGGGCATAGGCCAACTTGATCTCGGCGACACTTCTAAGCTAGTTGAGCCATCATCCTTGTTGCTGTTACATTCCACTTATAAGGTCCTGTACCTGTTATGCAAGGGCACCTGGGAAGGTGGGGATGTTGCAGAGTGGATGCACCCCCTGTGCCAGGCAGGAGCTTCTCACCTCCTTCTGGTCGCTGTGTTCGGTTGGATGGAGAGGAGAAGAGGAATCCTTTGTGTTATGTGTCTTGTCTGGCTGTTGGATCTGTCTTGGGGAAGGCAGGATGCAGTTCCAGTGACCAGTCTTCCTCTCACACTCCCTGATACCCTCAACCTATTAACCTCCTCCTGGAGCTCTGGCTCCAAGTGAAGAAGTTCCTCTACCTGGGCACACCTCCCACAGATGTGCTCACTGCTGCCACCTTGTACCAGTGTGAGAGCTGGGCACAGCCTGCAGCCTGACTGGTGGCATGTTCCCACTGGAACTTCTGGGAAGCTGGTGGGTGCAGAGCTTAGAGAGGCCATGGCTTTGTGTCAGGTGGAAACCATCCCTCCCTGTCAGAGATGTCAGAGCTTTCAGTGTCCTTTCTGCATGAACTACCATGCAAACTGCTGTGTCATGTTCTGTTTGCCCACTGTGGTCACAGCACTCTACAGAGGCTTCTTTTTGGGGGTGTTTGCTGTTCCCTTGTCAACACCCAAGCCTCCCCTGCAAGAACTGCTGCCTCCTGCCAAGTCTCTATGCTGCCCTGGCATTTCCCTGCCAAAGGAAAACCTCAGGAACAACTCTGTATGCTGAGATCTGCCACTCTGCTGCAGGCTGGGCCAGCTCCAGAGCAGCTCTCCTCACCAACTTTGTCTTCAGCAGGCTTTCATGTCAGGCACATGCAGGATAGTAATGCTAAAAAAGAAAGTAGTTGGAAGTACCACTTTCTAAAATCTCAGAAGTTTAAGTATCCCATCCTGCCACAGTCCTTTGTTTTGCTCTGCCTGAGGTTTGCTTTTCTTTGAGAAGAAAAAACCCCAAACATAACAATTCTACTTCAGTAGTTTACTGTTTTATCACTTGGAAGGAGTTTAAACTGAAAAGGAAACATGGTCTCTTTCCACAGTAACTGTTGTTCCCAAGTAAAATATCAGAGAGATAGGAGCCCTTAGACATTCTCATTTACTTTCAAGATTAACTGCTGTGGGTAAGGCTGCAAGATGCAGAATTTAATAGCTGCTGCTAGCACTTCCTCTGAGTGCTTTATTGTTTCTACCCTCATGAAACTTAACTGGACCTTTGAAATACAGCGAACGTGTTAAGGTGAAAGCAGACTGTTTTCTGACCTAGTTAATGTACTTCTTTTTCTTTAAAAGCTAAGCTCTGAGTTTCAAGTGCCAACAGACTGCTAGTTGAAAAACTTAGCTGTACTAGAGAGGGGCAGTTAAGTACCTTTCACAGGGTCTCATGCTAGAGTCAGGTGGTGACGACGCTTAGGTTGCATGTCAAGCAGTAGAAAACGTAAAAATACAGTAACTGATCATCTGCTTCTCTCTTGAGCCAGTCTTTTTTGGTGAAGTGCCTTATGAGAGGCTGCAGTTCATCATGGTGCTTTAACCCGTTTGGCTTGGGTAAAGACAACCAACTTCTCCGTAGAGCAGAAAGTAAACAGGGTTCCTGGAGCCTTTTGTATGATAAAGTAAGAATTAGAAATGAATAGACATTAGTAGAATTAGAAATGAGAGATCTCACATGAGATGGGAGATCTGGATTCAGTTTCTTCTGAGAAGGTTCAAAATGCACGTTTCTTCACTCAGGGAAGGGTATTTTTACCCACTGTTCTTTGCACTGCAGCAGAGTTCCAAATTGATTGGTCCATGAGGAAAACAATAACAATCTTCTGTGATTCTCCCCCTTGCTGCCCTCCCATCACTAGTTCCCTTTGTTCTGGAATTCTACTATTTTACAAGTTTAAATTGGAACATTTTAAGCCAAGACTCTCACTGAATTTCAGTCCCCCTAGTAGCTGGCATCCAGGCACACGGGTCCTATGGACTGTAATCCTGCTCCAGTGGCTGATGCTGGGACCCTCTCCTGCTTCAACTGCAAGGGGCCCTTTGCCCAAGGTCTGACACCAGTTGCTGGTCCTGAATTCACCTTTCCTGGGCATCCCAGAAACATGCTCCCATGTCCATGTCTCCTCCAGCTACTGGTGCTGAGACCCCCACCCACTCCAGTTGCTGACTCCACAGACACACAGGTTTCTCCTGAGATCTGATCCAGCTTCTGGCCCAAATTCTGTCGTGCTAATCTCAAATTGCTAGCACATAATCCTTACAGCATTCACATAGGCTTGAGTGGGAGGTTATGTGGAAAGGTAGTTAAGAAAAGATTCATTATTAAGTTTTGCACAGTCCTGTTTGTCCCCATCCTATAGAATCATAGAATGGTAGGGGCTGGAAGGGACTTCTGGAGGTCATAGAATCCAACCCCCCTGCCGGAGCAGGATCACCCAGGGCAGGCCACACAGGAACAGAGCCAGGAGGGTTTTGAAAGTCCCCAGAGGAGACTCCACAACCTCATCTGGGCAGCCTGTTCCAATGCTATGTCACCCTCACAGGATTTTCCTCACGTTGAGGTGGAACTTCATGTGTTCCAGTTTGTGCCTGTTACAAACTGTGTTATCAAAGCCCAGGCTGTCTCTCTGCAAATCCATACCTGTATTTCTTCACTGCCCACTAATTAGTGACTGGAGCCTTTTCCTTCTTCATGATTGTCTCTCTCATCCCTTGTCCATCAGGTTTGTGTCACCGTGGGTTTCATTTATTACTTTCCTGTTATTTATATCTCCCCTTGAGAGAAGGTTCTTGATCTGATGACCCTAATGAAGCAGATGCTCTCATATTCCATGTATCCTTACAGTGTGTTGCTTTGGTATATTTTTTTTTAAACCTAAGTGGTTTTTTTCCCCGGTAAAATATGTTGGAGCAAAAATACATTCTGGTTTTTGAAGATACTGTCTTGTACCTTTTGTCTTTTTCTTAAAATAACCGACTCCTTTTCATGACTTACCACTTCCAGCATTCACATTCAAAAATTGCAGTGAAGGGCTCTTTGCCAAATATTCTTGGCAGGTAAAAATCTAATGCAACATGGCATGCTGGAAGTGTAAGTGGTTTTCCTTGAGGGCCCCAGATTGCTGTCCTAGAAGCACAGATTCTGTGGTAAAGGGTACAGTGTTCATGGAGCTGTTTGTACAACTGATACATGGTATGGATTTACAAAGCAGATGCAATGTGGACTCCCAAACAGGAAGGGTAAAAGAAATATCAAACGGATGGGTTTTTTTTTCCTCTGGGTAACCATCCACACTGTGAATGGACTATAGCTTTTTGCTGTATGTAGTCTGTTAGTTTTTCTTCTGTGGAGCTCCTTGAAAAGGATCTCTTTTGGCTTTCTTTGAATTTGCCCTTATCAGTTCTGTGATGGCTTAGGTATGTAAAAACGTAGTTTAAAATGTAGCCCTAAGCTCTTGCTTCTTTGAATGATTCTCAGGAAAGTGTTTCAGATCCTTGTCATATGTGTGTAACTAATCTGGTTTAATTTGATCTGGACAGACTGGAGAGCTGGGTAAAGGGGAACCTAATGAAGTTCACCAAGGATAAGTGTAGAGTCCTACACCTGGGGAGGAGTAACGCCATGCATCAGTACAGGTTAGAGGTAGACCTGCTGGAAAGCAGCTCCATGGAGAAGGACCTTGGCATCCTGGTGGATAATAAGTTATCCATGGGACAGCAGTGGGCCCTTGTGGCCAAGAAGGCCAATGGTCTCCTGGAGTGCGTAAATAAGAGTGTGTCCAGCAGGTCAGGGGAGGTTCTGCTCTGCCCTAGTGAGACCACACCTGGAGTAATGTGTCCAGTTCTGGGATCCCCAGTACAAGAGGGACAAAGAAACACTGGAGAAAGTCCAGGGGAGGCTATGGGGATGATTAAGGGACTGGAACATCTCTCTTATGATGAAAGGCTGAGAGACCTGGGGCTGTTCAGTCTGAAGAAGAGAAGACTGAGAGGGGATCTTATCAATGTTTACAGATATCTGAAGGGTGGGTGTCAAGTAGAAGGGGCCAGTCTCTTTTCAGGTGTGCCCTCTGATAGGACAAGGGGCAGTGATCACAAACTGGAACACAGGAAGTTCCACCTCAACATGAGGAAAAACTTCTTTTCTGTGAGAGTGACAGAGCCTGGAGCAGGCTGCCCAGAGAGGTTGTGGAGTCTCCTTCTGTGGAGACTTTCAAAACCCACCTGGACCTGTTCCTGTGTGGCCTGCCCTGGGTGATCCTGCTCTGGCAGGGAGTTTGGACTTGATGGTCTCCAGATGTCCTTTCAGCCTCTGCCATTCTCTGATCTGTGTCTTATTGCAAAAGGCATTTTCCAGAGGAAGTTACTAGAAACTTTTGACTTACTGATTAAATATTCACTTTGCTGACACCAGTTTGGTGAGCTATCAGATAAGCATACTGACAAACCATCACTGCTTTGTCTTTTCACCAGGAAGGAATACATTGGTGCTTGCTTGCTTGTTTCGAGGAGTTCTTGGAATACATTCTCTTTTGCTCTGTTGTCTTACCCAGTGGGGAAATGTAGTATGACATACAGGCTTATCAATTTATTTATTTTTTTTCTCTGTTTAGGGGATCTTAGTTGTTTACTGACTTAATAGCTGAGTGATTCACTACCTGGAAAAATAAGGGAGGTATAGCATTCTTTTGCTGTTCAAGGTATGAATCTGTAGCCCATTAGACACACTTAAGCATGAATGTGCTTTGAATTCTTTTGGGATAAGCACGGAGGACTAGGGTTTTGAATGTGAAGCTGAAAACTGATTTTTGCACCTCGATAGGGAACATTTGATTGCTTAACGTGTTGTGCAGAGCACAGCTTAGGCCAAGGAAGTTATTTCTGATTGTTGTGATGATCATGCCATGCCATTTCTTTTTGCAGACAGTCATAGATGCCCATATCTTTCCAGCTCTTATAAACATTTTGCAAACGGCGGAGTTTCGGACAAGAAAGGAAGCTGCTTGGGCAATCACAAATGCAACCTCTGGAGGCTCTGCTGAACAGATCAAGTATGAAGTGGTTTAAATCTTTCGATGCAATTAAGTGAATTAGTGTTCATGCAAGAAATCAAAGTAATAGCCTAGAAACTGGAAGACCTTTCTTGATGCTTGCAGTGTTGCATCCAGGGAGACCACGTCTTCCTACTAAGTTGTGAATGAGCTGTTCATTCCTTTAGGGATAAATCACATTAGTATTTGTCAGCTGTAATATTTATTTAATTGAACCATTTCTCTTAGGTGAAAAAAAAACTAAATGCAACTTTTAAATGAATTTCTAACTGGTTGTTGTAGAATTTAACAGAGTGCATTATCAGTCCTGAGAGGAATAACTCAGCCCCTCAGACGAGGCTGTTGTGTGCATTGTTTTTCCTGTTGAGCTTCTACTGGTACATTATGCTTATGTGCAGTTTTGTTTTAAATAAAAAACGTAAATGCACAAATATATTAAATTAGATTTTATCTTAATAGAAATACATTTTAAAATTACAGAATCAAAAGTTTGTTACAAAATTAAATTCTTATTTCAGAGAGAGTTGGAGAAGGTATTTTAAATTTATTTGCCTTGTTTCCACAAAATTGACTAGATACAAATAGATGTCTTTAATTTCAGTCAAGTTGATATTTTATCTGATTGTGTTTGTTCTCAGACCTTCATGCTAAATACTTAAATGGCCAATCCAATTATAATTTTGCAGGCAAGTTATTGGTTTCCATGTGGTGTTTTTCAGGTACTTAGTAGAACTGGGATGCATCAAACCACTCTGCGACCTCCTTACAGTAATGGACTCAAAGATTGTGCAAGTAGCACTGAATGGGCTGGAGAACATCCTGAGGCTTGGAGAGCAGGAATCCAAACGCAGTGGCACTGGCATTAATCCTTACTGTGCTCTGATTGAAGAAGCCTATGGTATGAACAAAACACCTGTGGAAGTGAGGGGTTAAAGCAACGATCACAAAACCATTAGAGTTTCAGTAGGCCCAATTCTATTCATTTTCTTATCCCTATTATCAGAAAATCAACTATCTTCTATGACAGGTTTCCCTTTACCAATGTTCTCCATCTTTTAAGCTTTCTTCATATGTATGTGGATTGGAGACAGTGTCTACAGATCCTCTTTTCTTAATTTCTTTTGACCCTGAGGAAGCCTTCTGGGTGTCATTCAGCCTCAGTATCTTCCCTCCATAGCAGATAAAAGTTCAGGCACACTGATTTCTCACTCAAGTATCAGACCCTTCCCTTCCCTCTTTGCTGCCCTGTAGAATTATGGCAGCAGCAGCAGCAGCAGCAACTTTGCCTTTTCTGTGCTGAGCTGGCGTGCACCAGCATGATTTCAGTTCTGAGGTAGTGCTGCTCTTAAGGTTAAGTTTCCTTGGCAATTGGCAAGTACTCATTAAGAAAAATAAGAACAGATTATTAAGAGCGTTATAGAAGAGTATTACTGAACATGATTTCTCAAATCATGGTTCCCTTCATGGTTACCTTGACTTCCAGGGAAGAGTTGTATCTGAATAGGATTTTTTTCTTGCCTGCTTCTAGGTTTTAACTTCCCTCTTCATGTCAGTGTTGCAGAAATATTTATAGAGTGTCAGAGAATTGTTTCCTCTAGTCTTCATACACAGTAAAAGGAGCAAACAAAGAAAGGCACTACAATTCCCAATATTAGAGATGTACTAGAGTGGCTAAGACATGGATTTCGTTATAGCGTCATTAGGTATCGCAGACAGTTTAGCTTGCTGTTTTGTTTTCATCTGTTTCTGACTACAAGGCCTGAGTTTGCCCATCTGCTTAATGTCTGCTCAAAAGCTGGTTGCAGGAGTTGAACTGCATTGTACGTGCACTGATACAGATTAGGCCATGGAGCCACTATCCTTGGACATTTTGAAGACGTGACTAGACCTGTTGCTGGTAGTGCTCGGTTGAGCTGCAGGTTGGACTAGGTGATTACCAGAAGTCTCTTCCTACTTGCAGTTATGTGATTCTCTGGGCATGGTCCTTGTTAAACAAAGCAGTGTGAACACACTGTCAGGAAACATGGCTCTAAAAGTCTCTTCAGAAAGTCTTCGAGGCCTTGTTCCTTACACTTTTGAGCTTGTTGATTTCATTTTTTGAGTGAAAGGGTAGAAGCAGAAAATAAAAAACACATCACAGTTACAGGGAACTCTGTACTTAACCTGGTTTTCCTTGGTCGTGGAGAGTACAGGTTGGGTGAAGGCCTCCATAGAGGAACCTGGTCTTTCTGAAGGTGGGAGAGAATTGTCATCGAACTCAATGTTCCCAACAGACTGAAAATTATCATGGTCGTATGTTTTAACCAAGCTATAACTTTTGTGTCTTTCTTTTCTCTGCAGGCCTGGACAAGATTGAATTCCTGCAGAGCCATGAGAATCAAGAGATTTATCAGAAGGCCTTTGATCTGATTGAGCACTACTTTGGAACAGAGGATGAAGACAGCAGCATTGCCCCACAGGTGGATCTCAGCCAGCAGCAGTACATCTTCCAGCAGTGTGAGGCTCCCATGGAAGGCTTCCAGCTCTGAGGTGCCCCTGTGCTGTGTGCTCCTCTACCTAGCCAATCCTGTTGTCGAGCCACAAGCCACCCGTGGAGTGATTCTCAGTGTTTTCCATAACCCTGTTTGCGCTCATTTGCTTGCCTTGTGCACATGCTCTTACATACGTCTGGAAAACTTTTGGCTCTCCGTGGCAGGATGCCCTCTCCTTGGCAAGGGTTCACCAGAATCCCCCTTCTCTAGATTCTGAACCTCTCCACTGTCTTCTGGGTGGAGTTGAGGCACCTTTCTATACTTTGAGATATTCCCTGCTCCTATTACAGGAAAATGATCCCTCGTCCCACTAGCCCCCCACACTCCTGGCATCCAAGGTAAGGCTGCCTTTTTCTTGCATTTGCTGCAGTGTGTGCCTGCAGTCCAGGGAGACATTCAGACTGTAGCTGAATTCATTCCCCGTATTTTTCCCTGGATGCCTCTTTGGATGTCTGTGGGAGATGAGTTAAATCTTCACACGCAATGTACCTACTTTGCTGTACGTGCCAGCTGGAGCTATTGGCGTACAGAACGTGTTACAAGTAATGGAATAAGTTCTCTATCCCTCACAACAACAGGCTGTGATGGATGTGTTTGCTGGTTCAGAGTACCGAACACATCTGGCCCCATCCCTTCTCAACACTGAGCTCCCAAGATGGATTGCAGACCACTGTGGAGATTTGTACACCACCTTCCTAGTCTTTCCTCTCCATCCACAAAAAAAACAAACCCAAACCCTACGAGTAGGTCACTCTTACCACCTCCCCAGAAATGACTTTCCAAACCAGCTTGTAGAATGGAGAAACTAGCCCTGCTTCTGCTTGCCAGCGCGGTATGATTCAGCCGGGCCTTCCTTAACAATCAAGCCCTTTCTGACTTCATGCTCCAGTCTGGTCCTTGGTATTATAGTTATGGCTGAAAAATTCCCGTCTGCCTCTTCACACTTTTACACAGCGTGACTTGAACAGATTTATCCTCTGAAACAAACGACCTCCTGAATACAGAAACCTTGATTTGTACAACTTAGCACAAGGAACGTTAAGGTCTCCTTTTCATTTTCGCCAGGTAAGAGCTTCCTCTCCAGCTCACCTGATAAGAGTCGTCCTGGTCAAGCCCCTTATTTAACAAGTAAAAATGACACTACATTCAAAGGATAGTAATATTACACCCGGCCCTTTCATTTCATTTCTCCTCCTTTTGCTGTTTATGGGACTTGGGGTGAATTAAGCACGGAACGCATGGTTCCTACAGGTGACATCCGTAAGGCATTGCTGACTGCATGACAGCTGCCAACCCGCAGCTGTAGACTGCCCTTCTGCTAGCAGCATGTTCTTGGCTCTGCAGCCTGCTCGGATCACAGACGTCTGATGCAAAGGCCAGCCACTCCTCACTTGAGTTCAGCTGACATTGACACCAAAACCTCTTCACACAAACCGGGGAGACGCCACGTGATTGCAAGGCGTGGTTCCATTTCTGTAAATGCGATGGATTCTCCGAGCCGTCCGCTTCCCCCTGCATCGGGCTGTTGGTCTTTCAAGCCATTTTGTAAGCTTGGGACACACGTTTTGTCCAGTGTAAACATTTCAGAATGGCCGCTGACAGCTGCAGCGTCGTGTACCTGTGGTCCATGGTAGTGGCAAAACTGTCTGCGAGATCCTCCTTACGACTCTTCTCAGTGACGAGCCACTGCGAAAGCAAAAAGAGCCCGTTGGATACAAAGATAACGTAAATCACTTGTCAAACTGCTGAAAGAAGCTAGGCAAAGGCCTGAACATCAGCTCTGTGTGACCCTTATTTAAATATACAGTCTTCAGTTCTGTCTGTGCTTTCAGGATGGAGACTCTTGACCTGTGTGGCCACTGCAGAAGCCACCTGCTGCCTCCCTAGCTAAGCCAGTTGGCCTCCACCTTCCCTCTCCCAGTTATTTTCTCTAGTGCTGCTTTGTGCTGAAGGAACATTTAGTTTACTGCACTTGATCTGTAAATGGACTTCTATTCTTTGTAATTTTAGGGGGTTAAATTTGGTGGTTAATTTAAAAAAAAAAAAAAAAAAGCAAAAAAAACCCCTCAATGTTGCCTTTACATCACATATAAATAACTGTGTTTCTCTTTTTCTTGAAGGGTGATAGAAGCACTGATTAGTAGCAAAATCTTGTTTTAGCTTTTGGATTTTTTTGTGCTGGATTTTTTTACGTGTAAATTTCCAATAACATGTCATTTCTATAAGATTTGTTTAAGATCATGTACCTCTTCTTGGATGGTATAAAAATGCTACATATTTTGTAAACAAATCTGAGCAAAGTGTGTGTGCATATATTCTGTATATTCATATATGTATATTCTGTGTATATATACACATGTGTGTATATATACATATATATACACACACACCTATATATATATATACACACATGCATATGTGTGTGTGTGTATATATATATACATATCTATATATCTATATATCTATATAAGTGTTTTCTCTTCCAGGCTAGTGAAAACAATGTGGTGCATTGGCGTTTCCCTCCCCTGCCCCCCTCCAAGAAAATAATGACAATTGCCTCTAAATGAGTGAATTAAAAAAAAAAAAAAAAAAAAAGAGAGTCCATTTAAGCTGACTGGTGTGCCTTCCTGTGTAAGGAGCCTGGCCAGTGTTTGTTACTTTTGCTGTGGATATGTGAATTCAGAGCAGATAAGTATAAACCTTTAAACTTGGTATGTTCGTTTGAAGTGACAGGCCTGGTTGACACGAGTAATATTTTTGTCATATATACTTAGACTGTGTAAGGCATTTGACTGGTACTGCGTAATATTTTGGCTGAAAACTAAAACACCACCAAAAAAAAAAAAAAAAAAAATCAACATGGCACATTAACATTAAATGGTTTACAACGTGGCTAAACTCATAGGTCTCAATGTAATTTTAAGTGGTGCTTAACTGAGTGTGTTTCCATCAGGATCTTCCAGCCACCAGTTCTCGGCCTTGATTTACTTTAGCCTTACTAATAGTTTGAAAAGAAACAAAAACTCCATGTAACAGAGGCTGCGGATTCTGTGAAGATGGAAGGGAGATCAGACTTAGGAGTTGCAAAAGGAAGGGCTCGCTGATACAGACTGATCAGAATTACCGGGTAAGCCAAGGGCAAGCAAACTGTTTGCATTTGAATAAAGCCAACTGTGTCACGTTACCCATCTTATACATAATGCTCAGGCCACAGGTGGAGGATTCTGTTTTGGAGGACAAGTGCTGCTGAAAGCGTTATCAGGATGTTATCACTTGAACACTACTTCTGAAGTGATTCTGTGTGGCTGGCGTCGTGTGCGCGGGTACGAAAAGAGATTTCCAGTAGAAATGGGGGATCCACATTAACCTATTTGGCCCTGGGAAACTCTTACAGGAATTCTCTCAGTATTGCTATCAGCAGCTGAAAAACTGGGAACAGCAATGACTGTAAAAATGTTGTAAGTTCCACTTAAAGGAGAAATGAGGCACTTTAGACAGAGTAACAAGGCTCACATCCCCTGCTAGGAGCATTGAAACCAGTATTCTCTGCTTTCTTGAAGGATATGCTGCTGCTCAAACAGGAACTATCTCGGAGAATGCCTCTAGCTTTCACTTCTGTGAAGGTCACACCATGTTCTGATTGATCCATTCTTGGTTTGTGGCTAAGCAGGAGACAGCATGGTCTCATGTGTAGCGGATGGGCCAGGGAGCTGTTGGAGTTCTTGGGTTCTTCTCTTAGCTCTGCTATGTAGTATGTAGTGCCAGAAAAGTCATCTCACATTATTTTCTTCTTCCCTTATCCTGAAAACTGAAATGAGTGTATTTGTTCCTGTCTGCTTGTGGAGATCTAGACTAAGCATCTTCCAAAAGACCCACAGGCTGGTAAGGTGAAAAGATTTGTGGGAACCAGGAACCTCTTCAGTTCTTCTTGCAGTGTAAATAATGAGGTGGAACTATTACACTGAGGTTTTAACAGCTGCAGTTTGCCTTGTTAGAGGGTCTAACAAGGCAAACAGAGGACAGTGGGCTGATGAAAGACAGCCAACATGGCTTCATCAAAGGCAAATCCTGCCTGACGAATCTAGTGGCTTTCTGTGATTAAGTGACTACCTCCGTGGACAAGGGATGACCTATAGATGTAATCTGTCTGGACTTCTGCAAGGCTTTTGACACAGTCCCCCACAACATCCTACTTGCCAAGTTGGAGAGATATGGATTTGATGGGTGGACTGTTCAGTGGATAAGGAATTG
>WUAM01000292.1:267104-277112 GCA_024336885.1 Actenoides hombroni
GCCACAAAGATGATCAGAGGGCTGGAACACCTCTGCTACGAGGACAGGCTGAGGGAGCTGGGGTTGTTCAGCCTGGAGAAGAGAAGGCTCCAGGGAGACCTACCAGTGACCTTCCAGTACCTGAAAGGGGCCTACAGGAAGGCTGGAGAGGGGCTCTTTACGAGGGCCTGTAGTGAAAGGACGAGGGGTAATGGGTTTAAATTAGAGAAGAGTGGATTTAGGTTGGATATCAGGAAGAAGTTCTTTACCTTGAGGGTGGTAGAACAGTGGAATAGGCTCCCCAGGGAGGTGGTTGAGGCCCCAACCCTGGAGATATTCAAGGTGAGGTTGGACAAGGCCCTGAGCAGCCTGGTCTAGTTGAGGGTATCCCTGCTTACTGCAGGGGGGCTGGACTAGATGACCTTTGGAGGTCCCTATGATTCAGTACCTTTTAAGTTGCATATATGTTGAGGCAGGAAACAGCAGCTATCATTCTTATGTTGGTAAAGTTCCCAGTGGAACATGGCAGTCAGAGTCACTCTGTTGGATTCAGGAGGATACGAGAGATGATGGGGCAGGTTGTTGAAAGCTCAATAACTAAGTCAGGACCAGTGCTTGGGGCTCTTGGGAAGACACCACACATGCAAACGATTAGTTGAGGCAACTGCTGCAGAGAGACGTCAGCCCGTGCTTAAATTCCTTTTCCAACCTAAATGGTTCTGTGATTCTGTTCCTTGATGCTGATCAAACGCTGGCAGTCACAGTCCCTTCACCTAATCTTTAAGGAAGGGAGGAAAACAATGATGCTGGAAAACCTACGTGGTTTTGAACCTGCATTTTTTTTTTCCCCTGTCAGCACTGAGCCTGTTGAAGGACCAGATACCACCACCCAGTCCTACATGTGACAGGGCTCCTTGTGGTCACCCTCTGGGCTTCTTTGAGGGTATCCAGAACAGCTGTCTTACCTCTGCAATTTGTACCTCTGGGCCAGCTTTATGTCATTCCCCACCTATTCCAGTACGAGTCGTTTGTTTCTGGAATAGGCAGAACACATCAGTATCCTGAGTACTTCCCCATACCGATTTTAGCCACTAAACATGATGGTCTTTCTTCAGATGCTCGAGTCTTAGTAGGAAAACAGACAAGACCTCTTTGTGTACCGCTGTGGCCATGCTGACAGGGCTTCTGCATTGCTCTTTTGAGGCAGTGTTCAAGTTCCAGTGTCAGGAAGTTTGCACTGCCTCTGGAACAGGTACGGCAATATGATGCATGATACGGGATTGGTATTTAGGCTGCTTTGATAAACGTGACTGGTGTTGCAGACCAAACCCAAGGGGAGGAAGAAAATTAAATGCTCCTGAAGGGCTTAGTGTGTTCATCTTCCTCAGGCACTGTTAAAAGGCTGTAGGCTGAAGCTATGAGCTAATCAGGTGATCCCAGGTGTAATAGGAAGTTCTCTAGTGATCTATACTGGCTGCTTAGACCAGAAACATGTGCTGGTTTTTTAACCATTGTCCATGTTCAGAAGTGCTTTCTTGGAAGGCATCACACTAGGAAAGAGGTGGTTCTTTCCGTTGCCTCTCTGATTTACACTTCTTTTTCTCCTACCAACTACAGAAAACAGTGTAACAGCTGGGAGTGAGCTGGAGATAGCACAAAGCCCAATGGCTCAAGCTTTTATTTGAGACCGGAGCACAAAGGTGAGCAGTAACGCACAGGCTTTATGGTAGGTACTGAAATGGTGGAGATACCAGAGTGATCCAATGAAAGGATAGCTGACTTCTGCAGGGAGCTTTTTGTCAAACCACTGGACCAGAGTTCAGGTTTCGAGTAAATTACACGAATCTCGTAGAAATTGAAGTAAAATGAAAAACTGGCGACTTCCTGCTCTGAGGTGTTGCTTTCTAAGCAGTATTTTACATTCGTTTGTTTTAAATAGTTTACCAGCTAGGTGAGTCCAAACAGTTTTATTGGCAAAAGTAGATGAGGTACCTGCCAGTTCTGTTCACAGGGTGCACTAGGAGATGCTCGTTGAAAGGGGGATGTTAAGATGCACGGTTTTAATCTCTGCCATCACTAAGCATAAGTCAAATCACAACTTTCTTGTCATGATAACCTGAAATGCTGCCTGAATTGCACGTTCTCCTTTTTGTTATCATTTAATATATGAGCACAGACAATCTGGGAAGATCTTTTTTTTTGGATCCCACCTGTGTGCTTACTGGTGTGGCAAAGAATCGGTGCTGTCCTGGAAGATCTGTTCACATACCTGCTGTGGAATTTAAGTGTGACTTGCATTTGGTGCTAAACGAGTGGACAAGTCTGTGGAAGCCTGCTCTGCTTGACCCCCAGTATACTTGGGATAATGTCTGACAGAGAATCTGCTGAAAGATCATGACATCAAGGGAAGGTTGTGACTTCTATGGTGGAATTACTGTACAGCTTCTTTGAGTGGTTACAACATCTCATCAACATCCAGAGAAGAGCAACAAAGTTACGAAGGGCCCCTAGGACAACTGTTAAAAGTAGCAGCTGAGGGAACTGGGGTTATTTAGCCTAAGAAAAGGAGGCTGAGGGGAGACCTCCTCACTCTCTACCACTACCTGAAAGGAGGTTGTAGAGGGGTAGGCGCTGGCGTCTTCTCACAAGTAACTAGTGATAGAACAAGAGGGAATGGCCTCAAGCTGCACCAGGGGAGGCTTAGGTTGGACATTAGGATAACATTTGTCACTGAAAGGGTTGTCAGGCCTTGGAATGTGCTTCCCAGGGAGGTGGTTGAGCCACCATCCCTGGGTGTGTTTAAAAGCCATATAGATGTGGTGCTTGGGGATATGGCTTAGTGGTAGACTACCAAGAGTAGGGTTAGTGGTTGGACTTGATGATCTTAAAGGTCTTTTCTAACCCAAATGATTCTATAAATGTGAGTGGTACCCAGAAATGTAATTCATAGGAGGATGGACTGCAGTAGCTCTCTTCTGGCTCAAAAGGACAAAGTACTAGAGAGGGTTGTACCAGGTATCTTAATTGTTTGTCTTTTGCGGAGGCAAAGACAAGATCTATCCTGCATTTTTGTAGAGCTTTTAATTTATTCAGCAACAGTGCTAATTTTTAGTAGTACAAAAATAATCAGGAAAAATAGTGTGCCTCCCACCATCAGGAAGTTCACAAAACCTGTCAAATCCATCTGCCTCTTCTGTTTCTGCACTCTCCAGGGCCAGTTAGCAGGCAGTCCTGGGAAATAACATCGTTTTGAGCAGTCCTGACAGTTCCAATCTACCTTTCCTTCCAAATGAACTGAAAGGATGAGGAAAAACACTGTCCCTGCTTGCTGCAAGCTGATAGTGAACATTATGTGACTTCTGGCATGAATGCCAGAAACAGGACTGCTGGGAGTTCTTCTTTGCAGCTATTACTGGGTCTGCTGCTTTTAAAACTGGAGGCAGATGATTTTTAAGGGGGCTAGTATCATGAAAGCACATATGATGATTTAAAGGGGGGGGGGGGAATCAAATAAATCATAATGATGTTTGGCAAAAAAGAGCTCAGCAGAAGAGATCAGGAATGCTAATTGACTTTCTGATTGACCCCTGTGCCTCTACATAAAAACTGATAGCAGAGGTCAAAGCTCTTGCTCAGTATTCCTCAAAATAGTCCTCTCTCCCTTTAGCTTGGACATTCTCTCATCTCCATACCAGCTCTGGTGTATAACCTGTTACCTTGTCACCTGCAACACACTGGTTCTCTGGAATGTTATTTCACTATCAGTCTTCTTTTTAGCAAAGGAAGGCAGTTCACAAAAAGTAATTCTTAAATGCAGACAAAACAGATTGAACCTAGAACAGGTAAGCAGACTTTCTAATAACTTCTGACCATTTTGATGGTGTTAATGCAGGTCATGCAATTATTCTTGACTCAAGGGCTCCCCAAATAATTGTTCTCTCTTGCACAAAAAGGAACATAAGGAATGTTAGAAGCAGATCTAATGATATAGAATACATACAGCACCAATCTTCCTGAAGGGACCTTGAAGGGAACTGAAATGCCCAGTGCAGGTATTTTGTTTGCACAAGTTATGGCAGGTGCAGCTGGCCTGACAAAAATCTAACAAAGGCTAGGGCTTGCCACAGACCAGACAAAGATCTGTTCAGCACCTCACAGCAGTTAATTGTCATTTCAGGGTCCAGGCCCTTAGCTATCCTTTGTTGTGAGCTTGCCCCCAACAAATTACAATGACCACAGTGCACGCTTAACTAGGGTATAAATGGGGTGCTGCTGGAGAGCTGATTTTGAGCTGGTTCCCTTGGAGCAAGCTGGCCTTGCAGTCACGAGTTCCCCGCCTTGGAATGAGAAGCCCTCCAAGTATATATACTTCCACAGATTGAGTGAGCCTAACCCTGGCTTTAGTGAGTGACTATTTCTTCTGGATATAGTGTTGAGTGAGCCCTCGCCCCCTCTGGGTACCCTTGTGTGGGAGGTTTTGGTTCCTCCTTCTAGAAAGAGCAGCCCTTTAAAGCTCAGGAATTACTCGTGTAGTATATTCCCAGCTGACATCCAAACTTGTAATTTAATTTTGTCCCAAGGACTGCCAAGTAATTTTGGCTCCCATCTGCCTTTTTTGGTAGCTGCTGCTGTCTGTTTTGTAGGTGCCTCCATGACAAGTATGGATGCACAAGTGGAAATCACATGGGCTGTCCTTTTGTGTCCAAGTTACCTTCTCATGAGCGAGTGTAAGACTTCCTTAAGGCGTTCAGTACCAAGAACACAGGTGCAGTTCCTGCAGTCTTTTCAAAGATGCTTACTCTAATGCATAGCACATCTGGGAAACCACTCTTGTCTATCCGGTGTCTTGTTCCACTAACCAAGTGGAACTTGGAACTTCACTAACAGAGTCTGGAGAAAAGAGGAGGTTGTTAGGAAAAGAAAATGGGTATTTCTGGTTTTACTGATTACAGGATAATGTATTCACTCTTTCTTGAAAATGAGAGTACAGAAATACAGTGAGGATGTGACCATATCTTCCTTCCAGTGCTGAAAAGGACTCAGCTTTTCCTCCCCCCGCAGTCCTTCATCTCTTCATTTTCTCTGCTAAGGTTTAGCGGAGGTACTCTGAGCAGCTTCCTCTTTCCATTGAGCTTTCTTCTCCAAGTTTATGCTTATAAGGGATTCGTGCCTTTTTACAGCCTGCAGATGACAAAGCAAGCATCACTTAAAGTACCACAGAGATGAAACTTGAATCAATAGTTTACAAAATACCTGGCCTGTCCTTGCCAAGGCACAGATCTGTCAGCTTTAACGCAAGGAAGAGAGAAGAAATAAACCACCCCGAGACTATTTGGGCTTGAACTCAGTGCTTTTCTGGGATTAAATTAAACCTTTTTGTTAAGGCAACAGAAGATACGTTCCGTGCTTCTGGTCAGCACATTTAATACTAATTTCTGGTCTTCAGAAGTCAGGTACTGGAAACAAATCAAGAGTTAAACATAATAGATTGGAGCTACTGTGAAAACAAGGGTCCCAAAGCAGCTGTCCTTCTCTCTTTCCAGTGTTTGTACTTCTACTCCTCCAATGTAAGAGGTTTTTCTTTTTCTCAGGGTTTCCTGATTCCAGTCATCCTTTAAAGAATGTAGTAGACAGTTTCTGTTAGCACTGTGGTTTTTATTGACAGTAAACTGCACAGATTATATTCACATTCCTTGACTTCAGTGCTGCTGTAAGGCTTTAGCTTTGGCTTCAGCACATAAAAAGCACTCCTTGCTTCTTGACAGAAATACCTCAAAGTTAATAGTTCACCAACTATGTTAAAAAACACATAAAATTAAAGCATGACTAATCTTTGCTGCACTTGGAATCTTAAGCTTTACACTTAACTCTCTTCATGCAATGCAAGTTAAATCATAGACCTAATTCCAGCACATGGGTGAACTTTGGCATGTTGCTGAATTCTATGCCAGTGAAGGATGCTCAGCATCTAGAGCACTTGGGAGCTGTCCTATGAAATAGTTTTTGGTTCAAACAGTAATTGTAAGAAAACTTGTTCCATCCATACTAATTTTCTAATGCAATTAAAGGGCACAGAGTTATTATTGACCATCTCCTCACTGTTTAAAAATACTTTTGAGAATGCTCAAGTGTGTTTGTGAACAAGCATACTCATTTGCTATTTGCAATCTATTGATTCTGCAACTGTTGCAGCCTGTAAGGCGACAATAGTGACTGTATGGACCCCATTAGTCCAAGGAGCATTTCCATGCCTACCAGGTGCTCTTTGCTTTCGACATTTTGCAGTCCATCAACAAAATGAAGCAGTTAAAAGAGCACAAGTGAAAATTAAATACCACACTGAGAGAAAAGAGACCCTTTTTCTTCCCTTTTACAGGAAGCATATGCAGTCTAACAGTGATCGTGCCCTTTTCTGACTTGGGAATGAATCAGTGATGGTCGGTCACTTCTGGGGAGCTAGGAGGACTTATTTTTCATTTTTGCTCAGTGAAGAAGAAAAAAAACCCCAACCAAATAACAATCCAGAGGAGGAACTGAGGAGTTGATGTGAAGATTGATTTGCACTCATCAGCCAAAAAAAAATAAATCCATGCTTACCTGCTTGCCTCTAATGACCATGATTACGCAGCCCAGGATTGTCAAGGCAATCATGACATAGCTGAACTTCACCCGCAGCGTGGTCTTTGCTGCTCTGATCGTTTCAATCCTCAAGAAATGACAATAAAAGAACAGAATCATTATCAGAGACCCAAATAAACCATTTGGCTAATCGTTTCATTTCTCCCAGACTGCTGTGTAACTTCGTATCGTGCCAACAGTACTGGGCTCTTTGCACAGAAAGGCTGTAAAAGAACAGGAAAGGCTGACCCCCAGGAGACACTCAGTCATGAAGGCCTTCCTCTCAAAAGTTGGAAACAAAACTCAACATTTTTAACTTTGGTTATTTCTGTTTTGAGACAGTATTGCACCTGACTGCAAAGGAGGAAGGCTGCAGTATGTAAGAATGTATGTTCACTATGGCGAGGACAGTAAAAAGAGAGATGGTTTTACTAATACCATGTTTTTTCTTAACTAATATCTTCCAGTACCTGCAAAGCCAGGAAGCACTCCATCCATATTAGAACTGGTGTATTTAACATTGTAAACCAGGCATTTTGCTCTCAAGAGAACTGGTAAAAGCCATTTATCAGCAGAAATAAAATAAATAGTTTAACAGCTGGAGTTCTTGGGCAGAGGGAGGCATTATCACAGCTTGGCAATTCCTTCTGCCTGAACTTTAGAAGAGTTTCATTTTTGACACAGTATTTTTCAGCAAGAAGGCTGCCTCTACTAAAGGATTTGGTAGTGCTATAGATTACACAGTGACATTCAGTCCTACTCCTCAGAAATTCTGAATAGGACTTGCAAAAGACTGGGGGATACCATTTCCCTCCTCCTGGGGTAAACAATCTTAAGGGAATCTGTTTTCCTGAGACGTGTAAGGAGGCAGGGAGGATTGTAAGTTTTCCAACATCAGTTTTGGTCAGAAGACTCCTTTACACCTTTTTTTTTTAATTGATTTCAAGGGGCTTATCTAGCCCCTGTAGTGTAGCAGTAGCTTCACTATTCCTTTGGGAAAGCCATTGCCTAGTCTACTGTTACCTTGTAAAACCCAGAGATCTTCCACAAGAAAAGTTACCAGTTATTAAGGCCTTCCAGCTGTACGTGTTGTGAGTTATAACAAATGTTAATTTAAGTTGGGTTAAAACTCTGAAGACCATTATACCCAAATGACATCTCAGTTACAGCAAAGGTAACGTTCATATTGAAGATACCAATGCAAGAAAGGCCAATGAAGCGTGATGCTTTTAGAGGTGTTTTCCACAACAACCAAAGGTCAATATCCTATGTATTTAACTGTCCTTGTGGAATTTAGAGCAGTTGACTCCCTTCTCAAGGGGGTCTGATATTCTCACTGATTAAATTTGGCACGTTATAAAATTACAGATTACTAGAAAAGCATCAACATCATGTGATGGCAATAAATACATGTAAGTAGGTAACTTTACCTGGATCGAAGATTTAACACAACTGGGAAGTTATCACTGTACACAGACATCAGTCAATAGGGGATCTTTACCACATTCTGACCCTTATACTTGGAGGAAAGAAGATCTCAAATGATCCACAATAGTTAAGATGGTAAATCACACAGGACCTGAGAACTGAAGAGAGCTTTGTTCTCATTTTTGAAGAAGAGGGCAAGATGGATTCCATCCCTGGTTTAGAGTATTGAGCCAAGTACCAAGGATCAGCTGGGAACACATCCACCTACTATGAAACTAACAGTTCAGTTTAGCTTGCAGGTGATTTGGTTTTGCTAGTAATCTGTAATTAACAACTTGGGCGTGGGCTGCAATTAAACTGAAATGCATAGAAGTAGGCTTTAAAAAACTGTATGTTAGTTAATTTTTGAAGCACCTTAGATACGTTAGAATACATAAAAGCTAGCCATCTGAACACAGTTTTCATTTGAAGTCAATTAATTAGCCAAGATTAACACTTCTTTAATAGATCAATTAGTTCTGATCACGACATCTTGCAAGATTGCAGTTTTCTCACAAGCCCTTACGACTCGCTCTTAATTCAGCTCAGAACAGGAAAACAAGTTTTGTGCTTTTGTAGTTCTCAGTTGTCTTCTCAGCTTTGGCCAAACTGTTTGCCTAAATAAACTCAAGAATTCCACGTGCACCTGCAACAACGATCAGCTTTTATCAGAAGTTGGTTTGTCCTTTCAATAAACCGTTGAAATGACTTCAAGTCACTCTGCTAACTCTTTTCTTAAAACCACTCCCAACAGTGTTTGCTATGCAAAAAAAGGAATGACCTGTCCCTTGAATACATTTTAATAATTCACACCTTTATGTGTAATTCAAAGAGAATTTTCAGAAAAAATGATCCAATACAAAAACTGAAGAATTCATTGAGAAAAAAAACATATATATGTGGGTGGATCTTCCGAGTCCCCTGTGGTTCATCCAGAGCATCTTTACAGGGCAGCTTCACAGTTTGCTTACCCAAGTTGTACAAGACCTCCTGTAACTTTTAATTTAAAAAAAATACACTTCTATTTAAAAGCATTACAAGCATGTGTTTTTTAAAAGATTACCGCTGCTAGGAGTGTTTTTTAAACTAGTAATTGCCCGTTCTTGTCAAGTTTCATCTTCATTATAGACAGACAAACTAGGGCATCCAGTTTCTTTTTCTACATTTCACACAGGGCAAAGGCACTGACATTTGGACTGCACCAGGAACAGGGAAATTTTTATCATACGTATTTTTTGTTAGGGAGCCTTTCCACTCTTTGTTAGATTAAATTCCAAGAGTAAAGAGAGTTGTCCCTCTCTACCTTCATTAATAATTATTTTTACTGAGTTTTGGTTGTTTTGTAGCTATATCATGAAAGTTTCACACAACAGGAGATTGACATACAAATTAAAAACCAAACAACACTAGAAAAAGCTAATATGTGCAAAAAGCTTTTTTTGATTGGCAGAGAAGAGTAAAAATTAACTGATTTGTGATGTTTTTTCTAATGACACCACTGATAAATGCTGGGGAAAAAAATCCAAAGGGATATATTCTCTTGACAACACAGAATTGCTCAAGTCATCTCCTCTACAAGACACTAAACCAAGCACAGCAGTGTAAGACTGTTCAGCTGTGAAAACCCATTCCATTTAAGAAAAGTTATTCTGGAGTTGCATTCAAGTAACTTATTCCTACCTAGACAAGGTCTCTTTTACAGCTTCAAAACTGGCACTTACGAGACAGTCTCTGGTATATCCTCAGGTTTTTTGAAATGGCCTGCCCACAACAAAAATCTTTTCTCCCAGTCCGTAGGCTTGTGTCCAGGCACTCTCAAAGTAGACCGACCTAAAAAAAAAACAAACCCAACAAAACGCAGACAAAACCAAACAGACACCAAAAACAACAGTCAGAGAAGCTGAATTGCCACAGCTGTAATGAAACCAGTTAGGTCGAGCAACA
>WUAM01000292.1:280727-324017 GCA_024336885.1 Actenoides hombroni
GGGGAAGCTGGCAGGGGCACCTCAGGCGTTAACTGTTTCAGGCGGCTTGGGGGCTGAGAGCTTCCCCAGAGGGGTCTGGCTGCGGCAACCTCTCGGCTGGAGCCAGCTCTTGAGAAGCGGGAGTGCTTTGAGCTTTGGCTTCACGCTGCGGAGTTGCGAGTGCTGGGCCAGAGTCCTGCTGAGGATGTGGTGCCCTGCAGCAGAGAGCCCTGGGGATGACGCCCAGTCAACCTGGGAGGCAGTGCAGCTGTGCCACCAGCGCGGCCGTGCCACCAGTGCTCGTGAGCGGGCTGGTGACCAGAAATGGGCTCGACCTCTCGGAGTCAAGAACGAAGGGAGCTGCTTCGTGCTCGATAGACGCTGTGTGAACTTGCAGGCGTTGAGGGCTTTAAATATCCCAGCATGCTCCAGGACCTGCCTTTCCCAAAGAGGAGACAACATGCCTTCCTGCTCTGTACCCTCATTTCAACCCTGCAAGGTCAGACCCTCACAAAAGTCCCAGTTAGTCCCCTCTGAGGGAGGGAGGGAAGGGAAGGGACTCCAGGAAGCACATGTCCAGGCACGCTAACGTTGCTTGACTCGCACCGGATGTGAAATAAGAGTAAAGGCTGTAGCGAAGCCCTGCCTTCATTCAGTGTTCGGTTCACAGGGAAACGTTCGAGTCTCAGGTGTAGGCTATGTGGTTCCCTCACTAGTTTCTCTGTTTCTCATCTGTTCTTTCTGGCTTAACCCCCCATGAGAAAACAAGAGCTTGTAATTCACCACGGGGTGACGGCGTTGTGTGGAGTAGCTACACAAAAGCCACTCTGGCAAGTTGTAGGTGGATACCTAGGAGTTTGACTTAAAAAAAAAGCATCAAGGTGTGCCCACAGGATAATGAATGTTGTGCTGAGGGATGCATAGAGTAACGGGCCTGCTTTGATTTGGTAATATGGTATCAATAATGGAAATAGAATTAATTTTAATGGAGGTGCTAAAAGGTTGGCCGTTCCATAAAGAGACATTCTCTTCAGGACAGCAAATCTCTTCTCGCTGACGTGTTTGTTAGTGTGAGTCAACGAGATTAAATTTGATCCCCCTCTTGCCCTCTGCTGCTCTTAGGTCTCTTTTGAGGTGTCTTCTCATGAACCTTAGCTCTGTGAAGTGGACGACAGCTTTAACCTCCAGGAGCACCCTCTGCACCTTGGCCGTCCTGAGCAAATGGAGCCTTTCCCCGGCTTCTAAGAAAGAGGAAGAGAGCTCCCCTTTCTCCTGAGCAAGGACCAAAAGCCAGGTGCCAGCAGGAAGCACAGGGGATCCCTAGAATTAGACTGTGAGTTGAGGAGAGTATTGTTTGACATGTGTACCCCTGAGCTTTCCATTTTCTTCCTCACACTTTGCTCCCCAGGTCTGGTGTCTCCTTTTTTTCACATGAAAGTAACTATCCCTTTTACCATCTCAGGGCTTTTAGTGCTGGTTTCATCCAGACCTGTGGGCTGAGATGCTCACAGCCGCTGCCCGACTGTCCAGGCTAATCAGGTCTTCTCAGTGTGCACACTCGGGTCCCAGCTGCTGCCCCCCTGACTGGTACCTGCTGAGTGAGAGGTGGGAGAGTGGCAGTGGGATGTTACTGGGGAGGGAGGAGAGTGAGGGGCATGGAGTCAGGCTGTGGTGGAGGGTTCTAGCCTGAAAGGGTCTTTTGCCTGCCTCTGCCCTGCCACCTATGTTTTAGTTCATTTAAATTGCTTTTTGTGATTTTTTGGGGTTTTTTTGTGTGTTATTTTGTTAGGGTTTTGTTGGGTTTTTTTAATTACATTTTGATAAAGCCTTTATCATAAGAATTACAGTTAGTTTTTGAGGTGGTTGTGCATCATCATCCCACCCCCCAGAGGCTCTTTGGTTTAACAGGTATTTCTGCAGCAGTAACACTGTATACCCACGACTGCTGGTATTTAAAGAAAGCAGTGCATAGAAAGTGAAGAGCCTCTTCTTTTTTCCTGCTTCTGCTCTCCCTTCCCTGTGCCCAGATGTCTATTTCCAGGAGATACTCAGCTTCTGAATGGTTTTAGCAAATGCAGGGCTGGACTAGGACATCTGTCCGTTACTCTGAGGGTTATTCTTCATTTGTTTTATATTTGCTCCAAGTGTCTGGTTTGGATCTTTCCTATATATGCAGTGAGACTTTTTATGCTACTTACTGTAGGAATTCAAATGTATCCTGTAAGGAACTTGCTGATAACTCTACCAATATCACCAAACTTGAGGAAAAAAGTTTTCACTAGTTGGAAATGTCATTTAAAAAGAAGTGAAAGGAACTTTGAAACTTGGGTGTTCTATATTCAGAATAGTTGTTGATAGTTTCATAGAGAAATTGTTAGAACAGTTCTGAAAATGCAAGCTTTCCTTTGTGCATTATTGAAAGCCAGTTTTTAAGCCTCATCTCCCTTAGATTTTTGCAGCTTGGGAAGGATGAGCTGGCTTTCTAGGCTGAGTTTGTGGGTGCCCTGTGCTGCTGACATAGCATAAAGGCACTGGACGTTGTTCATAAAAATTCTGAGCTAAAAATAATTACCTAGATCTACATTTTCAAAAGAGATTAGTGACTGATGGTGTCGTGCTTAGCTGTGTGAATAGCCAGCTTGGAACACTGCAGGAGTTCAGCTTTTGCAATGTAGTGAGGACCCCTGTTTATTTGTATTTCCAAGAGACTGGGAGCCACAGTGTTGAGGGAACACCAGACACTAAAAAGCTTTTCCTCAGAAGTCAGCAGCCTGACAGCAGGCACATGAGGGAGCAGAAGGAATCAGTCAGACTGTCCTGACCCCCAGCGTGGACAGTGATGGGTGGACAGTGTATTGGCAGGATGGCAAGAAGAAATGTGGATTTTTTTTATTTATTTTTTCTTTTCAGGAAAGATCTGTAGAGTGGTGGTAAATCTTCCTTGGGTAAGGTTGGTTTATGTTTGTGGTAAGGAAGAGGAGAGTAAAAGAGCTCAAAGAGGCTAAATGAGGATGAGATTTGGGGGGAAATAACAGGTTTGATAGGGAACAAAGGTGATCAAGAAAAATGATTTTTGTCTTGTGCAGATATTAGGGTAATTTTAGCTTGTTATTGATGTTAGCTGTCTTAGGAGCCTACGTTGAGCTATAGAGGAGGAAAACGGGACAGGAAGTGTAAGCAGCACATTGAGGAGGGAAGTGTTGGTGCTAGAAATAGCAGTGGGAGTCAGCGTAGGGTATATCTGTTTGTTAGAGCATGTCTGTAATGTCAGAGCAAGGAGTTGCAGGATGGTCAAAATTTCAGAAGAAAACTCGGGAAGTGGAGGAAAACGGATATTAAACATCAGAAGTTACGTTGTCACAGGACACAGGGGTCTAAAAGTAGGGGAAAAAAAGTACCCAACATGTGGCACAAGAACTAGAGTTGCAGGATTTGTGCAGAAGGTGTTCAGAAAGAGGGTGTTTGAGGAGTGCATTAGAAATGGTGAAAGGCAGCCAGGTCTTCAGTTAATTTGGAAAAGTAGGAGGAAAAGTCAGGAGGATGACACAACTGGAAGGGGAGACAATTAAATGTTTGTGGATGAAGTAAACCTGATCACAGGCCACCCAGGAAATTGAAGCTGAAGGCAGACAGAGGTGTGTATTTGCAACTGGACTTCATGAGATAGGAGTGGAGAGTAAGAAACGGAGAGAATCTACAATCAGATCTGTGCTAGAGAAGAGTCTGGCTCCATCCTCCTTACACTGACCCCTAACATATTTATAGACATTAGTGAGGTCCCCCCTCAGCCTCCTCTTCTCCAGGCTAAAGAGCCCCAGCTCTCTCAGCCTCTCCTCATGAGGGAGATGCTCCACTCCCTTAATAACTTGGTGGCCCTGCGCTGGACTCTCTCCAGTAGCAATATGTCTTTCTTGAACTGGGGTGCCATTATAGAGTCAAAGGGATTTCTGTAGGCACAGCAATACCTTGACTTCGGGCAGTCTGTCTTTTAACCTGTAACTCGGAGGTTTTCATTCTCTGATGAGTTGTTGTGACTTTCTTTCCCCCACTTAGCTGATGGACGCTCACACCAGCAGGGAGAGAATCATCAAAAACTGCATTGCTCAGACATCCAGCGTAGTGAAAACTCTCAGAGAAGAGAGAGAAAAGGCCCAGGATGACATAGCGTTATTAAAGCAACTCAGGAAAGAGCAGACAAAGGTGAGTGGTGGAACTTTTTATAGAGATCATTTAGAGAGGAAGAAAACCGGTATCTTTCCCAAAAAAAACAACCAAGTGTAATGGAGAGAACCTGAAGTGGATCCTGACTCGGGCAGTCTGTTCCAAGGTTCTCGTTGGCTGGGGTTTTGAGAACCGTTTCCCCTACCCCTGCATGTGCAGCATTTTCTGAGATCCTATCACGAGAGGTAATGTGCTGTAGAAAAACATGCACTTCCCCGCGCTGGGCTGTAACCTCTACCGACTAACAGCGCGTAGCGTGCGGCTTACCTGGGGCTTGCTCAGTCCTTTCAGAATCCCTGCAGGTTCGTTGGGTCTTTTTGAGGTCCTGTAAAACTAGTAGGTCTGCAAACGGCGTCGCTGCCAAACACCAGAAGATCGTGAAATACAGCTTTGCACTGTCTCTCGCATCACGTGGTTAGAAAGCCTTAAAGCTGTCCCTTTTCATCATCACCTTGAGCAGCATCGCTCTTACTCTGCGTGTTAATTGGAGTTCCTCTCCTCTGCAAGGAGCTGCCAGGAAACCTTGAATTCCACTTCACCATTTCTTGTTGTTGTTTAGTGTTTCTTAGATGAATTTTTTGAGCACTTTGTGATGGTGTGAGAGAGGCTTCTGGGTTTGCCTATGGAACTTTAATGCACGAACACCCTCTCGACCTTCTGGCCTTTGGATGGCAAGTGTATGTCACCGGAGGGGAACAGAGGTGATCTAGGGGGAGTATCGGAAGCGGGGAAGGGAACTCTGCTGAAGTTCTTGCCCCCGTTTCAGGGCCCACTTTGGAGGGAAAAGGATACTGCATGGTGTAGCTCCAGGAGCAGAGATTAGCAGGAATGTGAACTGTTCCACTGATTTCCTTTCCACACCTACTCTGTGTGGCTCACAAATCTGTTTTCCACACCATGTCCTTGCGGCATATACCACACAAGACTGCTCGCTTACTACCTTTTTTTTGCATACCCTGGCTAAGTGTGAGACACAGTTCAGCAGTTTCATTAGCCTTTGTGTTCAGCAGTTTCATTAGCCTTCCTCTGTTAAGGACTGTTTTGACCAGGGTTTCTTAAACCTTTGAGTTTCCAGTGTTATGGTGAGTTCTTCTCCTAATGGCCAGACATCCCACCAACACATTTCTCAATCTCTCTCTCTCTCTCTCTCTCTCTGTCTCTTGCAACACCTGAAGAGATGCATCTTAAAATTTTGCTTTTGCAGTGCTGAACTACCTCAAAATCCACTTACCCCTCTTCTTCTTCCAAGAGAAGCCTATGGTAGCCCCTGTTTCAATGAGCAGTTGGATGCTGAGGCATTTGTAGTAAAAGAGCTTCCCGAGGGGATGATTTGAACTCAAATACCTGATTTTTCCCAGGCCTTGTTCACGTGCTCTTCAGAGAAGTGCTCTGTTATGAGTTCGGAGATAAAGAACCAGGTGGCAGGCAAGTGGTTTTATTCTTAAAGCCTCACTGACAGAACTGCTAACGACCATCTATATTAGTTTATAAAATTAGAATATAGCTTAGAATTTTATGTTATTTTTGTTTGCAGAGCCGAGTCTTTAAATTGTTTAGTTACTGAGCCCAAAACCTATCACTGAAACCACTAGAAGGACCACAGTGATTATGTTTAATAATTGGAGGTGATTTCAAATGTCAAAAGCAGTCCATAATTTGAAAACATCTCAGAAGTCTTTTGATAAGAAGACCTCAGATTTGTACTTGGACTTTATGAAGTGTAGTCCCTCCAGGTTTTTATTATTATTTATTTCCTCTTCTCCCTGAGTTGTGGTTTTTCTACAACTCAAAAGTATTATGACAGAAAACATCCTACATTTAAGGCTATGCATTTCAAATGTATATTCACTTGGTTGCAGTACAGATCTGTTTTCTCTCATTATCTGTGTTTCTTTCATCCTGCTAATGGTACATATTACAGGATTTTATCAAAAGTTATCACTTCTGAGTCGCTGAATAAGAAAACTTGGAAGTAGTGTCAGTCTAGCAGCCAGTTCTTTTATTCCACTTACATTAAAATACCATTTGATTATTGTATTCATTTGGTATCATCCTGGTTTACTTGAATGAAGTGTCATAAAATATCCAACCCAAAAAATTCTGGAAATATGAAACATAGAGCATAATGATTATTAGCTTTATCAAATGAATTTGTAAGGGTTGCTGAAATGTCAAGGTGTGTTTTAAGAACAACAACCCCTCCCCATATGGCCATGTTGATTGCAACTATATTGCTGTTCAGGTCTGCAACTCTAAGAAAAAGGCTAAAATAGTATTTTTGCTTAGGCTTGATGTCAAAGGCAGTTAATGTGACAGTCCAGATCATTGTAAACCTATTCACATCCTCCAGCAGGACTTTCTTTGAACTGCTAAAGATCTTCTGGGTAGCTATTTTACAGAGACTAATCCTGGTTACCTTGTCACTCTGTGGATGCTGGGTTGTTATTTCAAACACTTCCAAGTCCTATTGAGTAGGTACAAGTCCACCCAACAACTATAGTAGCTTTGTGTGTGTGTCTGGACATCTTTCTTGGAAGTTTTTTGGTGGGTCTTGGCTTACACCTGTTCACATTCTGGTCCTTAGTCTGCTGTGCCAAAGACTCCAACAAAAATACATCCTAAATGTAGTCCAAAATGGCAGAAGGTTCTTATCTCCTGCTGTTGCTTCAGAGCCTTGTGGCGGGGTCACCTGAACACACCTGAACAACCTGCCTGTTGGAGCTTCTAACAAGTGCAGAACAAAGAGTTTCTTAGATCCCTCATGGATTGAGTGAGTGCTCAAGAAGTTTGTATTGTGGTAGTTCTCCCTGAAGCTATTGCGTCTGTGTAAACCTGATTTGTCCTGCTGTGCTCAGATAACATATCAACTGGTTCAGATAACACATAGGTGATCTGGTATTGCTGACTCCTTTTTCGGCAGGGCACAGAGCAGACAGCAAAGGAAGTGGAGAATGATTATCTTAATTCTAAATCCAGATTCTGAGCTGTGTGTTCAGTCCTAGCTGTACTGCCAGCTCCCTGTCTGACTAATAATGCACGTGTCCAAGGATGGCAGCTCGAGGCTGCGGACGTGGTTACTTTGTGAAGCCATTAACGTTTTGCAGTTAATTGCTAGCAGATCTTGCTGGGCAGTAGCTAAGAACTGGGCATTAAGTTATCAGGAGCTACTTCTGCCAGGCCTGCGTTGCGAGTCTGCCTTCACTGTTGCTCTGCAGACTTGAGCCTGCCCTGAGTATTGGCTGAACGTGAGGGGGCGGGCTGGTTCAGGTGTGGGTAAGCAGCATGCCTTTCAGTTTGCACCACGGGAGGGGTTGCACGCCTGGTGCTGGGGTTGGGATTTGGAAAGTTGCAATGGTGGTAAATAATGGAGGCTGCGGGGAGGCCTGTCTGACAATAACCTCTCTATCTGTTACTTTCGGCAGTTGAAATTGATGCAGTCGGAGCTGAATGTTGAAGAAGTGGTAAATGACAGAAGCTGGAAGGTATGAAAGCACTTTAAAATAGTGATGATATTCTGTCCTGACAGACAGTCCTGCACTGGAGGTGTGGGACCAGTAACTTTTGAGGCAGGATAATTAAAATAGGTGAGGATGGTACTGGGGGAAATGATTCAGCTCTTGTCATTTCCCCAGCTCTGGATGCAGACAGCAAAGCTTTTCATTGCACTGCAAATGGAAGAACAGCATCCAATTTAGAGGGGAGGAAGGGCTGTGGAGTACTCCCTGTGTAGATCCCTTTTCTCTGCCTTGCCCAGTGGTGAAGGACTCTGTAGACTTTTCCATGGTGGCCTGTCTGAAAAACCTTGCTGGGCTTCTAGTGATGTCAGAGAGATGGGTCTTTCTGATCTGGCTGTGTTTGGTACTGATCACGCTCTGAGCAGAGGTCAGAGGAAAGGAGGCTGTAGAAGCTGAACCTTTTCCTGATGGAGCTTCTGCAGGCCCAGACTGATGCTCCCTGGTGCCAAGGGCAGGCTCACTATTGTTCTCCTGGATCAAAAGAGGCATCAGATCACCTTCTGGATTGATGGCCTCAGGCAACATCTTGTTAATAAAATGATTTTAACACTGAGCTTGAATCCTGAGGTGGCTGTGTTCCCTCACTGCAGCATTTCACATCTAGCAGCCTTTTCTGGTTTGTTGTAGCTTTTCAGTGCTTTCAGGACTGTATTGAGAACCTCCTTCCCTCTGTAAATCACAGAACAGCTTGAGTTGGAAGGGACCTTAAAGATCTGGAAAAGAACTTCTTCCTAATGTCTAATCTAAACCTATCCTGCTCTAGTTTAAAACCATTGCTTCTTGTCCTGTCTCCACGTGCCCTTATAAAAAGTCTCTCCCCATATTTCCTGTAGGCCCCTTTTAGATACTGGAGGCCTTTATAAGGTCTCCCTGGAGCCTTCTCTTCTCCAGGCTGAGCAGACCCTTCTCCTTCAACCTGTCCTCATAGAAGAAGTGCTCCAGCCCTCTGATCAACTTTGTGGCCCTCCTCTGGACCCTCTCCAATAGATCCATGTTCTTCTTGTGTTGGTAGCTCTAGAGCTAGACCTGGTACTCCAGGTGGGGTCTCACCAGAGCAGAGTAGAGGGACAGAATCACCTCCTCAGCCTGCTGGCCACGCTGCCTTTGATGCAGCCCAGGATACGTTTGGGGCTTTTTGGGCTGCCAGGGTACAGTGCCAGCTCGTGTTCAGCACTTCGTAGTGTTTAGTGTAGGGCCTAGAGAAAAGTATTTCTGGGGTTTATCTTCAACTCTGCTCTTGTCTCCCACTGAATATAGGCATAAATGTCTATATTTAGCTGCCTGTAACAATATGTCACTGAAGGAATTAAACCCAGCCATAGCTGCAGATGCAATGCAATTTGTTGCATGGAGGTGGTAATTGGTTTGCAGGTGAGGACCTCCACCCTTTATTGCTGTTGCAGATGTTGAGTTGAAAAGTTCACTTTCTATTTACATTAACCCTAAGCAACTGAAAACTGATTGGAAAAATTCAATTGGGAGACAGCTAAACACTGGATAGCTGTAACAATAGTGCTGCTTTATAGCAATATATGCTGTGGAATTTTGTTTGGCTGCCACCAAACAAGGAATTTCAGTTGCAATACAAGACACTTGCTTTAGTGTCTGTGCAGGACCTCCACACTGGAGTTTATTGTTGGAGTGGTTTGTATCAATACCTAAAAGATGGCAAAATCAAACTTCTGCATGGTAACATGAACATTAAGGTTTCTCAGGCACGGGTTTCTCCTGTCTAAAAAAGGAGAATAGCACTTCCCAGGTAGACCAGTGGAGTTAGTTGGCCTGAGTAACACACTGAGATCTGTGGGTCAGTGATTCCAAGAGCAGAAGGCAGTGTTAGAAAGACTGCAAGATTGATCTTCATTCCACCAGCTGCAGAGGTGCTGTTAAAGATGCTTTAAAAGTTTGCAAGGCAGAAGCTGCAGTGTTTTTTTGATGTGTTGTTTGATGCAAGAGGGTGTATTTTTCAGTACCATTTAAGGCATAGATGCCCTTAAAAAGTCTTTGACAGACAGTGGACAAAAATGGTGCCATTTGCTCAGTGCTAAAATGGTTTTGAATGGGAGCCTTTGGTGGGTCTTACTTTTGACAGTTTCTTTATCACTTACCTGATCTCAGACCTTTGTATACTCTTGAACTCTTTCACAGCTGCCCATGTGGTGATGTGGGACAGGCTGTCTCTGTGCTTTGAAAGAAACTGTATCATGCAATATGGAGCTGTTTCTAATACGTGTCTGTTTCTTAAAGTAAAGTAAATCAGAAAATAAGTTGGAAATTACTCAGAAATTGTTAAGAATCAATGCTAAAACTGAAGTGTGCTGCAAACATCACTTCCTGAAGTTGACGTAGGTTCTGAACTCTTGAGTAAGGAGATCAGCTGTAGAAAATTCTAGGAGGATATGGTTTAAAATCACATATTTATATGAAGCGAGGCGTAACTCCCCCAGAATTACAAGACCACTCACTTTGCATGTGATGCCAGTGGGAGCAGTCACAAAACCTGACATTCTGAAGATCACAGGCATTTGGATCTGAAAAGTTCCTGAACAGCTTGGCAAAAGGTGCTCTTGCAGCAGTGCTGGTGGGGGAACTAATAACTGCCAGTGCCTCCACTCAGTGCTAGGTGGTGCTCATGTCACTTTTTGGGACACGAGCTGGACAAAGTTTGGAGCTAAAAACAATCAATAACTAAATGGCTTGTAAACAGCACCTACAACTTTGGTTTGAGCCTATGCATTGTGCTTTTCTTTCTGATTCATAGAATCAGAAAATGGTAGGGGTTGGAAGGGACCTCTGGAGATCATTGAGTCCAACCCCCCTGCCAGAGCAGAATCACCCAGGGCAGGCCACACAGGAACAGATCCAGGCAGGTTTTGAAAGTCTTGAGAGAAGGAGACTCCACAACCTCTCTGGGGCAGCCTGTTCCAGGCTCCATCACCTTCAGAGGAACAAAGATTTTCCTCATGTTGAGGTGGAACTTCCTGTGTTCCAGTTCGTGACCATTGCCCCTTGTCCTATCAGAGGGCACCCCTGAAAAGAGACTGGCCCCTTCTACTTGACACCCACCCTTCAGATATCTGTAAACATTGATAAGATCCCCTCTCAGTCTTCTCTTCTCCAGGCTAAACAGCCCCAGGTCTCTCAGCCTTTCCTCATCCTTGTAGCCTCCATTGGATTCTCTCTAGTATTTCCCTGTCCCTCTTGAACTGGGGAGCCCAGAACTGGACACAGTACCCTAGATGAGGTCTCACTAAAGCAGAGTTATTTGCCCTCCTTAGGGTAAGCAGCCTGCTTGACAAGGCCTGCACTTCAAGGTAAATAAACATGATCTTCACTCTGCAGTTCCTCTGGCTAAATTTTAACCAGAGAAGGTGCCGGAGGTGAGGGAGATAAGAGCAGAGTGCCATTTGAAATAGGAGGTCTGGCAGCATCAGCACCTGTGGTAAGATACCTAGAAGTGTGAACGTGGCATCCAGGAGCCATTGCACATCTTTTTGACTGTTGCAATAATGTAAAATGCATTTGCTCAAGAGATGGATACAGTGTCCAGATTTGAACGCCAGAGTGAATTTAACACAACACAGCTGCTCAGGAGCCTTCCACTGATAATTTCCCCTCCCCTTTAAAAAAAAAAAAAAAGCTTTAGCATCTATGATGATAACAGACTACCAGGATTATGAGCCTGCCTTGCCTGCAGGAGAACACTTTTAGTGCTGTGCAGTCCTCCAGCATCAATAGGCTGCAAACTTTGGGTTCACTAAAGCCAGGAGGGTAGGTGAACGGAGAGAGATGCCTGGGTAGGTACCATTTATTGGTCCAGCAGGGCTGGGCAGCTTGAGGTGAGCGCTACACGAAGAGAGAGTGGTCTGAGCTAGCTCTGAAGAGCATCTCCTGGTTGTGAGGGCTGATTGGCTTTTGCATTTCTGTTTTGGTGCCTTCAGGTATTTAACGAGCGGTGCCGAATTCACTACAAGCCTCCGAAGAGTCAATGATGTGGAGTATTTCCCATCGAGGTGGTCCACGAGAGCCAAACTGGAAAGACATCTTGGGTGAGCTGTATTGGCACCCTCCAGAGCCAGTAGAACCCAGTCTTGTTTTGTTTTGGACCTACTTAGCTGAAACCTTAAGGTTGAAATGATTCTCCTGTAATTAAGAGAAAACAACGCGTCTTTTGTACAAAATATGTGAACAAATGAGTTTTATAGTATTAAAATAATTTTCAAATGGAATGCGAAACTGGCATTTTTCTTGACCTCCTACAGCTTCAGCAGTCCTAGAGGGGAAGAAACAGTAAAAACCCACTCTGAGCAGGGAGGACAGGGCTCTCCCTGTACTGGTGCTTGCCAAACTATCAGGGAACGTGGTGTGTTTGTGTGAATAATCTACTAAAATCTGAAAGGAAATCAAATCTGCAGAATTATCAGCAAGTGTAGGTTCAGTGTCCTGAAGGTAAGAAGCTACCAGCATTGTTTCAAACTGCTCAACACTGGCAGCATTGGTTCAGAGTCATGTGTGGATACAGGGTTGCCATTGTTCCCAAAATGCTGATGGGCAGCATCTGTTGCATCCTGTCCTTTGCTCTGTGCTACCAGGTTCTGGATTTATTTCTTTCAATAGGGAACGTGGTGTCGATTGAAACCGCTTTGGGTTGGAGGTGAAGACAAAAAGGCTCCTTCAAGAATCAGATGGTTAACTATCTAGTGATCCTATTTTGTCCCTCCTTCAGAACTGTTGAAATTAATTCCGTAGGTGAATTACATCTTAATGGAGAAAATTGTTGTGTGTACCTGATCCTGTTGATTCTGGCCATGGTGTTGTATTTAGAAAGCTTTAAAGCAACGCTCGTGCAGTAACACAGCACTTAAAAGCAGCTGAGAAAAGCAGAACTGCCATAATAAAGCTGTGATTTTTTTTTTACTAACACTAATTGGCTGCCAGTCAAATGACAAGGTCTGCTTGGTTGCAAGCTGTTGTTATTATTTAGTGCCAAGTCTTGAAGAGCCGTTGAACTTTAACAAAGCCTAAAAATACAGGCCCCATTCTTGCAAACCCTTTGGAATTCAGGACCAGCACTGAAACGATTATATACTCTCACATCCTCTCACCTCCCTTAGAGCTGAGCATATATGGGAGGTGGGAAGTACCTGTGTTACTGAAAGCTGGCAAAAATCTGTACAGCATCATCTGGTTTATAGTTGTTTGTGCAGTCAGATTACTTTGTGGCCTTTATTTTTAGGCAGCAGAGTCATTTAATCTCAATTTTATATTTTTTTTTTTTTTTGAGACTGAAGCAAAAATTTATTTTAAGTCTTTGAGGATGTAAATCCTAATGTTCAAATTTCACTTTTCCCCCCCTCTTTTTTTCCCCAAGGTGCTGCAGCTGCTCTAAGCAGGACTTTACTCCAGTTGGAGTGTTCATCTCCCTCTTGAAGTATTCCTGATGTTTTTCTGCAAATCTGAAAGCAGAAAGCATGCTTGTTCTTCAACTGTTAAAGTCTTATCACTGTTTATTGTCAAAGTGGAAATCAAATACTGCTCAGAACTGTGGGGTGAATTGCCAGTAACCCATTTCCCACAGGAGATGGTCTGCTAATGAGATGCTGAGAGCAGTTAGTTTTGATTTCGAAGCTAGTACTCTAATACTGACCTCTAATATAGGTGTCTGAAATATTTGTGCTCTCCAGGGATCTTGGATCTACAACTGTGGGGACAAATTCTCCTTTTAAGCCAGTTGTATGAAAGAAACTCCTGCCAGGGTGTATAAAGTTGGCATCAGTGCTCTTGAAATTTAAGCTTGGCTTGTATTTCTGCTCGAGATTGTAATGACAGTTCATCACTGCCCTCCTCTGTTCATCCAGATGTTTGGTCAGTTGTTGTGGGAAACTTCACTTAAGCAGATGCTGTGAAAGATGACCTGTGAAATGGATGTGACACATACATGGATTTTTTTTTTCCTTTATTTTTCAGCAGCCTGTCTTAACATTTATATTGAGAAAACAATGTAAAAAAAAAAACAAAAACCCAAACAAAACCCCAACCCAGCACTATTTTTCATTTTAATGTAAGGCCAAACAAGTAGAGATATACAGACCTGTATATGAAAACTAATGGCATCCTAAGAAGACTTCTGAATCCCAAACATCCCTTCTTCAGGTGTTTGCAGCTTGCATACAGAGGGTTGCACTAAGAAGTTGAATTACTCTATTTAGTTTGCTCTGAGCACAGAGAGATCTCTCTTATAGAACATGGCAAATCACGTGGATGAGAGGCTGTTGGAATCTTGCTGTTGAACTTAGTGGAAGATTAAGGTGAGTAACTGGAATTCCATGCCATGCTTTGGGGCACAGGGAAGGAGAAAATGACTTTGCTATTTTTTGAGTACATAAGATCTGTCTGTGAAGTGGGATGTTCTGTGATGGTATGCACATGGCATTGGTATGAGCTGTGGGCCATATTAAACAAAGGCAGGTAAAATTTCTGTGTCTAGTGACCCCTGTCCATTCTGTGATTGTTCCTAGTCTGACTGAATCCTGCTTCAGCTTCACCTTCAAGGTGGTCACAAAATTCCTGGGCTGCTTGATGTCATATGTGAATCAAATAACGGGCCCCACAAATACCAAGATTTCATCCTTTTCCTGCTTCTAACTTTTATTTCTGTAAGTAAAGACACTTGAACAAAAAAACCCACAGCTGATGCCCCTGCCCAGAGTCTAGATCTGCAGGTGGCTTGCCCTGGGGCTTTGCCTTTGCTTGGAAATAGTGAGTGTAGGTGGGTGGATATTTCTTGCTGGGCAAGTCCTCTCACACGTGTGCTTCTTACTTCCTTCTGTGAAACAGAAAGAGGTGTGTTTTTTCTGGCACTCTCTTGTCTACTGCAGCCTGTAGGCACTCGAGACTGATGAAATAGGTAATCTCTTTACAGAGTTCTTTGTAAGGATAGAATTTGGTTGTCTTGAAGCAGACTGAGGGGAAGAGGCCCTTTACAGACCCCCCTGCCTGACAAATGGTACCATAGGCAAGGACATGGTAACTTCATGCTGCTTAAGTTCAGGTTTCTGTTAATCCTAGTTCATGTACAATGTCAGAAATCTTTTGTAATCAGAGTGGGTCGCAGGAAGGGAAATCTTTTTTGCAGCCCAGTGTGTTGAAAGTCAGGGCTGTTACTGTGATGATGACAAATAGGTTGTCAATGGATAGAGGGAGGGCTGCTTTCCTTTAGCAGCTCTTAGAATGGTCCAAACTGTGTGCCATTTAATCTAGTCACAGTTGCGTGCCTTGTTACTGCAAAAGCAGAAGACTGACTTGGCTTTCACAATCATTTCTGCAGAAGTGGAGTCATTTCTGATTTAAACATGACTTGTAAATACATAACCCTGGGATTTGTTTGGATTTTTTTTTTTCTTTTTCTTTTCGTTGTCTTGGTTTTATTCCTGTAGCAACAAAACCAGTAGTTTTGTAGTGTTGTTCTTGTTGACTATAGCTTATGCTTCTTTAAATTGCTTATATAGGACCAGAGAGTAGTGGCCTGCAAGCTGCAAAGGTTTGTTTCTTCATTGCTGGAATAGTCCATAGTGCAAGACGTGCTGGGAGAACAACACAGGCTCTTCAAGTTAACAGCAGTACAGTTGCCTGAAGAGAAATTGCCATCTGTTAAAATGGCAAACGTTGGCTGGTACAGTGTTACCTATCAAACACATCTTGGATACTGAAGTGGAGACACCTCCTAGCTTGTTGATGTTGTGCAGGAGATGGAATGGGGGTGGCTGTTCTCAAGGCAACGTTCCAAACGCTGTTTCATCACATACAAAGGTGAATGGAGAGGGGTGTAGAAGAGGGTCGCCTGGGATACTCTGTTGCCACTGGGCACCATTGATAGCAGGTCTGTGAAACATCAGCATTGCAAAGAGACTTCATGAACTATGTGTGCAGGATGAGTACTGCATCCCAATCTTAGAAATATCACTGAGTTTTGGCACAGCCATTAGCACTTCCTTGGAAAGAAAACAGACCAATTGGTCTGTGTAAACTTTAGCATCAGCTTGCTGACAATTAGTGTTAATTTCCCTTCCCTTCTGCACTCTGGGAAGAAAATAAAAAGGTTCTTATGCTTTGAAGTCCAAAACCAATGAATCATTTTCCATGCATCATTAACATCTAGTTTCACACCTAGAGTTTTCCCAAGATTATAAATTAACCCTCCTAGTCTTTGTGCTTAGTGTATTTCTTACTAGTCAGAATCAAGAGTTCTCCAGAGGGGTAGTTGCTGCCTTGGAGATTTTACCAACATCCTTTCCCAAAGGAGTCAGTGCATCCTGGTGGATGGAGATGTTTGTAATATAATTTAGCACTGGTGCTGCATGGTTGTTGGACTGCATTCTGTGGCTTCTGCCCTCAGTAACGTGAGCTGGCTCTTCAGTTAGCTTATCTGTCCTGCTGTGGGAATAAGATGCATGGTAGGAACGTGTGGGAAGATGATCTGGAGAGAATCTTCAGGGTCTTGTATGAAAGGTGGGAGTTTGAGCTCATCAGCTTGCATTGGCATTAAGTCTAAGAACTGGGCTGTGAGGATCTCCTCCTGGAGTGGTGAATTTGGAGAAAGAGGCAGACTTCCCATTTTAGTATCTCCCATTCCCTTTATTCCCAAGAACTGTGAACATTTTGTTCGGAGAGATGTCTCAGGGCAACTGTTTTTCCTCAAATGCCTTTCGTCCACTCCCATAACACTGTGCTCAAGTTGGGGAAATTCTGCAACATCCTTATCAGTAACATGCTCTTACCTTGATCTGTACTGTTGAGTTTAGGGCCCTTATAGACCTGGTTTCTCCCATCTCTGGTCCTTTTTACCAATAACACGCCTTGAAGTTAGACCTGAAGTACTTGTTTGCGATCTGTTGCATCACTTCTGTTCAGTGAGGAGCATCAGCAGGCAGGTTAGAACACCAGTAAGTCTGTGCTGCATGGCCACCATTGCTGTGGCCACGAACAGGCTTGTTTCTAGCAAATTCCTTAATGTTCATTCCAACAGAAATGTCCATTTTCTGTGTGCAGCACATATTCTCCCTTCACCCCCTCTCACGTACCTACCCCTAGGGACTTAAAATTGTCTGTTCTGTTGCTGCTTCTGTGGTCCTAGTTCTGGAACAGCATTCCTCCCATTTGCTGAAGAGGGGAATGGTGGGAATACCCAAGAGGAATATTTTTTTTTCTGTAGTCTCAAAGTGTTAGCTCTCCCTCCCTGGGTAGGGCTGCTGACAGTTGCTGGCCTTTCCTCAGCAGGTTGTGTGTGTTTTGAGCTTTGTACACTCTCACACAGTCATGAATATGACTCTGTCATGTGTCTGTGACTAACTGGAATGAATGCTTCTGACTGTGTGTTCTGCATGTTACCTATTTCAGCAGTGTGGGAAATACAAGTGCCACGAAATTGGAACATTTGTTGTGCACACACTACTGTAGTGAGAGGGATTGCACTTGGTCTTCCAGGAAATTGGCATTAGAGTTTCAATACAGATGTAAAGGGTGCTGCATATTCAGTTGTTGCTTTATGATTGCCTGAGTGCAACTCTGGGTTTGATAGGAAAGAAGCCCTTACCTGAACCTTCTGGTTCCTCTACCTTTCCAGCACCTTTCCACCTTGGCACCTTTCCAGTCAGGCAGAGGGGATTAAAGTCACTGAAAGTAAATTGCAGTCTTCTGTTTCCTACTGGGAAGCATATTGAGACAATACAATCAAGTGGAATGGGAACTGCACTAGGAAATTACTGGCTGCTTCTTACTTCTGATCTTGAATGCTGTTGTGAAATACTAGGTGTGGCTTTGATCCATTTCCTAAGAGCACAGACTAGTCATCTGCACATGGGTGGAGAGGTAAGAGGTTCTAGTTTCAGCCCAAACCAACACATCTTAAGATGTGGGTGGGTGGAGGCTGTTTGCTTTTCTTTTATTGATGTGGAGACTATATGCACTTAAGATTTTAAAGCACTTTTTTACACTTGAATATTAACGTTATCAGTTACAACTTTGCATTTGCTCCCCGTTTTCCCCATTCCTCTCCAGTTCAGTAATGGTAGGTTCCATGTGTTGCAGGTCATATGATTCCATGACACACACATATGTATATATATGAGATGCCTGGTGACTCTGCTCAGACTGTGCTGAACTTTCCTCTTCAGATACAGCCATCACTTCAGAGAAGTTACCACTATGATGACTGGGGGCTTAACTGAGGCCAAGCCTGCTACTCCAGAAGTCCAGCTTATTGTTAACCAGGTGAGTTGCAACCTATCTAAAGATGAAGTCTTTGTGTGGAAAGGGCTGAGTCCTGAAGCTTGTGTAAAGGCTGGGAGACCAGGTGGTGATGCTGAACCAGTGTTTAAACTGAAGAAACTAGCACTGAAAATTGGAATCCCCTTGGTTGCCAGTTAAGTATTTTCTCAGAACTCTGCATTGTCAGTGCCCTGGTAAGAGCGAGACAAACCACTTCTCTGTTTTACCCTTGCCCATAGCCATAGTGCTGGCTGCCTTCAGCTAGTGTTCACATCTAGACCAGTGCTGAGGTCTCTTGTTTGAAATGAAAGGTGGTGTATTTGAAGGAAGAAGATTGTACTTGGTCGAATTGATTCCTCGCTGAGGGATGTCAATAGGACAAACCCCGTGTTAGTGGGCACTGAAAAAAAAAAAAAAAGATATCTATACAGGACAAGGCTATGGCTAAACAGTGTGTTCTCTGCTGGCATCTTTCTAGAGTCACAGCTGTGATGCAGGGGCTGCTGCTGTGGCAGTGGGGCAAGGTGAGACTGGCACAAGACAGGCGGGGTGAGTGTAGTTGCCACAGTGGTGGTTTACAGGCAGCCATCCTGTCCTGGAAGCAGCAGCATGAACACCTCTGCAGATTCTCTACCACCCTGCAGTGCAGCAGCTCTTCAAAGAGTACAGAGTGCATCCTGAGGAGCAGGAGGGAATAGCATGGCATGGGAAAGCTCCGTTTGTGTCTTCTAGCTCATGTTCCCACCCACCCCACCAATCCCCTTCACCTTCCCAGCTCGGAAAGATGATCTCTTCCACCTTTGGCAACTGTGCAAAGTGTTAACTCATGCCTTCCTTGAGAAATGAGGAAACAAAAATAGGAACTAGTGGGGCTGAACATTCTCTCCTGTGAATGCAGCTCCCAGCCCCCTCCTTTGCTGTGCTGTAGAGGACAGAGTCTGCACCAGCACCATGCCACATCCCCTGCAAGCTTGCTGGCTAAAGCCAGGCAATGATGAAACCACACTAAGGTGAGCTGAGCTGTGCATGTGGAAGGACAGAGACGCTGGGAGAGATCTGTAAATAGGCTGTGTAGGCTGATGACAGAGTCCAGTGCTCTGATCAGCTTCTTCTAGATATTCCACACACGGAGGGTATCATGTTTAATATCCAGTTTACTTGCAGATATTTGATGTTACATGAGGTTTCTGCTTTAGCAGGGATACAGATGTAAGTTACTCATAACAAAATACAGCAATTGCAATACACAGTTCAATCATGGTACCAACGTGATCTCCATTACTGGTCTCTATAATATGCTCACTATCACATTGCTGGGCATCCTTAGTCACCAGGAAGGAGTAAACAGGTTGAAGTCAACTCAAGCCCCCTATTCTCAAAAAAACTGTATTGTTCATTGTTTATTTTTTCTACTTTTGTGTTGGGCATAGTCATATATTCACTCCCCCACACAGGTCTGGCTAACTCGGGGAGTTGTTCACATTCTTTTACTGAACTCAAGGATTTACACCACCAGTTGATCCACCCAACTGACATAGCAGTTTATCTCAAGCGCTCACCCTCTGGTCCACTTTGTGTTGAGAAAAAGTCAGCTTCTTTGCAAAAACTGCAGTCAGTCACACCCTGCCTTGTTCCCTGAGTTTCGTAGGCACGTAACCCTTGCCCAGCTCCTCTGAGCCTTCTTCCACCATAGGGCTTTACTGGTCAGCCACAGCTGGGGTTGCTGGAGTTGGCATGTGTACCCAGGGGAGGGCTGGGGTGTGTGTTGGGGGTGGCGACAAGAGGTTTTCAGAGTGGAGACCATTTACTGCAGAACAGAAAGAGAAAATGATCACCTAAATTGTTTGGGAGACACGGATTGAGTGGCCAGCACAAGTAGCTGAAGGAGCAGCACTCGCAGAGATCACCAATTCCCTTTTACCTATGGAGGGGAGACCCTACACGAGGACTTGTGGCACCTTTGTCATTGCAATTCTTATTTCCTCGTGTGTAAGACAGGGAGGGGGCAATGTCTCCTGACAGCTGGGGGCTGTGAAATTTGACTGATGAGTCTGTGAAATACCTGAAGGGCCTCCTTTGAACACTGCTAGGCCAGTGTAGCATGCTAGATACTCAACTATGTTTTTCCTGCTAGGTTGTGTCATTAGGTCATCAAAAGGTCCTACCCTACTGCAGTGTCTATCAGTGATGAAACCACAGTGTTTAACTGCCAGTAAGCAAAGACACACTTAACAATGTGACCATTCATTTCAGGCTGTGCTGATGCTCAAAAAGTACAGGGCAAATACAGGATCTGAAACGCGGACGTACAGATTTTCTGTTTCTTGTAGAGGAGCCTGATCTTAATTTTGTTACTCTTCTGTTCTCAGTAACTTCAGGAAAATTTGAACAAATTATTCCTTGGTCTTTATTTTCTGCAAGGTGAAATTTTTGCCTTGTTCCTAGCATGGGAGAGGGAGCTCTCCCTGGCCCTTTTCCTCTGAAGAGAAGCTCATACTCCACTGCAGAGGCTTTGGTATAGTTCTCTCAGGAAAATATTCTTGTGGAGAAAAACCTTACACTGGGGCAGTCCTGCTCTGCTGCCAGACAGGTAACAGTGTCACCCTTTAATAATGCAGTTCTCTGGGATTTTTTTGTTCTGCTAAGCAGAGCAGCAATTTGTATGATTTTTTTAGTGAAGCTGTGAGGAGCATCTGCAGACCCTTGGGATGCCCAAAGTCTATTTGCTCTTGGGATTACAGAATTATTTACTTACACCTGTGCCTTGTCTGTAGTCATCCTGAGTCAGCTAGGGAACATTAGTTCTTCAGTCTCCTTGTTTTACAGCTCTTGCCTCAAACTGAGGAATGCTTGGGGTTTAAGGAGCTGTTAAGTAAGAGCTTAGTAATGTTTTATTTTTGGAGCTCTCTGCCTGCCTGATTTTGCTGAAGGCTCTATCAATAAATAGCACATGGGGGACATAGCTGTCAGAGGTTGGGAGAGATTGGAAAACTGGAGAGAACTGGCTTTGTTTTGTTTTATTCTGAGAGAGGAATAATAAGTACCACAGGTTGCCACTTAAGAACATCCCAGCACCCCCCAGACCCACCCATCTGGAAGAAGGTTGGAAATCAAAGTTTCCCTGGCATGTTAAAGTTAGTAGCTCCTGAGTTGAAAGTATAGCTGTCAGTTCCCTGGTATAGAATCCCCATGGAAGCTGCTTGGAAGAAGAGCAGAGTAAGAGATACGAGGAGCCTGAATATGATGAATTTGATAATTTCTGACTATCTGGAAATAGTTGATCTGAATGTTCTCCTACCCCTCTACTCTGCCCTGGTGATAGCCAGTCAGACTGCTGATGGTTATGCAGGTCTAGGATGGATTTCTGCCTCAGAATCTAAAGGTCGTACTTCCAGTTTGGGAGATGGAAGTACATCTAGTACTATTGTAACCATTACAGTTGTTTGTATTTTACATGGTTCTACATGTTTAAGGATGAATTCTTTTGGGGGTCCTGGATATATTTCATCGAGTGTGTGTTGTTGAAAGGATGAAAATTGATGTGAAAGAAAAGTGTAAATATGAACCTGCCAACCATTTTTTCCCCTTTCTTTTACCAGGTGAAGCCACAATTTGAAAGCAGAGAAAACAAGACATGCAACATCTTCAAAGCCATAGTATATAAGACTCAGGTGGTTGCTGGGATAAACTACTTTATTAAGGTTTGTATATAATCTAGGAGGGACTGCTTTGCAGTTAAACAATGCAGGTGACTTGCATGGTGGCTTAGAGTGAGAAAGAGAAGCAAATATTGTAGAAAACCATCTGATGGACTAATAGAGTTAAGGACTATCTCCAGATGCTTATAAAATTCCTCTCTTTGGCACTACTGTAGAACGAGAATATAAACATTTATAAAACATACACTGTTCTCCTTCAGATATGAAAGATAACTTTCTTAGAATCGTGTCACTCAAAGACTATAGATTGCCTTATTGGGTCAAATTATTTAAACTAGTCATAACTCTGGTCTCCTGTTTCCTTTCAAGGCAAAATAGCTTTCCTATCCCTCTGCTCTGCCCTAGTGAGACCACATCTGGAGTATTGTGTCCAGTTCTGGGCTCCCCAGTATAAAAGGAACAGGAAAATACTAGACAGAGACCAACGGAGAGCTGCAAAGATGATTAAGGGACTGGAACATCTCTTTTAGGAGGAAAGGCTGAGAGACCTGGGGCTGTTTAGCCTGGAGAAGACTGAGAGGGGATCTTATCAGTGTTTACAGATATCTGAAGGGTGGGTGTCAAGTAGAAGGGGCCAGTCTCTTTTCAGTGGTGCCCTCTGATAGGACAAGGGGCAATGGTCACGAACTGGAACACAGGAAGTTCCACCTCAACATGAGGAAAAACTTCTTTCCTGTGAGGGTGACAGAGCCTGGCCCAGGCTGCCCAGAGAGGTTGTGGAGTCTCCTTCTCTGGAGATTTTCAAAACCTGCCTGGATCTGTTCCTGTGTGGCCTGCCCTGGGTGATCCTGCTCTGGCAGGGGGGTTGGACTCCATGATCTCCAAGAGGTCCCTTCCAGCCCCTACCATTCTATGATTCTGTGTCCTCCAATTGTGTTTATTATGATGAATTTGAAGTCAGCCTGAGGAACTGATAGAGTTGTAGTGAATTTAATTTAATTCTAAAAAAAAAATTCACTGCAAGCATCTCATCCTCAGTTAAGTAGTTCTGCATGGGAACTTGTGCGTTGATGTTTTGGTTCTGTGTCCTATGCTGCAGAGGTGTAGCCTGCCTGCTAGTTCTTTCTAGATCTTCAAAACCCCTTTTCTGTTGCGGAGTAAAAACAGGTAATGCTTAATTTGGGGCCCTCTGATAGCCCAAGTCATCCTCTAGTAGACAACCTATTAATGTGAGCAGCTTTCTGGGCATATTTTGCAAGTGAAGGCCAGCAAGCATTCCTTAGTGTCAGGCTGTCTTTCTGGAAGTCGAGCAAACATTTACATGGGACTGCTGTATTGTAATCCTGCACATGTGCAGACAAATGCCTGGCAGAATATGCTCTCTTGACAAGGGTCAGAAGCTTTTTACTGAAGAAATTTTCTGGTAGGGTTTAGGGGATAGTAATTCTGCAGGAGACATTATGAGCATTTTCTTCTTGTTTCTCAAATTTAGTTGATCCCAGGAAGGACAAACACTGCCGAACCTGCTTCTTTCCCAGGTCCTTCCTTAAAATAACTCTTCAACATTTATTTCTGCTCCGTTGGCACCATGAGATTGTACTGACACACTACCTATTATATGATTGGTCAGTCTTACTCACATGAATGGTGTTTACACTTTCCTTGCTCCTGGAAGATGTGCTTTTATATTGTGGACAAGGTACTGAGTAATGAAGAGTAACAATTCACAGGAAGGCTGCAGTAAAGCCAGAAGTCACACACAGTTGCATTTCTTCCCTTAGTGCCCTCTTGTTGCTGACCTAGGCAATGCAAAACACTTGTCCGTGCTAAGCCTTGAGCAAACTACTCAGAAATGAAGAGTGACATGTTACCAAACTTGGAAGAAATCCAAGACTGTGCTTTTGCCAAGAAAGCTTGGACCAGATGATCCTCGAGGTTGCTTCCAACCTGGTATTCTATGCATCTCACCCAGTCTTCCAAGTGACCAGAAACAGTTCCTCATTTTAGCATTAACTGGAATGAGCTCTGTCACAAGAGTCATGCTTTTATACTTCTGAATTTCCCACATTACTAATATTTTACCAACAGACTTAGAGCTGAGCTGTAACCCAGACCAAGACGAGCACAGTGCCACATCGCAGCCACCAGAAAGTGTGGAAAAACCTCTTAGAGCCTAAGGCATTAAACTTTCCCTTATATATACCTGGCCCAGTGAGAGTCTAGCACTTGATGTGCTTGACTCTGTACATCTGAAATTATGCACGACTTTGTAGCATGTCTTTACACGAGGACTTCTGGTGGGGAAGGTGACTGTTTTAAAAGTACAACCAAGTCAGGTTGTCTGGTCAGGCACTAATGTGTTTGCAATAATTCTGTGGATAAGGGATCCTGGCTTTCAGGTTGTCATTGCTTCTTAGGACCTTGTGCCAGGTTTGGATACCTTTCTAGGATCTGACACTGTCTCTGCACCTTGTCCCACCCCTGAGTCAGTAAGATTTACTAATTGTCTCTCACCTCCTACCCCAGCTGTCCCAAGAAGCTGTGAGCTGATGTGCTGGAATTTTGATGACTAGAACAGGACACCATCAAAACCTTTCTCCTGTTGTGCCTTCTGGTGCTTCCACAGCCAAACAGTACTACTCATTTTCCATTTGCATGAGTCTGAAGGTGTTCATTACAGTTTTCTACAGGTGTGGATAGTTTCTGCCATGAGACACTGTCAAGACCTGGGTTATGAGCTGTTGAAGTAAAAACGGAGATACACCTAAAATTAAGCTCCTGAGCAAAGATACTCTTCCAAGTATGTCAGAGCATCCTTTTGTTTGAACCTGCTTTGAACCCATGATCATTACTTTCCTGCTGTTTTGGTTTCTAGGTCCAAGTTTCTGATGCTGAGTATGTCCACTTAAGGGTGTTCCAGAGCCTTCCTGTTATGAACCAAGGGCCCAGACTTGTCAGCTTTCAGACTGGCAAAACCAGAGATGATCCTCTGACCTACTTCTGAGCAACGATGAGGAACGGTGCCTCACTTTTCACTTCTTCACATGTGGAGTCTGCCTGTGTCAGTAAATGCATGGAAATAAGTTTTGAAAGCTATTCGTTCATCTACTGCATGTCGTGTCTAGGAATGCTGCTTGGCTAAAGCTTGAGCAGGCTCTGAAATTCAAGGCTGTACCTAAGGTACTATAGCTGTAAGACAGAGCACACACAAACTGTGTCCTGCTCTCCAAGTGCATCTTAACTGTAGGAGAGTTGGGGGGGGGGTGAACAGACAGGAATGAGGTCCTTGAAGGAGCAGGAGGACAGGCTACCTGCTGCAGTTGAAACAGCTGAATCCCAACATCCAGCCCCTGGAGCAGGGAGTCACTGTCCTCACTTCATGTGCTTTCCTGGAGACCTGTGAAGCTCATTCTCTTTGGTTGGTGGTGGTGGTTGGTTTTTTGGGTTGTTTTTTTTTTTTTTTTATTTTGATAGCACCAGCCACCTGCAATGAGAGCAGTCTGCCCCTGAGCACAGAAGTGACAACGGTAGAGGACAAGCCCAAGCCACAAGAAAAATACTTTCCTGCTAGCAGCTGCTTAGGTAAGGGCTTCTGCATTAGCTGCCAGGGAGCTAGCTTGGGCTCAGATGCAAGATGTGAAATGCATAAATGGCTTTCAGGCTGTGCCCTGCTTGTATTCCTGTTTTGGGGCCATAGTGAAGGATCAGAGGCATACAGTGCATAGAAAAATGTGGCAGTTGCCCTTTTCTCTGCATGCCTCTCTCCTGGAGCCGATGCTTTAATTCCTCCAAGTGGGAAGACAGGCTCTGGGGCCCTGTGATTTTGGGAGTAGTCTTTCCCTCGTGCATCTGATCTCGTTTCTACAAGAGCACGAGGCTGCAGTCTAACATTACCAGTCTTTAAGATGCAGCAAGTCTCACATCATCACCACTACCATCCTCTCACAGAATAGCTTTTGAAGTGGAGGTGATACTCAGCTTTTTGAACTACAAAAAACCAGCTTGGAAAAAAACTGGCTTTATTGTAGCAAAGCAAAGCAGTGTTCCACACAGCAAAGTCGGTTCCAAACAGAGCACACCTGCAAGAAAAAGCCAAGTAACATGCAGGTGAGGTCACCATGCCTGCTCCTTGCAATGCTGCTTGTCATGTCTTCAGTCTGGGGCCAAGGACATGCAGCAGTATCATCTAGAAGGGGGCTGTGGCCTCTCAGTTCAGAGTGCAGCAACCCCTGTCCAACTCCCAAATTAATGACACAAGGCAAACATCAAACATTTCGAGCTTATCTTAGGAATAACTATTAATAGTTACACAAGCATTACAAATAAAATCACAGGCTGGCTGTAGTTGGAAGGGTCTGCTGGAGATCATAGTGCTCCTCTGCTCAAAGCAAGGTCAGCTAAAACAGGTGCTTAAGGACCATAGGGAGGTAGCATTTTGGTGCTCTCTGTTGCTGGAGCCTCCACAACCTCTCTGGGCAACCTGGTCCCATTTGACCATCCTGGTAATTATTAAAAGGGGAAAAAAAAGGTGGGGGATCTTTTTAGTGTGTGGTTTTCTTTTCCTTCTATATTTACATGGAATTTGCTTATTTCAATTTGTGACTATTGACTCTTGCCCTTTCACTGCATTGGGCAGTACTGAGCAGAGCCTGGCTTTTTACTGCCTCCCTCCCCTCTCATCTTCTCTCCCAGTGCTGAACAAGTCCAGCTTTCTCAGCCTCTCCTTTTAAGTCAGATATGCCAATCACTTACTTGTCTTGGTGGCCCTTTGTTGGACTCTCTGGTACATCTGTGTCTGCCCAGGATGGGGGAACAGAACTCCAGCTGTGACCTCAGCAGTGTTGAATAGTAAGGGAAGACTGGCCCCTCCATCTACGGGCAATGTTTTTCCTACTGCAGCCCATGGCTACCACTGGCCACCTTTGCCACAAAGCATCCAACAGCACAACTCCCAAGTCCTTCTCTCCAAAGCTGCTTCCCAGCCACCCAGTCCCCTGGCCCGTACTGGTTATTCCTTCCCAGGTGCAGGACTGTGCATCTCCCTTTGTTGAGAGCTGTGAGATGCCCAGCTGCTCATTTCTCCAGCCTGCCAACATCCCCCTGAACAGCAGCACAACTGCCCCGTGTATCAGCTTGGCTTTGTGGCAGCTGCAAACCTGCTGCAGGTGTACTTGGTCCCAGGTCCTTCATGCAGATGTTACACAGTAGCGGTCCCAGGATGGATGTGGAAGGTAAACCTAGGGACTTACCTCTAGCTGAACCCTGCTGCTGAACTTTCTGAGCAGTTCAGCTAGCTTGCAGTCAATTTATCTAGACATGCTTCAACAGTTTGTCTCTGAGGATGTTCTGGAAGACAGTATCAAAAGCCTTACTGAACTCAATGTAAGTAACATCCATCTTCTCCCCCCTGCCATCACAACAAGCTCTCAGGCTCAGTAAGTGTGATTTTGCCTTTGTAAATCCACACTGACTACTTCCAATCACCTTCTTGTTCTTAAATGTTTGAAAATAGCTTCCAGGATTATTATTTGCTCATTTCCAGAGACTGAGCCGTGGCTGAGAGGTCTGTAGCACTCCAGAGTCCCCTTCTTGAACACAGGAGTGCCATTTTTTTTTCTTCCAGTCCTTTGGAACCTGCCCCCATGCCCTTTCAAAGGATATTGTGTGGCCTTGCACTGACATTGGTTCCCTAAGCATCCACAGGTGCAGCCCTCCAAAGTGCCATGGCAGTGTCCAAGTCCAGTTTGTTTCCCTAGCCCACCTCTGCTGAGGGAAGTCTTCCTTTCTCCAGATTTTCCCACTCAACTTACAGAGCTCAACTTCCTGAAGGCAAGTCCTACAAGACAAAAGACAGCATTGAGTGCCTCAGCTTTTCCTGTGTCCCCTGGCAGGAGGTTCCCTGCTCCGCTGAGTGCAGAGGGTCCACGTTTTCCTTAGTGTTTCCTTTGCTGCTGACATACCTGCTGAAGCCTTTCGTGTCAGCTTTCATGTCTCTCAACAGATTACAATGAAGTATTTCTAAGTAAAATGTAGAATAAACATTAGGTTATCTGGAATATGAGAAACACTCATGGGGAAAAAAACAAACCAAACCAAAAAACTCTGAGCAAGATGATAACCAATACTGAAAACCAATAAAGAGAACAGTGAAACACCAGTCAAATATGCCATCTCGATTCAAGAGAAATATTTATTGTTATTAATGCAGAAATGCTTGCCCAACTGAGGTTCCTTTCCAGGACTTTTCCTTGGTACTGAGAAAATAAGCACATGAAAATTCTTTTTTTAAACTCCTACGCCCTCTATTGGCCATTGCATCCTACTGCTGCAAAAGGATTGACATCATCATATCAAGAGCCTGCAACCCTATTTCTCTTACTTTCACAGTCACTTTGGCTTGAGTCAGGTGTTTGCCAATAAACTACAAAGAACAGTTTGAATCTATAGAAATACAGTAGCCAAAACAGCACAGACAAAGATTCTGGTTTTCTCCTCGCTGTACATACGTAACTCCCCTTTGCTTTGCCAAACCAAGGAAGCCCACAAACCAGACTAGGGCCCTGTATCCCAGTTAAGTTGCACTAACTGGAGTGAGCTGGCATTAGTTTAGGTGAAAGGAAAGCCAAGAGACTCTAAAATTTAGCTATGGCACAGTGAGGGAATGGCATAAAAGAAACTGATTTTTTTTTTTATTTTTTTTTTTTCCAGTATGAAGTTTAATAAAAAAAGACACTTTCTTTTCTCCTTCGTTGGCACAGGAGCCAACATTTTGCAGCCTCTGGCAAATGCACGTAAGGAACCGTTAGGAAAATGCAGAAGATAAGCTTGCTAGAAAAAAGCCAGTTCATCATGCTTAGTCTTGCTGCTCTGGTAACTGTGGAGAGCGAGCGCCTCGTTCTTGTGAGGAAGGCTTCTGAACACCCGCAGGTGCATGAACTCATCGTTGCCAACGTGGACCTGCAAAGCATGAAAACAAGTGAGTTCCACGGAGTAACAGCAGCCTTCAGCAGGAGGGATGGGGTAGACCAGTGTGTTTTGAGGACAGAGAAACAGAGAGGTGATAAACACACACACCCCCCGCCCCCATCACCTCAGGAGTGGTCTTGTTTTAAACCAGACTGGGAGTCGTGACTTTGTGGTAATACCACCAGATCCTTCTGTACTTGTTAATCCTCCCTGTACCTCTTGAGATAGGGAGTGTACACGGTGGGCATTGGAGCTGCACAGAAGTGATGCACGTATTAAATACATGCAAAGTGCTCTCATCTGGCACAACAAGCACTTCAATGCTTTGATTTCAGTTGCTTGGGTTTTGTGTGTAGCATCACTACAGGCAGAGTCAGAGTAGGTTTGAGAGTTCACTGTATCTTTACACATCTGGACTTCACTTAATGCAACATTAGTGCTCAGCATCACAGGTTATGTAATTATCCCCTAAACCCAAGTGTCACAAAAAATACCTGAAAAGTAAAAATCATCACAAAACCAGAGAAGTACTGTCATCTCCATTTAGCACAGGCAGGGAGATGAGCCGAGAGGTGGAAATCTCACTTTTGTTATACAGATTTTTTTCTTATTAAGGCCAAATCATAAGCATCCCTCTGTAGGTAAGTAAAGAAAACAAACAAACCAACCCCAAACACAACAAACCACACCATTCCAAATAATGAGTTAATTAAAAAAACCCAGAAAATCCCCATTGCCCAGTGTCTTCTACCTTGATGAAGTAGTTTATTCCAGCAACCAACTGAGTTTTAAACTCTACTGCAGAGAAGACATCAAAGGTTTTCCCTTCTTTTTCTTCTAGCTGAGGCTTCACCTTAAGGAAACAACGGGTTATTTAAGACTGATGCAAGATTCAAGTATTTATGACTTCAGGCCCATGCTATCAGTGTGCCTCAGTACTCTGCTGAACTCCCTGACAGGAGTCTTTCTGCTTTCCACGTTATTAAAAGCTTAAAATGAATCATGTCCAGAATTATAACGACCAGAAATCTCGAGACAGGCAGCAATGCCAAGATGGGATATGGTTGCCACTGACTGACACAAAGTCTGGGGCCTCCACAAAGCCATAAAGTCTTCTGAATCATCATCATGTAAAGAAGAAGGTCAAAAAGTCAGAGTAACTTTTCCGATGTTCCGGAGGGATGGATGGACTTATACAAGTTGCAGCTCTTATCTCCCACACTTGGCTCTCTCAAAGATCTTGGCTATATGGTAGAATTCTTAGTCAGGAAAGCAGATTTCAGGTTTCATTTACAAAAGCCATATGAATTAGTTTTGGGAGTCCTCGCTGAAAGCAGAGTTCTACTCAGGCCTTAACTCCTGCGCTGCATCATTACGTAGCCCTCCCTCTACTCCTAGTGCAACTGTACCAGCAATGAGTAATTTTTTTCTCTTTCCAGCTTTATGGCATACTTCCCCTTCTTCCTAAATTCAAGGACAATAAATACTTTGCTCTCCTGCCCGAATCCCATCTGCTTCCTTGGGGAAAAACAAGTGCTGTTTGGCACTGTTCAGGTGCTCTAGGAACAGGAATAATTCCAGCAACAGGGTAGGTTCTCCCACCTCGCCAGATCAAACTCCAGTGCCTCTCCAAGGCAGCTGATCAGCAACTATCCTGTCCCTGGGAGCTGTGCCCATAGTGCACATCTTCTCTCAGAGGTCACACCCCTACACTTCTTCCAGGCTATGCATGTGAGTAAAAAGAAAAATGAAGGAAGCTAACGCTGTTGGGATGCTTTTGTACATATGTTTTTATACCATATGGAAGTCAAAGTGCACCCAACAACTTTGCATTCTAAGATGCAAGGACAGGCACAGCCCCAGAAAGCACAGTGATTCCGTCCTCCCTCCTCCCCTTCTCCTGAGACAGAGGACAGAGCAAGTGCCTTCAGTATCCATCACTAGAGCTACTAATAACAATCTTAAGCAGCAAGGGAGAGGGTGGACATTCAGTAACCCCACTGACCCTGTCCTGTGCTTCGTTAGCAATCCCAGGTGCTGTGCAAGGTTGATTTCTTAGGTCTCAAAATCCCCCCAGCTCAGCCCAGTTTGTATTTCCACCAGAAAGCTGAACACTGGGCTCCGAGTTGCGTGCAGCTGCAAGCTTGTCAGGGAGCAATTGTGGCCATGACTCACCACAGCATGTGACAAATCCTGATTCAGTTATGGGGAGGGGAGAGCCCAGGGAGAAATACTCTCTGACAGACCCAGTATCAGCCCATCTTGCTAGTTCATGATCTAGATCTGGGGGTCCTGGTATACAGTGCGCTAAACACAAGCCAGCACTGTGCCCTGGTTGTACCAAAGGTAACAGGGATGCATCAGCAGGAGCCAAACCAGAAGAGAGAGGTGAGCAATTACTGCCCTTGACTTGTTAGAGAACGTTTGGGATACTGTGTCCAGTTTTGGGTTCCCAACACACAAAAAAAAAGATGTCAAACTGTAGTGAGCTCGGCTGAGGGCCACTAGGAGGTCAGATGGCTAGAGGAGTCGGGCTGTGAGGAGAGGAAGAAAATGAGCTTGGCTCAGCCAGGAGAAGAGAAGGCTTTGAGGAAAGCTTTCCAGTACCTGGCTCTTTACTGAAGGGTGATGGCAGAAGAATGACACCAAATGGTCATAAATTCAACTGAAGGTTCAGTAACAGGGAGGAACTTTTCCTGAGGACACTCCTGCAGTATGGCAGGTTGCCCAGAGAAGCCCTGCAGCTTCCATCCTCAGAGATTTTCAAGATCTGACTGGACAAGGGCTGAGCAGCCTGGGGCTGCTGACCCTGCGTTCCGCAGGAGGTGCACTCCCTTCCCACCCAAACAATCTCTGAATCAAGCATGAATATCATGCCCTTGAAGGCTCTTTGCTGTTCTGCAGGGCCTGTTTGCTTACCCCCAGAGCAGTTACTAAAGAGCAGATGGTTCCAAATCACCTGACGAACCTCTGCCACAGCTGCCAAAGACTGAACAGGCACGGGTTAAAATCCTTGCTGTGGAGAGGCAGTTCGTATGGCCCTCCTATACCAGACACCACTGGAAGGAAGCTGTCCTGCTCTGTCTCACCCTGGGCGAGCAGCAGCGCTTGCCAGCGCCACAAATCTGAGCAGCGTTCGGCTCCGGCTATGATTCTTTTGAAACAAGAACTGGAAAAGCAGGAACAGGAGATGTATTTATGGCAAGTGAGCTGTCACGCTCCAACAAAGCTCTGCAAAGATTGGATTGTAAGCAAACAACAATTTGAGAAGTCCACCTTGATTTAACAAAACTAGTGTTTCCTTCACGACCTGTACCCAGATGAGAATACGACTGCATGGGCAAATTTCAGTTTTGGACTTTCCCACTAGTATTTCAGCAGATAATTGAAACTGGCAGTCAAAACAAGCTGGACAAACTCTGAAGTATTTAAAATGAAAATGCCAGGTTTTGGGTCAATTCTGTTCACTTCTGAATCCAGCTGGCTTTTGGTTTTATATTCTTCATCGTATTTTTGCCTTATCAAACCACTGCAGTCTGCCACACAATAGAAAAATCTGGATTTTTAAACCTAGTTTTCAGTCCACATGCAACATTAACTGCACATCTGCATCACCTTTAACGTGGCATGTAGGCCTTTTCAGGTCAAAACAGTAACTGTGACTCTCTCACAGCAAGTCCCAGTAACGTATTCGTTACTGCAAACTCAGGTTGGTGCTTAGGACATACACATCTCTCTCTCTCTCTCCCTGTGTTGTTTTTTTATGCAGAATCATCAGATTCCACAACCTAAGTGTTAATTTCAATGACTGCTGTGCCTTGTACGTGTTTAGAAACTGCAGCAGCCTGGGGAATATATCCAGACAATGACAAACAAGCATTAGAAGAAGCTGGAGCTCGTCCTTCGTCTTTCTTCAGTGGCTTGACGGCTGCTAAAATCGAAAAGCAGAAGGAACTCGAGTTCCCATGACTCAGTCAAGACCTTGTGTTTTGAAAGAACAATTTCGTTCCGCGGTGGCTTTTTGATAGCAAAATCATGTGCTCTGTTAGCATAAGCAGCAATTTCAGCTACTGTATGTAATATCAGGATTTGGAGCTGTTAAGAGTTGAATTCTGCGCTGGAGAACAGCAGAAGCAACAAGAGTTTTCTTGATTATTCCCCCCCCCACATAAAACAAACAAACAAACAACAAAAATGTGGCTACGAGGTTTAAACTTCGTAAAACCCATTTGAGCTCCTTCCTCAAGCTCCAGAAAACGGGCCTTTCAGAGCCAGGCCGTACAGAGCGGCTCTGAGCTGACGCTGGCAGGTAGCACCACACCTGCACAGCCAGGGCTGGAGCTGGAAGCCTCCCAGCTCGCCCTGAGCAGTCAACGCTGACTACGGTTCCCCTCCAAACCCCTCGAAAACGTCCCCTGAGAGCGCTGAAGCCGCCCTGCCCGGCGTCGTCACTACCACTACGCGAGGCCAAACCAGCACAGGGAGGGCTCCGCAGAGCCACTGACTCCTCCGCCCGCAGCGGTGTGGAGCGATGGCCGAACCCCCCCCCCCCCGTGCCCCCAAGTCACCCCCTGGGTCCGAACGGGGCATTCAAACGCACCGCCCGCAGATGAGGCCCGCGCGGAGAGCCGGCGGCCGCCGGCCCGAGCTGGCCGGCTAAGAACGCCAACGGGCCCAGCGGCGGACCCGCCCTCCCGGACCCCCTCACCTCGTCCGCGATCTGCTGCGTCTCGTCGGTTGCGGGCTGGGCCGCCGAGGTGCCCCCGCACAACATGGTGGCAGACGCAACCCTCCGCTCTGTTACCCCCTCCCCTCCCGCTCCGCTCCTTCCGCTCTGGCGGGGCCGGGCCTGCCGGCTGGGCGGAACCGGAGCTGGGCGGGGATGGAGCCGTGGCCGGTCGTGGACCCAGCGAGGGGCTTCAAAGCGCGTTTGGGTCTTCCTAGGTGTGAGGGGGTGGGCGGTCGCGGCTCGGCCCGGCCCCGCCCCGTCAGCGCCGCGGAGGCAGCGATCGCCCCGGGGACGCGGCTGGGCAGGGGGGGGAGCAGAGCTGTGTCCAGGCTCGGCCGAGGGTTTCCCGGCCCGTAGCCCGATAGTCGATTGAAAAGAAAGACGGCTACGCGCTAGAGTTGCAATAAAAGCTGTTTGCAAAACGACCCCCGGAAGGCCTGCAGCGGCGGTGGGAGCTCTGCGGCAGTTCTGTGGCGGGACAGGGCTCTCCTGAGCTGTAGCTTCTCTCTTTTCCCAGTGTGGCACGTTTTCCAGCAGCCTTCACCTACGGTGACATGGTCACCGGTAGCAGCCTGGAAAGTGCCATCCCCGGGACTCCCCCCTTCACTGTGTTCATCGCTTCCTGTCCCGGGGTGGGGGACAGAACAGGCGTAACCTCGTCTGTCCCTCAGTCAGCGAACCGAAGGCGGTGGTGAATTATCCAGCCTCTGAGAAAAGGCCCCAGTGGGACTTCGGTCCAAATGCTCACGTCTTTAGCTAAATATCCCCCAGTTTAAACACCCAGATTCCTTGGGGAAAAAAAAAACCAGCAAAAATCTACCTTTCTCCCCTCGCTTCCTAAGGATTGAGCTCGTCGCTAGGATGGTTCCCTGCCCATCGGCCGAGCTTGCCGATGGAAATCCCACCACTGAGCTGATAAGGCTCTTTGCTTCTGTCCCCACAACTGTTGCTTCGCTACAAGAGGGACACGAACAGTGGCGTGTGCTTTCAAGAAGGTTTTCGAGCCACCTGCGGTGGGAGGGAGCAGCCATTCACATGAGTAACTGCTGGTGGGACACGCCAGTGAGGGCTCTCAGGCTTCAGCCTTCAACTGAAGGCCCAACTTGTCTCCATCAGTGTTGTCTTGCGTGACACGCAGGCAGGCTTTCGGACAGGTGTCTGGCCAAACCTCCTCTTCTTCTGAACTTGGTTGCAAATCACCTTCACAAAGTGGGGGGCTTTTTTTTACTGAACTTCCCTTGCAGGTAGCGTGCGTGTCACTACAATAGGCTGCAGCAGCAGCTCTCACACACAGCGTGTGGAACTTGAGGCTTAGAGCTCCAGGTACAAGTTCAGTGAAGGTAGATGGAAGTTCCCCAGAAAGCTGAGCATGGTTGATCTGTTGCTGTAAAATTATGACAGCTGTTGGGAGGCTTACTACGTGACAGAGTAGAAATTCCTTTTAAGTAAAGAGTGAAAACCACCTAAAGAATGAAAACCACCCAAAGAATGAAAACCACCCGAAGAATGAAATGCACCCGAATGTCAACATCATCTACGATGTGCATAGCCAGTGAATACTGTTTGCCAAACAAGGCAGCCAGTGGTGATTTTCTGTTTCTTACATTGCATGTGTTCGTGCACAGGCTTTGGTTTCTATCTTGTGTAGTTTTCATTTCATTCATTAAGCTCTTCTATGCTTTCAATGCTTCTGGGGCTACTGTGCTGGGTTTGGCCCATAGGGACAATTGACTGGAACCAAAACCATCCGCCTACAGAAATTTTTGGAAGTGCGGGCCATAATTTAAGTACTTTTTTTTTTAGCTCTTTCTGCCATCTAGTGCCCATCTCTGTTTGTGCATTGAGACTCAAGAGGCCACGGGTCTCAATTCTGTACTCAAAATGAAGCCTAAAGGCCACAGTCAGCACCCTGGGGAAGGGACCTGGTTTTTTGGAAGCAGTGAGCAACTGCCACTGGGTCCAGGGTAGAATGTGGTTTCCAAAACTGTGGCCACAAGGATTTGTGTTTTCAAACTCCTTTTTTTTTTTCTTTTAAGCAGCTGTGCCATAGTTTTAATCAAATACTGTAATTTACAGGCCTTAGAGTTAAATGTGGTTTGGTTCTTACATGATGTGATTAAAATTTGAGCCCACGCTGAGGGGAGTGTAACAGATCGACAAAAGGGTGACAATCACTTATCTGAACAGCCTGCTCCTTGGGGTTCTGGACTTCTACTTTGCTCTAAGCCAAAACTCCTCTTCCTTGTCAGCAACAAGTGGAGGTGGCAAAACAAAGTTTTTTTATGCGGTAAATGTCGCCTGTAAGTTTTATTTTCCTGCCCTGGCAAAAGAACAACCAAGCAAAAACAGTAACAAGAGAATTGTGGTATCTCCCCCAGTGCCTTCACACAGTTCTTTCGTATCTGCTCACACTCAAGTGCAGGCCCATCTGCCTTTCCAGAGTGATCTAGACTATCTTCGTGTTTGATGAGGGAGGGTACTGACATCTCCACATCAGACACTTGTTCTTTCACATGGGAGCTGGAAAGAGGGGAATCAGTTCTGCAGTGTAACCCCACCCCCTCCTGCCAGGCTCTCCAGGGATCCTTTTGCCTCTCATCAAGGTGCAATAGTCTCTTCCAATGACTCTCTTACCTCAACCTTTCCGGCATGGGTGGAGAAGAACCAGGCATACCTTGCAAAACCAGGAGCACTTATGTCTTCTTCTGGGGGAGTGGGACAAGTGTCAAGCGTAATGAAGTTCTGCTGTGCTCTCTGCTGAAGTCTTTGAGCAGAGAGTGTAGGCTTTGAGCACGAGGTTTTGAGCAACCTGGTCTAGTGGAAGGTGCCCCTGCACACGGCCAGGGGTTGGAACTAGATGATCTTTAAGGTCCCTTCCAACTCAAGCCATTCTATGATTCTGTGAAGTCCTTTCTGATTTTCTTTAGGTACAATTCCCCCCTTTTGGTCATGGGTGCCCTCTCTTCAAGATGGGCCAGGAGGGAAATAACCTAGTAGGTGGCCTGTAGGAGCCAAAACGTAACAAATTTATCCATTTGTCTTTGTGTGTGTCTCAGAGCCAAAGCCTGTATGTCTTCCTCATCCAGTCATCTCCCAACACACACACTCCGGATATACACCTACTCCTGCCACCATATCACTCTATCTGGGGGCTGTTTCTCCATCCCTAACCGCTCCATTTCACCTTGCTTCATTTGCTTTGATATCAGGCCCGCCAGTTATCGATACAACTAGCGCAATGCTTCTGTGTAGGCGTGAGGCAGATTAATATGGCAAAGCACAACACTGGTTATGGTGTGAAAGGGTTTAGCCATGTATGCCTTGTGGAATATTACAGCAGCAACACTTTGTTACGCGTACAACTACTAGCGACATAATCACGGATACATCTCATTGTGCTCTCGCAACGTTCTCTGGGGTGGAGGGGGCATGATCTACAAGCTGTTATCCCCCTCCATTACAGCAGACAGGCTGGAGATAAAGCTACCTCAGCTGGAGGGAACCGGGAGGAACCTAGCAGCTTGGTCTAGTGCAATGGAGTCTATAAAGAGTATTGTCCAATATTTCCTGCTGGGCAGAAAGGAGAGACTGGGACTTTACTAAATATAAATAGCAGGGCGCTCTGTCACATTAAATACTTTACATGTTCACACCCTTGGCTGTACGCAGCATGCAGGATGTTGGGGGCTTTTTATTTTCCCCACGACTGTGCTTCCCCCCAAGTGAAACTGTGTACCTTGCTTTGGTAGAGCTGAGAGTCCTGATGCACATGGTTACAGATCACATATACTGGATAAAGAGGGAAGTATTATACATAGTGGGAAAGAGGAATATTATACATAAATGTAAAAGCAGAGTATAGTGGAATTGCTACTGCCTCCCCTAGTCAGCTGAGTTGCAGTCTGGCAGGAAAAGCTTACGGAGGCACAGCAGCATGCAGACTTCTGCTTAAGCCCCACCAGAGGCTGTCTTCTTTTGTCCTTCTGAGATGTCCTGGTTTGGATAAAGCAAATGTAAATTCAGTCCAAGGCTCCCCAGACAGAGTCCTTCCTCCGGAGACATGTGTGTTACCCTGCTGGCACTAACAGTAAGGTGTGGTGGGGCTGTGTCACAGGAGTGTGTCTTTGTTTTCTTTCCCATTCAGAAGCAAGAGGTGAGCAAGTTCCTCTTGGGGGATGGTGTGTTTTTTCATCATCTTCTTTCGTTAGGAATGTACTGTGTTCGCTGTGACAGAGCCGCCTCCAGCGCCTATAAAATTTCGAGAGTTAGCTGATGTCAGGGAAGGCTCTGCCTCAGGGCTTGGGACCTCTTCCTTGGTGTCTCCCACTGTCGACTCCTGTGAGCTGGTCTCTGGGCTGGGAGCTGCCTGGAAGGCGGGCTCAGCGCTGAGAGGCTCACTGTTCTGTAGGGGAAGCAAGGCCCTGTGCCGCATGAGGCTGTCGTCGCTGTTCTGGGCCTCCAGGGAGTTCCTGTGCTTGGCGTTCCTGTTGGCCATGGCGTTCTTCTGTGGCTCCTCAAAGCTCAGTGACAGGGTGACCGTGCCGCTCCCGAAGCTGACTTTTTGCTTGCACCCACGCTGCTGCTGCCGCTGCCGCTCGGCAGAGGCTGGTAGAGGAAAAGGGTCCTCGTGATTGCTCTTGCTGCTGATGGAGGAGGAAGGGGTGGAGCCGGTGGAGCCGCCTAGGCTGTTGGAGCGCTTGCGCGACACGTTGCTCCGTCTCAGCGTGGCCCTGGCAGCCACCTTAAAAGCGTGGGCAGCTGTGCTGCAGCGCACCTCCTCAATTGTGTTGCGGGAAGGCTTAAAGAGGATGATGTAGACTTTGTTGAAGAAGATGCACGCCAGGAGCCCAAAGCTGGCAGCCAGTATCGCGATCACCTCCACGGCGGAGACGAACTTGCCGTACGTGCTGGCGTAAGCGGGGATGAAGGAGATCCACACGATGAAGAATATCAGCATGCTGAAGGTGATGAACTTGGCCTCGTTAAAATTCTCAGGCAGCTTTCGAGACTTGAAGGCAAAGAAGAAGCAGATGGCTGCCAGGAGGCAGGTGTAGCCAATGAGAAAGCCCAGGGCCATCAGGGAGCCTTCGTGGCAGGTGATGAAGATGATCTCGTCCTCCAGTTCATGGTTTCGGTAGCTGGATGGCGGGGCCGTGTAGAGCCAAATCACACAGATGACAATCTGCACAAAAGTGCACAAGAAGACCAGGAGGAACTGGAGGTTGAGGCCCCACCACTTTCGGTGGAGGCTTGTGGGGATCTTTGCCTCAAAGACAAGCAGGACACGGTTGGTTTTCACCAGGATGCAGGAGATGCAGAGGACAAAGCTGATGCCAAAAGCTGGCTGCCGCAGGCGGCAAGTCCAGTTCTGGGGCTCACCAATGAAAAATAATGAGCTAGAGAAGCAGCAGAGCAAGGAGAAGAGGAGGAGGTAGGACAGCTCCCGGTTCGTGGCCTTGACAATGGGCGTGTTGCGAAATTTGGTGAAGACTCCCAGGACAAAAGAAGTCAGGAAAATTCCCAGCACAGCAAAGAGAGTCAGAGCAATACCAAAGGGCTCAGTCCAGGACAGAAACTCTATCTGCTTGGGGATGCAGGACGTGTGGTTCTCATTGGACCAGTAATCCTCAGGGCACTTGTCACAGGCACTCGCATCTGAAAAAGAAGTGACAGGGAGAGGGAAGGTTTGTCAGAATGAGAGGCTGAAATGTGGAATGACTTCCACGGCAGCTACGCACCAGCCTTCACCTTAAATACACGGGGCGTTCCCTTCAGGTGTCTGCGGTCCCATAATCCTATATATGCTGGTGTCTCAGAGTGTTTTGTATCAAAACAACCCTCCTCCCACCGGCTATATAGCAAAACACAAACCATGCTTAAAATAAGTCCTGCCCCTGCATTTTTTTCTTTTTGGACTCCATTTCTTGGGAAAAACTTTGCAAACTTCGATTGCTATCAGCGTGGTTACCCAGGCTCTGTCCCGCTCTCTTTCTTGTTCCTTCACTTCTATCATCTACTCCTGTCTTGTCTTCATACCTCTCACCCTTTTATCATCATGTGAAACACCCTGCCTGTCTCTATTACAGGGAAAATTAAAACTGTGCTTGCCTCCTTAAGTGCTTTGAGAGCCTATTTCATATTCCACAGAGGCGAATCTTAGAAGTGTTTAAATTGCTCTTCCCTGAAGGCAGGCAATGCCCTTGACTCACAGCACGCTCTCATTTCATGTTGGAAATTGGGGGGAAGATGTGTCTTAGCAATATCACTCTCCCCACACCCAGCAAAGAGTTCCACCAATATTTGCAAAGGGAAATTGGATGCCTCCGTCTCTTTCCTCTAGGTGAAAATAGTTGTGCCTCCTGGGATGGCAATGTATGTCTCCAATGGCTGCTACGATCAAAAGGCAAGGACGTGATGCTTCTGCTTTTCTTCTTTGACTCAAATGGGTCTTATGCTCCAGTGGGGAGGGTCATTACTCCCTCGATGGCAGTGGAAAGAGCGGTGTGTTGCAAGCAACGGCCTGCCTCAGTCTTTGTGATCCCAGCGGATAGCAATGGGCTGCAGTGAGTTCTGAGAACAAACGTTCAGGAAACCCCTTTAGCAGCAATCTCCCTCAGAGCTTTGCACCAAAGCACAGAGAATCAGAGCATAGCTTCCAGAGTAGAGGGCGATGCTAATGCAAGAACAGGAATGTGCAGCTACTGAGGGCAGAGGATTTCATGCTCTCTTGTTCTGGAAGGGTGGTTGGAGGAAGCATCTGTGATCCAATACGATACTGCATTCCTAATGACTGCTTGCCTCTCCTAAATGGTTAACATGAGAAACTTGCACTCAATGCAAAAGCTCAGAGGGAAGCTCCCAGCACCACATATCATCTCTCCATTCAGCCAATCAGTTTCATTTTTCTTGTGCCTTTTACCTGGAGGTCTATTGCAAACTGCAGGCAAGGCAGAGCTAACTTCACATACCAGAGGATTCAATTGCCTCTACCAGAGACAGAGGCAGCTACTTAGCACTGCATGTTAAAGATGTGCTTCACTGTCTTCCCGAGCTGCCTCAGAGACCCTGCTGCCCCTGAAGGCAGCAAACCAGATCTCCCTCCTCCCCCAAGGCTGCTTGTTCCTGCCTTCTCTTTTGTGTTAGCAGTAGAGGTCACGTACCTTCTTGTTCTAGCTGGAAACTCAACCTGACAAGAGTTTGTTTTCAGGAGGACCAGAGACCTGACCCAACTTGCTCTATAGCTACACAAGTACCAGCGCTGCTCCTAGACAAAGGGTGGGAGCAAACAGCTAGGACAGCTGTCTCCTTTGGTAGTATCACCGTCTCAACTGGATGAGACTGGTTGTAAAACTGCTCTCTGTGCCCATAAAAATGGCAAGCGCAGGAAATGAAGAGCATTGTTGTCAGCTGAAATAGCAGCAGGAAATTGTGTAGTCGGAAGGTAGTCACCCTCCAAGCCCCGCAAATTTCACCATCACACCAGAGACAGCTCACAAAATGCTGTGAAAAACTCCAAAAGACACATGATCAGAATTGCCTCCAATTTGGAAATGCTACTCTCAAGCATCCTGTAGTACTATGTGTTCATGCTAAAAAAAAAAGATCATTCATGTCTGATAGGATGGAAATTAGATTATCCCAAAGGAAAACCACCATTCAGTCTTGCGTGCAGCTTACTGGAGCTTTTATCTCGGGCAAGGTCTGCAGTGTTCTCTGGGACTAGTGCTACTGGAGATCCTGAGCACTTTGCGGTGTGGAGAGGACTGCTGTTCTGAAAAGGTTTGCTTGCTTTTGTTACCCTGGAGGTGCCCAGCCCTGAGGGAGCACTAATAGTATTGGAGATTCAGAATTTTTCAATCAACTCTAAGCCTGAGGTTACCTTTTCTCTCCACTGGCAGAACCTGAGCAGCTCAATCCAAGATCCCACTTGGAAACCAACAGAAAAGATGTCCATGGGTGTTTGATAGGACCCTGAGATTCCGGTCTCTTGTAGCTCCAGTGCTCAGCAAAAGACTCCGTAAAGGGAAATATCCCTCTCTGCTTGTGAAGTCAGGGATGGAATGGACTTTGTAAAGTGTGAAATAATGGAATGGACTTTGTAAAGGGGGGGATCTAATTAATGTCTACAATACACATGGGCTGGGCGTCAAGAAGGCAGGGACAACCTCTTTTCACTTGTGTCCTGCGATAGGATGAGGGGCAATGGATTCAAGCTCGAGCAAAGGAAATTCCACCTCAACATGAGGAAGAACTTCTTTACTGTAAGGGTTACAGAGCACTGGAACAGACTCCCCAGAGAGGTCATGGAGTCTCCTTCTCTGGAAACGTTCAAGACCTGTCTGGATGCATTTCTGTGTGATCTGCCCTAGTTTTGGTCCTTCTCTGGCAGGAGGGTTAGACTCGATGATATTCAGAGGTCCCTTCCAACTCTCTAACATTCTGTGATTCTGTGAAATAAAACCCTGACAACATAAGGAAAATCAGACAGATAACTACGTGATTGTGGATTAAAGTGCTTCCTTCCTCCAGGCTTTTGGAGGATCAAAAGCTACCCCTACAGTGCTTGTGGCTGCCTGAGAGGCCTCCTATACACAAATCCTTCTTCAAGTTGTCTACCTTGATTTTTCTAACTCAGAGCAGAAGGGACAAGTAGGCTTGCCAGGACCTGAGGACCGCAGGACTTGTATGCCATCAGCTTTTCAGAAGTCCCTCCAAACTTTCTGCAAAGCCCCCTGGGCAAAGCAGCCTCCAGCTCAGCACTGAAGGGGAGTGATTTCATCGCAACTTCGGGTGATGCCCAGAGGGCTTGCACGGTCCTCTGCAAACCCCAGAGCAGCTCTTGTGGGCATTACCTGTTTCATCGCTGTACTCCCCGTCCGGACAGTCGACGCACTCGAAGCAGCAGGTGGGCTCTCCCTCAATAATGCCCTTCCTCGTACCTGGGAGGCAGTCCCTGCTGCAGTTCGAGAAAGGCACCTGCAAGAAAAGAGCCCGAGAAGGATTAATGGTGGCAGTGCCCCACATGTAGCTTTTTCTACAGCAGGACCTTGGGCTTCCTCCAAGGGTGTTACTGCTTGATTAGCATGCTGGAGACCCTCAGAGGTTCACCTCTTCCTTCTCATGAGCAGACACATTTTGGACAATAGTCCTTCCACAGCTCGCTGCATTGGTATTTGTTTGAAAGAACAGAGCAAGGGATGGTAGGGGAAGATCAGGGGATCTTTGTGATCTCTACTGTGTTGTGGGCACTGTGTACTGGTACGTGACTCACGATACATATACCAGAAAACAGTCATCAGATGCTTAAAAGACAATCAATCTCTGCTGGTAGGAATCCGAGTCAGCCTTGGTGATGATAGGTGCCGACTGCTAATTCCTAATCCCATAGATTGCATATTGACTGCTAATGATTTATGAGAATTAACAGTTACATGAAAACCACTTCCTCTGTTCTCCTGAAGACCCTCTTCAACCCAGAAACAAAAGAAAAAAAGGAGGCTGAGGGGAAACCTTATTGCTCTTTACAACTACATGAAAGGAGGTTATAGGAAGGTGGGTACGTCTCTTCTCACAAGTAACAAGTGATAGGACAAGAGGAAATGGCTTCAAATTGTGCTGGGGTGGGGAGGGTAGGTTGGATATTATGAAAAATTTCTTCACTGGAAGGGTTGTCAAGCACTGGAACAGACTGCCCAGGTTGATGGTTGAATCACCATCCCCAGACATGTTTCAAAGTCGTGTAGATATGGTGCTTAAGGACATGGTTTAACAGTGGACTTGGTAGGTTTAAGTTAATGGTTGGACTCAATGATCTTAATCGTCTTTGCCACCTAAATGATTCTATTCTTAAAAATGGTAAATTAACTAAACCAGAGAAGTTTTCGAAAGAAAGAGAGAAAGAGAGAAAGAAAGAGAGAGAGAGAGAAAGAGAGAAAGAAAGAAAGAAAGAGAGAAA
>WUAM01000292.1:324117-337682 GCA_024336885.1 Actenoides hombroni
AAAGAAAGAAAGAAAGAAAGAAAGAAAGAAAGAAAGAAAGAAAGAAAGAAAGAAAGAAAGAAAGAAAGAAAGAAGCCCTGTTTGTAGAAAACTGAGTGTCTAAAGATGCAAATCAGCAGCTATATGCAGATCCAAAGGCTTCCAGACTCCTGCTGCTACAAATGATGAACTGTGTCACCTGCTGGCTATGCATTTAACTGTGTGCTAGCCCACCTGGGCATGGTCACATCCCAGCAGCAAGTGGAACATAAGCGGAAGCCTCGGCCTTTTTTACATAGAAGCCCAACCTGAGGTTTAGCTCACCTATTCCCAACTCAACTGAGGAAAGAGAGCTGACACAGGACATGGCTTTCTCAGCTAAGGGGAGTTAAACCCACAGTTTCCAGCAAAGGACCACGATCTGTACATATTCAAGGGCTGCTCTGGTTGGGAGCCTTCATTCACCTTTTTGGAAGTTTGCTGTTAGTTTACCCGAGCACCGCTAACCTGCTGCTCTCCAGCAACCTCCTGTGTGCATGCACTCGGGCACTGACTCGGTGGTATGGTTAGGAAATTGCTGAAGTTAAACAGGATTGCATAATTATTTGGCCAGACATATCCAGGGCAAATCCCTGCAGGCCCCCACTCTTTGCTGTTAATACCTATTGCTACTGATACAGTAGGATGTTAATACCTATGCCTTGGGACAGCCTTTCAGCAGGTAACGTATCTACCAAGAGGACTCCATCAGACTAGACTGTCTTTCCCTAGGCTGCCACTGATGATTTTGAACAGGGCTGAATCAAAGGCCCAGTTGAAGTAATGCACTGCTTCCCCCTTATCTGCTAAGCTGATTGAGCTTCCAAGAAGGAAAATTAAATTGGTTTGGCATGATTTCATCTCGACAAATCCATGTTGGCTTTTTCTTATCAGTTTATTATCCTCTAAGTGTTTATAAAATGTTTAATAATTATTTTTTATCACCTTTTTTAGGTTACTGAAACTCAGCTCAGTTGTGCACAATTCCCTTGGCTCTCCTATATCTGCTTTTAAAAGCAGGTATTGCAATTACCCTCCTTTAATCCTTTGAGACCTTACCCATCCTCCACATTTCTCAAAGATGAACTGCTAGTACTTCTGAGATTGCCTTGGCTGCCTTCTTCTATATTCCAAAGGGAATTTCATCAAGTTTTGCCAAAATGTATCTATCTCTCTATCTTACCTACTCTTTAACTTGCTCTTTTGCAAGTCTGGCCTATGCTGAAGTTCCTATGTTAAAATTAACTAAATTTAATCTTTTTTTTTTTTTTTTTGAGGATGATAGAGGCACAGAAGCCTTCAGTGAGTGAAGTACTGGCTTCTTTAAGCAGAGCCTTTTATCTGGAAGAAATTCAAACTATAAACAGAAAAAAAAAGGCTGCAGCAGACATAGAGATCACAAACCCCTCCACTGACACACAATTTCCATGCCCTGGCATGACACTCAGCAACATACAGTCTCGTTTTTAACAGCTTGGAACAGAATGAAGATATATATTGCACTCTTGGAGGAATTTAGACCAAGAAAACACAATTATTCAGTTTAACTAAAAATCAGTAAAGTCCTAACTGTTGGAAAATGTGCCAGTGGCATTTTCAGGGATCAGAAGACAGGGTTAGAAAATCAGGGGGTTTTAATTCCACTTGTTTGTGCTCAGAAACTCTGTCTGGGCTTAGAAAAGCCCAAGCTTGGTATTTCTGTGGTAATGTGCTCTGCCTGACCCTTGCCTCCTTCAGAGAGCTCTGGATTTAAACTGTAAGTGTAGCTGGAGTATCTGAAGTAAGGGTAAGGCTTAACTGATGGTGTAAATACATTAAGTATGTGTCGCTACTGCAGAATTATAGAATAGAAGCATAGAATGCCCTGGGCTGGAAGGGACCTCCAAAGGTCATCTAGTCCAACCCCCCGTGCAGTGAGCAGGGACATCCTCAACTAGATCAGGTTGCTCAGAGCCTCATCAATCCTGACCTTGAATGTCTCCAGGGATGGGGCCTCCATCACCTCCCTGGGTGTTACCTGAAGCAGTTACCTGATCTACCAGCCAACATGAATAATCACCTGGAAGTGAATTACCTTGTTTGTTAATCAGGTGCTGATTTAACATGTGAAAACATTGCAGCAGTACCTGGCAGTGACATTTCTAAGCTGACATTCTCTTTGTCACCTCCCAGGCCACAAACCAGATGCCTGCTCGGTATCCCTCTGGGAGACGGCTTTTCTGTCTAGGCTGGAGTGGGCTGCTGCTGATGGCATCTCACCTGGCTTTTGTCCAGAGATCTCTGCACCATGTTCTCATCACATGGGGGAGACATAGCACTGGCTGCTAGTGACAGTACTGTTATGCTGGAAAGATCTAACATATCCAAGAAAGTGGAGAAGGACTTAGGCCAGACTGAAGTCAATGGCAACATCACATACATCTGAGACTGCACAAAAAAAAGGTAGCAGGTACTGGCATCTCCTACTATTTGAGCCCCATGTCCAAGTTAACCTGGGCGGATTGACAGGGCTTGTTATTTGGTTTGCAAGACAAGGGCGTGAGGAAGGCTCTGGGACTTGGAGGGTAAAGCCAGCAGGAAGAGCTGCTGATTTAGCTAGGAGTAGGAAGAGACACTTCTTGATACAGAGAGACTGGGAGAGGAGGGGATGGCTGTTTTCAGCAATGAAACTCCTGAGTTTATGAAAATTTGACTTAGACAACAACAAGACTTGGCTAATGAATTTCTCATCCTTGTGGAAACAGCGCTGCAAAATTCCAAGCTATATGCTTGGGTCAGAAAAAAAGGCATTATTTAAACCATTAATACCCCGGCTCATTAAATATACAGGAAAGGATAAGCAGCAGTCTGTTATTTCCAGAAGTGTGTAATGAGGGTTTGAAAGCGTACAGCAGAGACCATGTATATAGTAAGATGGATAGATCTTTTAATGAGACATGGGGCCATAATACAAGGATTGTGCAGGGTTAGTTCTAATTTCAGCTTGCGGAAACTTGGGAAGCGTTGCTATGAAGATTTAAGCACTTACCTCCTTAGAGAATCCACTCCACAGGATCTTGTTTTCATTTATAAAGAGCCTCTCCCCTTTCTTGGCATAAACGTTGTAGTGCCCAACCTCTTCAAAGACTACTGAGCCATCCTCCGGAGAGAGATGCCAATTGATTATTGAGTAATTCCCTACCAGGTCCCCAAACTCATCAAAATCCACTTGCTCCCCCATGTTGTTGGTGAAATTCAAGTGTCGCAGATGCTTGAGAACCTAGAGAGAGATAGAGAGACGCCGTGATGCATGCACGTCACCACCCTACCACGGCACACATCTAGTCTGGGGACAGAACTGGAAATAATCACTTTACGACAGCCCTTAATCTCTTTAAAAAAATCTCAATTAATCACAGCAGTAGAGGGCTTTCTCTCCTAGACACAGCATGCACACACAGAGCCTGTACAACCCTTGTAGACAGCACAAGGTATCACGGCCATTAGGACCGTCGGTACCCGTCTGTAACACTTCCCAGTTGCTACCTCACTGACCATTTAGCATTTATTCTTCCATCCCTTTAAGCCACCTCTGCAAGCTCAGAGCTCTTATCAGGAGCAGAGAAATGACAGCAGCCACTGAAGCGTTTCGGTCACCCACACATCCTTCTCACCCTGTACTTGCGACCACTCTGCACAGATACTCTCAGTTGGCATCGCTCATCTCTGCATGATCAAAAAAACGAGAATTCTTGAGAAACAATTCAACCTTGACTTTCGACTGAAAAACCCCAAGCCCGATGCACTTCAGTAAAACCCAGCCAATCAAGTTCATTCACTCCATGGCAAGTCTGAAGAATTCATACCACTTTTTTTTTTTTCTTGGCTCCTGACTCCTGGTTGCATTGTTTCAAGTACTCACATTCTGCCTGTCCCCACGTGTTGACTCCTGTAATTTTCACTCATGCCTTAAACTGTCACATGCTGTGCACAAGAGCAGTTAATCCCAGGGACAACCTCAGTTGCAAAATTCATGATCTACACAGCCTGACAAGTAGACCAAAGAAACCACAGCATGAGGGAAAGCCTGTACCGGTACCTGTGATACAAACCATCCACATTGTATTTTTCTTCCAAAGTTAGTTGCTGGTTTACACACCTGACAGATTGACTCTCCCCCTTTCCCTGCCCCCCTTATTTAATGGCTGTTTTTCATTAGTTTCTCTGTAGAGTTCATCTATGGAAAGCTGAGGTGAGTCTGAGGGTACCTGGCTGTCAGCTGCCCCTTGAGACCACTGCAGCGTAGTTGCTGCTGTGGTTCCAGCACCTGCAACAGCTTGTAAGCCCAGTCCTCTCTCTCTCACCTGCAAGTGCCCAAACATACAATCCCGGATGGCAAAACATAAGAAAAAGCATAATTAAATCAATTTGTCAGGGCAGGCAGAGCCCTCCTCACCCCACAGACACAAACCAGACAATATTGTTTTGATGAAGGGGACAGAGGAACAGAATCACTTCATTAATTCCTGTCAGTTTTGCTAAATTGTCTCATTTTTTTTCTGTTTCCTTTTGGGATCCTCCTATCTCAAGCTAAAATCCCCAGAGCTACCAAGATACCTTCCTCTCACTGACAGCCTGAAAGTCTGGAAGAATCACAGTAGTACTATGAAGGGTGTGGCTGGTGATGCCTTTTCAGCTTTGTGTGGTGTTGCTGGAAGTACATCAAAGTATTTCCACAGCATTCAGTCTTTGAATAATGGGTGAAATGGTGGAGGCAGGATTTTTTTTTTTTTTTCTCATCCCTGCTGGCCCTTCTCTGTAGACCAGCTCCCCCCTGAAGGTGTGCAGCTGAAATGATCTCACTGAAAAACCAGGACTTGTCCCTGGAAGACCTCACCCTTTGATGAACATGGCAAAAAGAAGGTGCTCTGCTCTGCCGCTTAGGTCTGGAGAGCTGTAGGGAAGAAAAGAGGAGACTGCTCCCCTCTCCTGCCCCTCATCCATAAGGGGCACCCAGGAAGATGCTACTTGCCCAGATCACTCAGGAAACAGTGACAACAGAGCAGATGCATCTTTGAATTCAGAACAGGTGCCAAAGGGTCAGCAGATCCACAGACTGCTTCAATTGGATACTGCACCAACTCACTTTGTCCTCAACTGCAGCGGGGCTGCAATCTCGGATGTGTTAGCAGGAACCTTGTCCATCATCAGTGTAGGTCTCAAGCAGGGACGCTGCATTCCTCTGCAGGCTCCAGCAGCTACCACAGAGTGATATCCAGATCAGATTTGAGTTGTTATGTTGCTCTGAATGCCATGCCTCTCCTCACTCCAACTCAATACTGCACTCTCGTGCAGCACTGTAACACTCTGCTGAACGACACTAGGATATCCTGACTATCGCAGCTGGTATAACTGGTTTCTGTAGAGACAGGAGGTGCAGACCGTGGACTTCTTTTGGTCATGGTTACTACACACATTGAAAGACAGTCTTGCAAGAGCCATATTGAAGATTCTTCGGTTGAAGTCCTGCCTCTCCTGGCCAGCTGTAGGGACAGGAGGATGGCTGGTCTTACGGTCAGTGAGATGAATGGTGGAGAAGCTTTCTTTAATTTCATAAAATTCATCTCAATTAGTCTAGTCCTTTGCCTTACCTCATGACATTAGGCTTCTTAGAAAGTAATATATACCCCTGGCTACTGGTGAGTTTTTGTAGGATTAGTCTAGCAGGTTTCCCTTGGTCACACACACACTGCGCCTGAGGATTCAGGTTATAAAGTGTTTCATGCATGAGCTTGATATCTCCATCTGGTTGGTAAATATTAATGTAAAAAACACTGATCTGCACTTAATATTGTCTTTCCCTGTGCACAGAATAGCAGCTTCCACTGTGCAGCCATAATGGGGGAGCAGGAGAGCCCAGATGTATCAGTTCATGCAGGAAAGACATATCCCAAATGAAGGGGCAACAGGAACAACAGGAGTAACAAAACCTCTCTTCTCTTTCCAGCAAATACCACAGCTTGCCTTCAGGTCCCATTTTCTGAGCTTGTGAACTGGTAACTGAACAACTACTAGGACGTGTTGCTGGTTTATGTGGTAAGAAAATCCCAGGATGATATCTGTATAATTGCACAAGTTCTGCTCTCTACGCGGTGAAAATATAGTTTAAACAGCCAAAGAATATATAAGCACTAAACTTTAAAAGAAGAAACTGTAGATTCCAAATAACTGCAGCATTTTTATAGGCACCAGTCTATCAATGATTAGCTAAAGGCTTTACAGTTAAAAACGTGTCACTGTTTTTTGTAACTAAATATAGAAACATAAATACCCAGGAACCATTCCACAAAGACTCTGCTTCAGTGAAGGCAAGAGCGTGTGTCAGGGGTGTGTGCATCATACCCTGGAACCAAGAGTTTACGAAAGAAGTGTTGACCTCGTGGCTTGAATACACCGTCAGCAGCTGATGGAAGCCTGCAAGGAGAACACTATGCAAGCTCCTACCTTCAGATGTAATTTTCCCTTCGTTTTTTGGGGTTTTTTTTCTTATTTTTTCCCTTCTGTCACAGGCTCCACATAGCATTGCATTTTAATTAAAACACCTATTATCAAAAAGGACTTGCGAGCCACCCTCTAGTTCATCTTCCCATTATACCCGGTAAAGCCATTCCCAGCCACATAGCATTCCATGTTTTAGCCAAACTAGATATTCCGGATCATGTGGTTTCCACTCTTATGGAAGGATCGTAAAACCATAACATAAATACAGTTATATTAGGTCAGACCAGCAGCTCATCTCTCCAAGCCCTGATTCTGCCTGTGGCCAACAGCAAATGCGTACACAAGAGTAGAAGGGGACACGATACTTCCCCAGAATACTCTCACACATTTTGCAGCTCAGTGACTTCCTGGTCCAAAGGGCTTTGTACTTGACAACCTTCCATGACGTTGCACATTTGTGTTCTGTACCTGTGTGAATGTTTCACATCCACAGCTTCCTACAGCAAGGAGATCTACATTTTTTTGAGAAAAGCACCTCGTCTTGCCTGTTGGAACAGAGCAGCTACTAATCTGTTATGATGACCTTCATGCTTATTTGGAAAAGACAAGAAACTGTCATTTGCTAGTCACCTTTTTCACGCTTCTCAGGATTTTACAAACCTTTGTGAGAGCTCTCTCAGCCACTTCCTTCCCAGGATGATGAGCCCTATCCAACTTTGCTGCTTCTTGTACAGAAGCTGTTCCATTGATCTCTGAACTTTCCCAGTCTCCTTCATCAATTCTGAGACCTGCACATGATACTGAAGTAAGATGCACCAAGGGTTAATGAAGACCTGGCCCCAGCGCACTCTGTTTACTTCTCCCTCCTTTTTCCAGTGTGACTGTTCTTAACAGTGCATGTGTTTCTTTGACTCAGGCATCAAGCTGAGTCCACTCAAGGACAATGTTGAAGCTTGAAGATCTCATCTGTGATTAGTCAGACCTCACCATTTATTTTTATCCTCTGCTGACTATCATTCAACCAACTGTTCATCCATGCAAAGATTGAATTTGGTGACAGACTACCAGAAGCCTTTTAGATTTGCCTGAGCATACTCTATGAACAGGAGCTCCCTTATCCATATACATCCCAATGCCCTTCAAAGAACCTTGGTAGGTTTGTGAGGTAGGGCTTCTCTTTACGAGTCACGGTGACTCCTCCTCAATATATATTCTATATTCCTTCCATTTTCTTTTTTAATACGTTTTCTAATAATGGGCTTAGTCAGTCTTTGCTAGTGCCTTGGATCTCCCCCCAGAACCCGTTTAGAAAATTCATGTCACATCTGTCAATCTTCTAGGCCTCAAGGCTAGGACTGGTTCAAGTGAGGGGCTGGTCACTGTAGCCATCACTTCAGCTGCTTCATCTGTGACCTTTGGCAGAGCTCTTGGGTGAACACCATTCACTTGCACTGAAGTATTAAGGTTTGTTTTTCTCTTGTGTCCCAGAGGTTCTTCTACAGTCTTCTCAATCAGACAGATCCTCTACAGGTCCCCGATAAGTAAACATAAGAACCTTCTCAAGTTTATCCATAAAGAGCAGACTTTTCTTCTGCCGTGGCTTTACCTTTTGCAGTGACAACCTATGGCTCAACAGACAGTCCTACTGCTGAAGTGTTTAAAAAAGGACTGATGAGCTTTAACCCCTGTTCCTTGTTCTAGTTGTTGGCCTGCCTTATTTTATTTTCACATTTGACCTGACAGAGTTTATGATCCTTCCAATTTTACTCATTTGACATAACTCAGCTATTTGAAGGATGCTGTTGTGCTCTTAATAAACACCACTTAATACCTTTATTTTGCTTTGTCAGCTTCCTTAGCTTTTCTCCACCTTTTCTAGATCTACAGTAGACACTTTGTTTATGTCACCAGTATTAGGGCTGGTGGCAGGCAAAAAAGCTCACTTAAATTGTAAACACTGCCAGGCAGCAGATAATTCTGTGTGTGCATGAATGTCCACAGCTGAATGCTTGTGCTCTGAAGTACAAGTTAGCTGTCAGAAGTACATATTAACTGTACGTTTTGATAGCAACTGGACTAAACAACAGTGAAATGTCCTAAATCCTCCAAGACGTGAGACAGAACCATCAGTTAGGAGGATGATCACAACCAAAACCTAGGGCTCAGGGCTAGAAAGAAGAAAGTGAAGATCATATCTGGATGAGAAACACTGGAAGCGAGGATAGATCCTGGAGATGAAGGAGATGTGTGGCGAAGAATGTTGGGGGATACCCAGTGACCTTGGCCAGTAAGGCTCAAGACTGGTAACTGTGAGGAGCTGCACAGCATGAACTGATGACTTCCACCTTGATGGACCACCCACAATGTCCCTGCTGGGAAGGGAAGGTGAGCCCTAATGTGAGGGAAGCATGCGAGCACGTGAGATACCAAGCAAGTTAAAAGCTCTAATCTTGTTAATTCTTAAACAATCACCAATCTGCTTTTTTTTATGGTATTGACACTTCCTGGCATCTTGGTCCCATCAGTGCACAATGGGCAGCAGGGGAGGAGGAGAGATTATAGAGAGGAAGGAGAGTTCAGCCCCTGATAATAAGAAGAATGCTCTGGGCAGAAGAGCTGGGTACAGTTCATCTTCCCAATCTGCTACAGGTTGTCATTTACTCTGTCTCAACTGTGACAGGTCCTTAACTAGTCTCTATATACTGGCAAGGGTTTAATATTCTTTGTTTGCTTCTGCAAGTTTCTTTCTAACATGTTTCCTCACTAAGCCAAATGGTCCCGCAAGGGAAGTGAACCTGAGCACATTATAGGTGTCTGTCCCCATGAAAGGCAAACAATTTTGCAGTTGCAAGGCATCCTGTCTTGATGGTTAACATACATTTTCCCACACTGAGTTTTAATTTCTGTCTCCCCAGCTATATCCAGGCCTGTAAAACAGGTCTCCACCAACGGGTACCAAATATTTTTTCTCCTTGCTTTGGTAGGGTGCCCATGCTGAGAGCAGTAAACAATTCCACTTACGTGGCTCAATGTGAAGATGAAAAGCTGGCAACTGTGCTGAAGATGGCAAATCCTCCCTTACATTCTGAATTGCCGAGGACCTATTCTCCCCTCTTGTGTCAGCTTCCTGATCAAGCATCTGGAGAACATACTTTCACAGTGCTATATTAGGCTTAAGGACTTGAGAGCTCAGCTATCACAGTGGTCAGGGCATATAGGATTTGGTTTCTGCCAGTGGTCAAGTATCAGGAAGAAATATGCCCATGCCAGTTCTGAAAGAGCCAATTGTAAAATACTTTAAGACAAATGTTCCCTGAAGTAATAGCTGCTTGCTTGGTTGGTTTTTTCTTTCTTCCTTTCACCTCCCTCTATCTATGGGTCAATCTTTATTTACATGCTAGCAAAGTTCTCATTTTTACTGTCTATGTCAATGTTGAATTCCTGCTTCATTCTGTGCTTTGGATTATCTTGTCCTGCCTGGTTTTTATGTAGGCCCAACTCTTTTGGCTCTCCCAAAGACAGTGCTGTCATTACAGTATTGACCAGTTCTGACACAAAGAATCTAAGCAAGCCGGAAGACACAGGCCCTAGCCCCTTTGATCTGTTGTTGTTTGATACCTGTTTCCAGAAGCCTGAGGAGGCAGGGGAAGATGAACTGTACGCAGCTCTTCTGCCCAGAGCATTCTTCTTGTCATCAGGGGCTGAACTCTCCTTCCTCTCTATAATCTCTCCTCCTCCCCTGCTGCCCATTGTACACTGATGGGACCAAGATGCCAGCACGTCAATACCATAAATCTCTTTTTTTTTTTTTTTTTTTTCTGAAGGCCATTCAAAGAAAACAGAGTTCTTCAGACAGTAGAAGATGTGATTCATTACTGTCCATCACCCATGACATTCCACCTAAGCTGCCTAGTTTCTACTGGTCTTCTGCTCTGAAGAAGTGACTGAATAGGGTAACCTAGGTGGCAAAGGGACCAAGGAACAGAGTTGGGATTCTCACTGTATACACCTCACAAAAAAATGGGCTATGTTTCTGTAACATACACCCAGCCCCATGTACAATGAGTGCCTGGTCTCTAGTTGCGATACCAGGCACTTCATGCTAAAATAACAAAGAGGAGTCATCACTGACTGTACAAGGACTGGTGTACACCTCCAAGTTCCAGCACTGAAACTGTCAGGTTGGTAACAGTACAGATGAACAAAGGGAGATATACTCTGAAGAAAGTCTGATGTCAAAGAGTTGAGGAAAGAGAACATTGCTAGTCAGCCAGAGATTCACTGACAGTACTGCAAAGGATTTCTGGCAAGATGGGGTGGACAACCCAGCTCTGGTGAAATGCTAGCTCTACCAGGGACTTGAAAAACAGGGTGAAAAAGAGGATTCTGTTGAAGACTCAGGAACAGAAGAACTCAAGAATATTTGAAGTTGTTATGATTTGGTAAGAACTGAATTACATCCTCGTAAAGTAGGTCAATGGACAGCACAACTGAAAGCTAAATGTGTATGACAAATACAACATGTCATACGCTAGAAATAGTAATTTAAGCTATTCGTCATCTTTAATGGTAAATAAATTAGCTAATCACTCAAGACAAAGACCTGGTCATTATTGTAGGCAGCTCTGTAAAAACACTTTGTGCAGTTGAAAGAGGAAACAGAATATTAGGATCTGAAAATAAGAAAATGACGCTGAAAATACGGTGCAGATACGTACATTGATAGTACAGCTCCCCTGCAAAACGCAGTTAGTTATAGTCACTTGATCAGAAAAAAATTAAAGGACTATTAGAGAGGTCCAGCTGTGATGATAATAGCTCTTGGACAGTCAGTCTGACTTCCATTTGAAGAGAAATGGCACACGTCGTGATCTGTGGGAAAAAGGCGACGTATTCTTAGAGAAGCAGAAATCCCTATCCCCGCAAAGCCGGCTTTATTCGGGTCTCCAGAGAAGTACGGGCCATCAAACTGCCATGACAAGATGTGCTGATTGCTGTATTTTAACTGATAATTGTTTTGATATATATACCCATCATGGATATGAGATCCCGAGGCAGCTGAGAGATGGATTTCTCCCCCCCATTTCCATCCACCAGAACCCTCTGCTTGAGGAGGGGCAGCAGTGATGCTGACATGGGCGCCCATGTGTACTTTTTGTTTGACTTTGTGAGAGAGAAGCAGCCCCCCCCCCCAATAGAAACTTGCAGCAATTGTGAGAGGGAGGAACTCTGATAAATTGTGTTGGAAACACCTCACTTGCTGCCCAGTAGAAGGCAACTTCCTTTGTCTCATGCTGTGTTGTGAGTGCCCAGTCTGCTTGGAAACCAATGAAGCTTAGAGTTTCCTATGACAAGGACCAGCTGGAGTGCCCATAACTGGGCTTGATGTGTTAGCTGATGTGGTTTTCTAGCCAGTAAGCAAGGGACTCTGCTTTGCTGATTCAAAACTGCATCAGCTTTGACACTTTCTTGACAGTGAAAGGTGGCAGAAGTAACAAATTGATAGGTGCTACAACAGTAGGAGCAAGTCACTTAAACCAAAAGTGTCAAAGGCATGCGTTTCAAAATGGGACCTGATATAAAACAGGACTAATGTGATTTAGGGTCAGATTTACTACACTACTGAGTTTACAAGGATGTCCTGGAAGAACTCAAAAACACAAGCCTAGTGGATCTCACAACAAATGCAGCACAAGTCAGGTCTAACTGAGATACTTCAGAAAAAATCTCATTAGGTCTTTACTGGTGTTTGCAGGTGCCTGAATATGCTTACAAAACTGTCTCTAAAACACTTCAGAAAGTCCAATCTGCTGAGTTACAGAGGTTCCCAAAGGAATCAAGAAATGATCTCGGAGTATTTTGGCATCACATGGCTGTTTTTCCAGACTGATTTAACTATCGCTGAGGAGGATACACAGTAAGGATGGGACCAGGATATGTTGCTTCCTGAAGGTCCTCCAAAACTCACGCTCGCCGTGTGCACACCCGCTGTTCTGAGTGCACCTGTCTATAGAATGCAAGTCCTAAGCTTGTACTGCTCTCATGCAAAGCTGATGGCTAACAGCCCATCGCTTAAGCACGCTACGATCAAGGATAATGATTTTGCTAAGTGTGACGTGATTGGAAAAAAAAAAAAAAAAAGCAAGAAAGTTTTCATGTGCTTGGCCTTGGCTGGATCCACGTGATACATGAGGTAATAAACAGAGCAGAAACATCCTGTGCACACGGATCAACTATAGGACTTTCTGAAAGCACAGATTTAGATAGGAAAACATGGTGTGAAATCCAGTCAACTGAAATCAGTGCAAATATGGGGTTTTTTTTATTTCAAACTTCAAAACGTGACCTTCAAGTCATAGTTCCATTTTTAATTCTAATTACTTTTTTAAAGGAAAGAAGGGGAAACACTTAATTTTGAGTCTGGCAAAATGTTTGGACAGTGTTGTTTCAATTAACTGCAATTAGTGAGTTTGACTAACTCCAGGGGAGAAGAAAGATGACAAGAGTTTTTTCCTTTAACATTACCTCCTTTTTCTGTTTTAAATTAAGATCCAGCTCTATGATGCTACTCCAATATATTTGTATGGCCCAAATCATGATATTGTACTATTAGCTTCCTAGAGTCCAGAATAATCCTTCCTACAAGTAATTTGAGGAGTTAAGACATCTGGAGTAGCACTGGTCCCAGTTCAGCCAGACTTAATCTGATCTACTAACTGCATTAGAACTGGAGAAAATTGTCTGCAGTGACAGCATTTATCCCCTCCTTACAAATACTATGAGCATTAATGCAGCCCCTAGTAATCAGGACAAAAATCATGGTAGTGAAATGAAAAATTATGTCTGTGGAGAATCCCTAGACCTGGAATATTTAAATCTACTCACCACCCAGCCTATATTTTGGCAGGCCAATCCCAAGCACAAGTACAGGCTGGGTCACAAGCAGATTGAGAGCAGCCCTGTGGAGAAGGACTTGGGGGTGCTGGTTGATGAAGTGCTGAACATGAGCCAGCAATGTGCACTGGCAGCCCAAAAAGCCACAACTGTGTCCTGGGCTGCATCAAAAG
>WUAM01000292.1:337988-355689 GCA_024336885.1 Actenoides hombroni
AGGGGCAATGGTTTTAAACTAGAGCACGGTAGATTTAGATTCAACATCAGGAAGAAGTTCTTTACATTGAGGGTGGTTTCTTTACTACGAGGGTGGTTTCTTTACTATGAGGGTGGTTGACAGAAGAAGTTGTGGATGCCTCATCCGTGGTAGTGTTTAAGACCAGTCTGGATGAGGCTCTGAGCAACCTGGTCTAGTGGGAGGTGTCCTTGCCCATGGCAGGGAGGTTGAAACTAGATGATCTTTAAGATCCCTTCCAACTCAAGACATTCTATGATTCCATAATACAATGCTATACAAAATGAAGCAAGCTTCTGACTGGTCTCTGCCCCAGGGATTTACAAGCATAGGCCAGTGTTGACAGAGGTCTCTGTACCCAACAGAATGGAGACAATCCACGGACCAGCTCTAGGAAAGGGCTGAATTGCATGCGCAATAAATGTATTATCAGTTTAGGATTTTTTTCTGTGTTCTTTAAAATAAAAGCTCGCTAATTTAGGGGTAATGCTATCTTGCTGTCATCATACAAATAAAGCTGAAACAGCAGTATTTGTTATTGTGTACTCTAAAAGCACTAATCCAACATAGACCATTCAAACAAGGCTGCAAAACACAAATATATTAACAGAAAATAGAACATAAAAAAGCCCCTGGAGAACATAGAAGAAAAAAATCACCTGGCAACATATTAAGAAATTTCTTGAACATATTAAAATTGAGAAGTGTCATGTGTGACAGCTAAAGAGGACAGAAAGCTAAAAAGACAGGTAAGGAGGAGCAGGAAAGCTAAATGAATGGTATGTGATTGCACTTCCTATCAGAAAAAACCCAAAACCCTGGACATTCTTATACCAAGGGCTTTTGGTTTGGAGACATAATGTGACAACGGAGATAGAAGGCCCTTAAAAAGAGATTAGAGAAAACCTGAACAATTTAAATTGTATGTAAAAGGCTGTCAGAACCAGACAGTTCATCACAGCACTCCATCAGCAATACAAAGAGAGCTCATACAGTAGGCTTATGATATACACATAAAAATGCCACTGCCTGTGAATGACAAAGTCAATTTGCTATCTAATATTATTCCATAGCAATCCCAATCCACTTCTGTGGGACACATGCACCTACGATGCACTTCCAACAGCGTGCCTTCAGTTTTCTTCTGTGTCAGTGCTTGCAGGACATCCATTCATGGATCAAGAATTGCCCAACAGGTTTGTAAAAGCAGATATCAACTGAGACAGATCATCAGTTCATGGGGAATTCCTCCAGCCTCAGTATATGACTCACGAGTGCCCAATATGTTCATTGATACTCTGGCAGCAAATACAAACACGCTGCTGGGAAAATATGCAGAAAATGCATGGATTAAGGTAATGGTAAATAAACACAGAATCACAGAATCATTAAGGTTGGAAAAGGCCTTAAAGATCATCAAGTGCAACTGTCTACCTAACATTATTACGACCACTGACCCATGTCCTGAAGTGACACATCTACACATTTTTGAACACCTCCAGGGATGGTGCTTCCACCACCTCCCTGGGCAGCCTGTTCCAATGCCTCACCACTCTTTCAGCACAGAAATTTTCCCTAATGTTCAATCTAAATCTCCACTGGTGCAACTTAAGCCCATTACCTCTCATCCTATCGCTAGTTCATTGGAATAAGTGACCAACTCCCACCTCACTACAATCTCCTTTCAAGTAATTGTAGAGAGCAGTAAGGTCTCCCCTCAGCCTCCTCCAGAGTAAACAACCCCAGTTCCCTCAGATGCTCCTTATAAGACGTTTCTCCACACCCCTCACCAGCTTTGCTGCCCTTCTCTGAACTCGCTCCAGCACCTCCATGTCTTTTTTATCCTGCAGCACCTAAAACTGCACACAATACTCAAGGTGTGGCCTCACCAGTGCCGAGTACAGGGGCACAATCCCTTCCTTACTCCTGCTGGACACACTATGTTTTATACAGGCCAGGATGGCATTGGCCTTCTTGGTCACCTGGGCATACTGCTGGCTCATGTTCAGCGAGCTGTCAACCAACACCCCCAGGTCCTTTCCTTCCATTCAGCTTTCCAGCCACTCCTCCCCAAGCCTGTAGCGTTGCCTGGGGTTGTTGTGACCCAAGTGCAGGACCCAGCACTTGGCCTTGTTGAACCTCACACAATTGGCCTTGGCCCATCAACCTGCCCAGATCCCTCTACAGAAAATCAAGAAAAATCATTTCTCCCAGATCGCTCTCAAACATCTGTGTTTAAGACAGTGAAATTCAGACTTATGCATCAAGGCATAAGAAATTCAAACCACAGGCACAGAGGGGGTACCACATCCTGCAAAATATTAATGGCAACTTAATGCAACCGTCCCATTGCATGCTGTGGCAAGGAAGACTCATGTAACTTGTGCACGTATAAATGAGGAAGTAATAAGAGCATGTAAATTCAGGATTGGTTTTCAGTGGTTGTGCTAAGGCTGTGAAAGCAATACTGAGTGTAAGCCAAAAAGAAGGAGGAGTAAATGGACAAGGTACAGAAATAAAGCAGAAAACATATTTTGTTACTAAAACACCACTTGTTTAAATTATCAAGATAAGACTGAGGAATAATTTGATCAGTGTGCAAAAATAACAGATGGAGAAAAATGATGAGTGCTTCATTTGGACTTTTAAATCTAATAGAGCAAGGCCAAGTAAGGACCAATGAAGCTAAAGGTCAGCTAAATCCCAAGTAGAAATGAGATGCGATCTGTGACAAGAGATGTGACCTGCCATGCATCATAGTAATAAAAAAGGTCTACAACTCAACAAGTATTGGGGGAAAACAAATCTTGCTAAACACAAGTCTGACTGGCAAACACAGCCCTTCAGAAATGAAATGCCTTGGCTTCACGTGCAACGTGAAGCATCCCTTAGCTAGATCAAGATTACTTCCCTAAAGGTGGCGTGAATTTACACAGTTCATTATACAAAGGTTTTCACATCTCATGATAATTTGGAAAGTGACTGCATTTGAACCTTTTTTAGGTTCCTATTAAGGTTTTGTGGATAGATATGGTCTCTGGACAGACAAAACCAACGGTACAGGTACAGTGAGAGCTAATTGTCAGTGCTGTTAGATGGTATTTTGTACTGGACTCTCTATACTGCTGTCTTTACCTACAGCCACAATATGAAAGCACCATCATGGCCACCTCATCTAGACTTAATGCCATAATTGCTTTGTTTTTCACTTGCTACAAAGAAAATATTATGTGGAGAAATCCACTGGGTACAATGGCCCACACTCCTGTGTGTGCTAATGCTGAAGGATCTATTGGCAGAAGTCCTGACTGAGTAAATAATGCTCTTGGGAGGTCATCACACTGCACACTAACTGTTATGGTGCAGTATCTAAAAGCTTAAGAGAGTTCTCTTTTTATTAATGTAAGTCTACATTTAATACTAAAGCATACATAAATAATTGTCCAATTATTAAATCTAATAAGAGAGCCAATGGTTATCCTACAAGCTCAGTGTTTTCAAGTATAATTCACATATAATGACTTGCATAATCAAAATCTGATTGAAATGTCTTTCCTGGGAGGTGTTTAATGCCACCTCTACCCAGCTGTGCTGAGAATGAATCTGTGTTTGTGTTTCTGCAGCAATTTGCTGTCACTTTCTTCTAACAGCCCTTTATAGATCAGTCTCTTTGAAGGCCCAACAAGGTCTGAAACGATATCCTGCACAGGACACTGCTGATACCAGTTTGAAGAACTGTGCCTTTCTCTAGGCCAGGAAGGAAGTCAGAGCTTTTGACTGTAAATTCTTTCCTATTTGGAACTACAGAGTGAATTACTTCAATGCTTGGGTAAGCTGCCTCTCTGTTAGAATGAGAACCAACTGATACAGAAGACTTGGTGTCATTTCTCTGAGTTCAATGGTTATTTATAATCTAGTCAACAACTACTATCCATAAAAAAAAAATAAAAATAAAAAGCGTCCTAAAGTTTTCTATAGTCACACTGAGTTGACTGAACTCATGCAACTATTTTGGATATTTAGAATGGGCATTTGTTGCAAGCACAGTCATAGGTCCCATCAATGGCCAACTAAAGTCCAGGTGGATTCACTGTTACTGTGTTTGGGCACATGTTCCACTTGTCTAGTAGCTTAAAACTGTTTTTTTCTATTTCCTTTATCAATATAAGTCTTGACAAACAAAGAAATCTCATGTCAAGGCTTTGATTTCTACAGTTCCTAAATAACCTTCATGTAATTCTTCCTAGAGACACAGAAAAAGTCCTTTCTGGACAAAGTATTGCTTCTGGTCCAGTGGGGAGACCACTTTTAATTCTATAGGGGAAAAGAGTCCTTTGTATGTCATAAAAGGTAATTTGTTCTCCATCCTCCAAACTTCCATCTACTGTGTGGAGCAACACCAGTCCTTCCTAGTGCATGAAAGTTCACTTTGGGGATAAAAATCATGTGGCTGGTTAGTAAAACATCTGTGAAGATGGCTGACCACCCAAAAAGAAAAGAAATAATAAACTATGCTACAATTATCATGCCTTTGAAGTTAGTTTCAACCCTACCTTGGGATAAATGGAAATCAGCCACGTCAGAGGAAAGATTACAACATGAAACTGAATTTTTCATAAATCCACTTGTCTCCTCATCTCACTTTCTTCATGCCTTTAGGGGGCTCTCCAGGTGCCCTTTGCCCCCAGCTCCATTTGGGAGTAGCATCAGAAAAGGTCATGCCTAGAAGAAACTTTCCAACCTTTTGTGTAACAAAGACAAGCTGTGTCTTAGTAAAAGATACTGATGTCTTGGTAAGTCAAGGGATGATTTTTATCTGAAGCCACTATAGACAGACATTATATGAGCATCTCATGGACCCCTCCCTAAATTTCCCAGGTCCAATGTAGGCTGCAAAACTGAGTTCTTTTCTCCAAGTGACAGAGGAACAAATGACCTTCATAAATATTAGATAATGTTTCTTTTCAAACACAGGTGTTGGGTTTGTTGGTTGTCTTTGGTTTGGTTTTGTTGGGTTTTTTTGTTTGGTTTTTTTTTTGTTTTGGTTTTGTTTTTAGGGGTTTTTTTTTGTAATGCAGCATATAAGAGTCTATATTAAAAATGACAAAAAATTACAATTTACTAAAAATTAAAAATTACTAAAAATTCAATGTGTTTGGAGGCAGGCAGGAATGCTGCAGGTTTTTTTCACCAGGCAATGTGTGCTACCCCGACTCAGAAGAGTATCAGCCATTCTCTACTATGTAATTAATAACCACAATTCCTTACTTCATAACACAGAGGTTGTGTATTTACTGCATGCAATTCATTCACTCCCCTTCTAGAGATTCTGTCAGGCCAAGGGTTTCCCTATGGATTTTCTACTGGTGACATTACAGGCCTGACCTCCTTTAATGAGGTCTAGTTAACTCTTCTTCCATTTAGTTGCAGAGACATCTAAATAATATTCCATTTACTGTCTGCTTAGCTGAGGAGCTCACAAGTGACGTTCTCAGTCGACAGCAAGTTGTTATCTCCAAACCCATCATTTGTTATTGCCCTTATGGGGAAATAGCTGTGTTTGCTCTACTGAGCCACACATTTCTGCGTGGCTCAAGCTGTCTGCCTCTCAATTCGGTCGCCCACAACAAAGGCACGCTGGTGAAATGCTTGCTTTTTGTTCATAACAAATATCTCCACTGCATTCGTAATGCAGACTAGGTGATATTTGGCAGTTGCCCGATATTCAGCAGCTTCCTCTGTCTTCATTGCAATCCTTCCCAAATAAATAATTTTCACACCAGCCTCAGTTAATACCTCTTCTGAGGCTGTTTCAGTCTCTAAACCACAAAGCAACTGTTTTCCATACACCATTTGAATTGCACAGACAGGCCTATATAGTTCAACAGACCCCAAATTGATTAGATAAGCCATTAGGCTCAAAGGTCTGGAGAGACGTATGTCATCTAAGGCATCGTTCACTTCTTTAAAGCCTTGCAGAATCAATTTCCAGCCAGCCAGACATACCTAAATGTAACGCTGGAGAATGCACCAATCTATTTTTACCTCTTCCTAATGCGTATCACCAGCACAGAGGAAGGAACTGTTGGCTGGGAGGTGCACAGGTGTAATAAAAGACTTCAGGTGTTGCTAGGTGAAGCCAATTTTATTTGCTTTTATTTTGTGGAACAGCATATGGCAGCTTTTCTCTAACTCTGAGGTCAACCAGATTTCTAGGCACAGAGTAATTTACATGAGCATGTCTTTAACCTGCTAATCCTTAGGACAGCATATTTTTCAGCCTGGGCAGGATGCTTTGCCTTGGTGCCTAGAAGAGCTATCTCATTTTTCACTCATGAACCTGCCAAATTTCACAGCCTCCAGTGTAAACACAGCCTGCAAATCGCCTGGGAGTCCACCTAAGGATGCTCTGTTCCATGACTGTGACTTCACACCTTTGCCTTCTCAAACCTATCTCCCCCACTTAATCACAATGCTTTTACTGTGAGACAGAAAGGGGGGCCCATCAGCCACTTATTGGCAATCATCAAGAAGCCAAATGAATGGGCAGAAACACAGAGTGAACTGTACCTGAAGAAAAGACGAGTTTTTCTTCTTCTCACACAGAAAGAATATGAAGTAATATTTGATCTGAAGGACAGATTAGGTTTCCCTACTAGTTTTCCCCTTAATTTTTTGCAGGACCACCCAGCATTTGACATGAGAGAGAGACATCAGAGAGGCTCCTGTAAATGCCCCAAAGGGTTATAAGTCTTTGCTCAGAGAGGGATTGTTAAAAGAACAGATGGACTTGCTGTTAGAAGTGACAATGGAACTAGCCATGTGAATAGACACCAAGAAAATTAAGCAACTTGAGGGACCTAAGATTATTAAGGAAGATATTATGAGAAAAGCCCTTCAAAAGCAAATTGTTTGAGCTGTTCTGCAGGAACAGGCCAAAGATGTAGGGAATTCTGAGAAAGAGGCAGCATCAATACCGAAGTTCTGAGCCCATGTCTGACCTCTGGCCATTCTTTCCCACTGCTATTTTGTAGCTTAGGGGAGAGCCTGTATTTGAGGGATGCCTGTCCACGAACCAGAGCAACGCAGAGAATCAGCCCTACTCAGTACAGCCTCCTGTAGCCCACCAGCAGAAGAGAATGGGCACCTCATAAGCAGAGGCGACGGAATCCTTGAAGAGGATTCTTCTGTTGTACTATTTGCAGCTGTGCACCTAATTCCTTAGTGCTTTGTGTAAAATTTTGCCTTTTCCAAAATTGCTTATACATTTGGTTCTGGACTGCTCTGCACCTTTTTGTTACCTGAACAAAACACTGCAAAAATAAGTTAATTAGTCTGATCTGGATCAATATTTTGCAGGACACAACAACGGCATGTGCAGAAAATACTACCTGCTCTTTGCAGGCATCTCGCAAAGGTGTGCACCTGGATTATCTTCTGCCTTGCATCAGGATAAGTCCTTAAACCATGACAGCTGCAGGCACATGCATTGCTCAGGACAAGGGCACATAGGCAAACTATTTAAAATCTGTGATTTTCTGAACCCCACAGGCAGGTCCGTGCATGGAGTGACACAGCTCCTGCCTGGAAGTTGCCCTGTCTGCCGACCAGCTCTACCTGCACCCGCATCTCCTGGCATGCTGGGGCAGCCTGTGAGCTCGGGCTGAGCAGTGCCATCTCTAGTGGGGATGCCCACAGACAGCTTCAGAGACCTTGCTGAAATAAAAGGAAACGAGTCTGGGTTTATGTACAGGGTCTGCCACAGACCACCAACTGAAGTGGAGGAAATGAATAAGCAGCTTCTTAAGCAAGTCACTATAAAGAATAGAGAAGGAAGTTGTTAGTATTTGGTATTTCAGCTTGGGAGACACAGAAAAATCCCATGCTCCCCATGCTGAAACATACTTGGAGCTTTCTGAAACTCTAAGTGGTAAAGTCTTAATAGGAGAATCACACCAAATTTAACCAGCTCTTCGTAATTCTGTGACAGGCTTCCTGTCCTCCGCTTCAAACAAACTGATCACTGAGGTAAAAATGCTGGTTTTATATACAGGCCAACACAAGCACCCTCAATGACAAGTTACACACAACAGTTCCTCCAAAAGGTTTGTATTCTGAGCAGATAAAATTAACAAGTAGCAGCCAACAAATAAATAATAAATCATGTGTGTTAATGGGATAACACCATCAAAAGGCAACAAAATTAAATGGCACATAATTCAATCGTGGAATACACAATTTATCCTCCCCAGACACTGACCCTGATGGAGAAGGGCTGCTCTGGACAGGCAGTAGGCTAGTGGAGACACAAGTTTACCAGGTTCACTTTCTCTTTCCCACACACCACTTGGACAGTGATTGCAGACACTATTAGCAGTTTCAGGTGTGGAGGCTTCTTAACACCATCCTTGCTCTTTCAGGTTGCTCAAGACCTTTGAGCTGACGGTGAGTGTGCAGGCACTGCCCACCAGCAGCAGAAGTACCGCTGCAAATGAGATTGACTTTAGTAGAAATATTTTCTTCTGGCTGGTTGTCAAAAAACCTACTCTCTGGAGATGCTGGAGGATGCAGGTTTGTGAACTCATTACCTCCAGGGCTGAGGAAAGCTTCCAAAGGGTAATGAGCCGCAATGCCTGATATGAAGTAGATGTGCACACAATTTGACATTTACCCGCTATTCATGTGTTTGGTTTTGAAATGAAGTGAAAAAATGCACAAATATCAAACATGCCTGACAGCCAACACCACATAATGGTGGTCATTTGAAGTACAGCCTGTTCCTCTGTAGCTCCTGCTATTCCTGCCCAGTCGTGTTATCCCCCACATACTCTTTCTTGATGCTGATTCTCTCCTTTAAGGCAAGTATGCATACCCAAAAGCCTAGATCATCAGGATGCTGACACATTTTGATACAAGCATCCCTCAGCACCAGACAAGCAACACAGCAACAAGAGGACCTTCTTCCCGATTGTGGAAGCCTCAACAAACACTACATTCTTTTACTTAGCTATGGTAGGAGTATCCTGCTTTACTTGCAAAGTTAACAAGGCATAAAGGAACAAATTAAAAAAGATATTTATTCTGGATCATTTTTATGGCACAGTGATAGCTAAATCCATCTGTGACTTGTCCACTTCTGCCAGTGTGGTCCCGAAAAGCAGAATAGCTTTGAAAGACAGAGGCCTCAGAGAGAGACAGCAATCACAGGATCCCTCTAAACCAAGGTCAAATGTTGCGCTCATCAACTCTGAGTAAAGTTGTTTCAGTAAACCTGAATCAGGTACCTAGAGCAACGCAGGTTTCCCATCAATGCCAAGATAAAGCCTTCTACTTTGATCTGACTGATGTTTTCGAGTCGACTGAGACTAGACAGGAACCAGAATGCTGACCCAACATCTGTCACACAAAGTGCTTTGTGCCAATAGCCTTTATTTTGGTTAGACTATCCCAAGTAGAGAAAACTACACATGCAAATGGGGATGTGAACTTTCTTGCATTCGCTTGTGCTGTTCTGATTTCAGGCACGTTTGGGCCCAAGTTTTCTGTGATGACCAGAATGGGGCAAAAAGAATTTGCTACATATTAAGCATATCTTCATTTGATAGCCTTACAAGCTAATTCTGTTATTTAAGAATGCAGTAGATACTAAAACATACATACTGGATACCACACAAGGTAGCACAATCAAATACATGGTAAGGTATAGAGTATTCATAAAGGATCAGAAGACAAAATGCCAGAAAACCATCCATGTGCTGGTGGGCAGAACACGTGGAATGAATGAGTAACTGTGACTTAAGTCATTAGTATCATTTAATCAGTTTGCAAATATCACTATGCCAAATCAAAGCAGCTATCTGTTGTTTGCCCACTAGCCACACATTATTTTCCTTCATTACTCAGCCTGCTTTGGTTTGATCCTATATAAGCTTAAAACTGTGGAAGAAAAAAAAAAAAGAAATACAGCCTGTATGGAAAATTGCTGATTGCAAAAGACATAGAGCTTGCCAAAGAAAATGAACTCTAAAAACTGTTTTCCTTGTTTATGTGTTCTCTCCAGGCCCTCTTGTTTATGTGAGGGCTCACTATATGATCAAGTTACCTTGCGTCAGCCAGGCTGTGGTAATTGTCTGTGTGTGCACTTTTGACCTGTAATGAATGCAAGAAAATTTAACATACTTTAAGGCCCTTTCACCACAGGCAAACCTAATGCAACATGCAGCCTCTCTCACATTCCCCATGGGATGGAAGCATGCATCTAACTCACACAGTAATACATGACATCCCAGGAGCCTTATGCTGTGTCTGAGACCCAGGCTTATGAAACGCACCCTAAAAAGGACCTCAAGTATATTGCACAGGTACACAAATGAAGGACTTACCTGCCATGCCTCAACCTTCTTAATGTCTGCACAGGATCCGTTAGTGAAGAGTCCTTTCCCAGGGGTACAGGTGTATATATCCTGCAAAGCATGGGCGATAGAATATACTGCCAAATACACGTTATAGGATATCCGCAAGTGCGTGTAGTCCATGTACGGCGTCTCCACACTGGTGATGTTCTCATCCCCTGTGCATGGAGGTCGGAAGGCAGCTGTTCCATTGCCAGCTCCTGGTCCCTCTTCGTGACCCTTGTGGAAAGAAGTTGAAACTGGAGAATTTTTGGACCCATCAGAGAGATAGCAGTTAAACGTCTCCTCCCAAAACTCCTTGGCAAAGCCATTATTGTTGGACTTCTTGGGATGCACCTTCTGCAGGAACTCACGAAAGCCTGGGATCTGTCCTGCCTTCAGTGCAAAGCCAATGGTACTGCCAATGACACGGAAGAACTCTGGCATGGCTATCAGGGAAGAGCTGGCCCAGGCCTCACTTGCCAGCCAGATCTTGCCGGTGATGTTTCGCCTGACAATCTCTTTGATGAGAGGCTCCAGGTCTGGTCCACTGGAGAAAACGACAATCACCCTCGCTGTGGAGTTCTGGATGACCTCCACCACCTGCTGGATCTCCTCTTCATCTGAATACTGGGAGATGAGCTCGCTAAAATCAATGCAGATATCTCTCTCCTCTGCTTCCTCCCGAAACTTTTCAATCCCTGGCCGGCCATAGTCATCATCAGCTGCAATTGTTCCCACCCAGTTCCAGCGAAAGTACTCGATGATGTCTGCCATCGCTGTGGCCTGGTGCTCGTCATTGGGGATCGTGCGAAGGAAGGACTTGAACTGGTTCTTGTTGCTCAAGAGACGACTGGATGAGGCATAGCTGACCTGTGAGAGCAGCGTGAACAAACCAAACACCATGAAGTGAACCGCCTGGGAAAAAACTGCCTACATTTATCTAACATTGCCGTCGAGCTGTGTAAATTCAGATGGGGTGAAGAGAGAGATGAGCACCACAGCGACAGCTACGCACTCTTGGCCTGTGGTCGCACAATATCGACACTGAGAGACTGTGTGTTCTTGTAGGTGTGACTGTCTTACAAAGGCACACATACAGGAGCAGCTGCTCAATCCCAAGAGGTTGAAGCAAGCTCGTGTCCACCTGTAAGGCCAAGGATCTGATGGTGACAGAACTGACACTGGCTCGGAGGAATGTCAAAGGGGTGAAGCCCCAGGTGGCATACACGCAACTTGCCAAATCCAGAAACAAGAAGAATGTATCTTCTAGATAAATGAGGGCAATGCACCTGATTGAGGTAATTGCAGGCTTCCTCTGTTCTGAGCCAGACGTGAGACAGAGGGCTGGTGCTGCCATCGTGAACTACTTTGTCTGTCTCACCTCGCCTCTCACCTCTGTCCCTACCCTTAAGCAGGTTCCATCAGGCACCATATGTATGTTATATACAACCCCTGCCAGTTGCAGAAGCGTGTAACGTGTGGCAATCTCCTTGACCTTGTGGAGTGTCATGGTAATGCTGGTCAATACTACCTTAGCAGTATTTCCTGATTACTGGCCAGAATCAACAAAGAAGCCAGTAGGCATTCCACACTCCACGACCCACCATGTTTTAGAGTTAATGTGGGATTTTATTTTCTTCTCCAAAGTTATCAAGATATACTTCTTATTTCCTAATCAGAACACATAACATATGCTCTTAAGATACAGTTTTGAATTTTCTACAAGTAGGAAGAAAACCGTAAAACCCAGAAGAGAATAGTTTAAAGATCTGGAAAACTTTTAAAACTCACTTAACTTTGCATTTTGAGATTGGTACCTGAACTGTTTAGGACTGACTCTCATTTGAAAACATCTTCTATAAACAGTTATTTTTGTACAAAGTGGAAATTTACAGAAAATCTTATCTTCTTGAACTCTGGCATTTAACAGGAAGGGAGAAAAAAAAAAAGGAGGTTTCCTAGTGCAGTTTCAAGGGCCATGGGAGCAAACTCTCCCTTCACAGGGTTATATTCTCCCCTGGACAGGCTCCTGCCCAGTGCTATTCTCATCTTCTATAACCTATTGCCAGGAGGTAAAGGCAAGGTACCCCACCCCTGGAAGGTACCCCAGTCTCACATGTGCCGTAAGGGTACACCGAGGTAAAATACTGAGAAACGGAACAGAATTCATAACATTTTCAGTTTCTGTGTCAGCGGAATGAGTAATGAGCCTTACTTTAATTGTAAAATATACCTCCAACTTCTACTGAAATGCAAGGTCTGTTAAGTATGGATTTGCTAATGGCCTCGCCGTAAGTGGCAGTGATAATGTGTAGTCTAATGCTGCCCAACAACTCCAAGTTTAAAAGCCTGCTTTCAGTTGTCATACTTCAACCACCTGGATGAGATTTTGTTCCAGAAGTGAACCTCCTGACATCTACTGATTTCTGCAACCTCTAGATAAGACAACCGCCTCGTAGCACAAACACTATTCGCTGTTCAAAGAGCAAGTCTGAAATCTGCAAACATCTCACCAACCCGTCTTGGCTGCCCTTGTTCACCTGGTAATGTGATGTTTAAATCAACAATACACCCATCACGATGTTTATTACACGTCACCTTCCAACGCTACTGCAGGCAATACTTGCCATATATTGGTCATCGCTTAAACCATTCTTGCCCTGTTCGGAGACCAAACGTCCATTTTTTTTCAGACTCCTGTGAGGGAGTCAGACTGATAACATTAAATAGACAAGATATATTACTGTGCGTCAGGCAGTCAAGAATCCTTCCTTCTTCGTTTGTAGCGCAGACGGGAATCGGAGCCCTGGCTGCCATAAAGTATCCTCTGAGGACATACTGAGTGTGCAGTGTTACACAATCTTATTACAAGGACTCTTACGAGTTCTGGCACCTGTATTTATTTTAGAACAGGGATTGGAACTGTTAGGCTGTACCAGGCAACACATAAATGGATAAGGCCAAGCACTTTTTTCCAAATTTGCCTTCCGCGTAGAAATCTCAAATCAAAAGCAGCAACATTAAGATATAATATGCCAGCCTCATTGTTTTCTTAGGGTCTCGGCAGTGCAACGGGCTTGTTAGACAAAAGGATGGGACCACAGATGCCACCACTGGCCCCAGTAGAGGCAACAGACAACAAGAAGGATGTTGCAACACAGGAGTAGGTGCAGCTTACACCACCACACAGATGACCCCAGGACAAGGGGACATGTACCTGCATGTTTTCACAGACTCTGTTTTGGAGGCCCTAGGGCAAAAGAAAGGCAGGTCAGCCCAGAATAAACCTTTGCAGCACCTGATCAGCATAGGCAACAACTGTACAGATCATCTACCTGAATGATCAGAGATACTGAGAGACTGAAGAGTAGCTGTGACTCGCTGAGCTCTGCCTTACATGGGGTCTGGGGGAGTTGGGCATGACTAGACAGTGACCATGGTGAAGCAGCATCACAACTAACCTGTCAAGGCTGGCAGCTGCCAATGACTGGCCTAAAAGAACCACGTCCACAGATTAAACCACTCTAGAAGACTCTAGTCCTTCTAGACTAAGTTGCTGTTGACTGAATTTTGTTATTGGCTGCTTGGTAATCTTTGTGTTCAGAGGTTGCAGATTGCTAACAAAACAGTCTTCTATCATAAGGAAATCCCCACATTTTGTATTGTTTTTCTCCTTGAGCTTCTATTGGAAACGGCAACAATTACACAATTTTTGTTTCTTCTCTGCAGAGCAGAGAGGCAGGCCACTTCTGTAACCTAGACAAGAGAGGTGAAAGTGTACCTGAGGTATGTAAAAGAGTCCCAGCAGATTTGCCACAGCAGTGGAGATGCCAGAGCCAGTTGCCCCCACGACTGCAATGGTGGAAGGGATGTGTTCTGAGCAGTTGCAGAATTCATCCAGGTTCAAGGAGTCTATCTTGTTCTGGGCCACAAAACTCAACGTGGCCTCCAGGGCTTTAGAGACTGTATTGCAAGTGTCAAATATCCTGTATCCCAGGGTCATGTTGGGAAGGAGAGTTGGGCTACTGTTTATTTCTTCTATGGCAAAGATCATAGCCTGGAGCCAGCGGAAGCCTCGGAAATTATACCTGGGGGATCAAAAATAAAAATAAAACAGGGTGAGGAGAGAAACAGAGGAGAGGAAACCAGGACTGAGACAGAGTGAAAAATTCCAAATACCAAAGGTAAAAGCAGCTTATGCTATTTTTTGCATCCCACTAAGTTTGGAAAGTTTTGCTTTTGTCATCAGTGATTACAGTAGAGATGTACATATGCTACAAGGTTTTCTTCTGGTTTTCAACTCTCCAGCTTGGGAGATCACTTCAGAGACTGAGAAGACGAAGTGAATTTTTCTAAGTCCCCTAAAGTCTGGGAAAGTTGAAAGAGAGCATGCCTGGGGTGTTGGCCCTGGCCTGCCCCTTCTGCTCAGGACCTGAAACCTGGATTTCACGATTCCTGAGCAAACACTCTGACACAAAGCTACACCTACCAGGTTTGTTTGCAGACTCCTCTGACATGTTTCTGAATGCAGATAGCAGTGTCTGCTAAGCCTGTGCTGAGCATGCTACTGCCAGGGACCTGGGCTCAGGGATACTCGGTGTGTCAGCTCCTCATGGCTCTAGGCTGGCAGAGCGAGCTGAGACAGCACTAGCATGTTGCTGGATGCACGGGTGCCTGGGAGCTCTGCTCAGGGAAATTTGGCCTCACATCACACACTTCACATTGTGAGAGAGCGCACCGTCAACCTGTTGATACCAGAGAACAGAGACAGGCTATAAATGCAAATCCTAGCCTAACTTGCTAACTTGTTAATGAAATACTTCAGTGCCTTCACTGAAGGAGTAACTTTTCTCACTATTACAGTGCTCTCATACCTTTGCTTTAGACGTGAGCTCAGAAGCTGCCACCATAGCTTGGCCTGTGAAATTGTGTGTTTTTCAAACCTCCTCTGTTCTCTAAAATGGAGCAGCCGAGTTTTCCGACTGTCTCTCAGCTGTGCATGGAGCTAACCCAGAGCTGGGGAGTGGTAGCAAGTGCTGCACGACCTGGGAGTCCCTGTTTAGAGCATCACACAGGCTGGCAGTGAAAGAAACTAATGCAGTGTGACTACTTATCAAAAAAAGAGAGAAGCTTCATAGTGGAAAGCAGCAGGAAAAAAGTAGCTTGGACACAGGTTATTCTCATGTTTTACTTACTGTGTTTTCTCCTGTAAAAGTGGCACAAGCAATCAGTTGTGTGCCTGTGAAGCTGATGTGTTTTAGAGTAATTCAGCTGGAATGACAGAGCCCTTAATGAACTGAAACCTGCCCTTCCTTGTAATGCAATATGGGTCAGTGCAGCAGTTAGTTTGCAGTTCTGTGCTGAGTTGCAGCAGAAAACAGGGAAGTGTTGAAGCTGTTATACTTGAAATCCATTGGGAAAACTGATGGGCCTCAGAACTGGAAGAGCTTAAGGAAATTAGCCTGCCCAAGAACAGATTCTATATGAAATGATAAATTTTAGGTTTCATAAGCATCATTTTGAAATTATTTGAGAGACGTTTCCATCACCAAGTTGAAGATTTCTAAAGTTAAGCTTTATGAAAACACAAACTTTCATTCTCTAAGATTGCTTGCAAAGTTGACGTTAGCTATGTCTAATTTCTTCAAAGCTGAATGAATGTAGCCATTACTTCCATTCCGGGAGCTCTACCTGATACATCTGGATCACAGTTTATAAAGTTATCACATCTAAAGTTTTTCTTTAAGTCTGAAAAAAAACGCATTTATTCAATTTGATTTCACCTGCCGCAGACATCTTTGGCCAGCTTCCAAATGAAGTTCATAGAACCACAGAATCAGAATACCATGTTGGAAGGGACCTCAAGGATCATCTAGTCCAACCTCCTACTCTGAGGTTGTACCTCGAAGACCAGACAGCACAGTTTCAGTACAGATCTCTGCAAGTCAAAAAATTTGAGGCCAGTAAAAATCCTTAGTTATAACTGACGACCAAAGGGACAGCCAGCTTTTTTAAGATCACTCTTCGGGAAATGGACACCCTTTAGAACACAGGAGCGTGGGTTACTGTTAGAAGTCATTTGGTCTCTTAGATTATTTTTTGCTCTAGTTTCAAACCATTACGGACCGAGATGCAATGGGAGAGCTCTGAAATAAAAGGGCAAGTCTCAGAGTGAACGAGACAGTAAGAGCTGTGTACAGAAAAAAGGACGTTGCCTCACCTGGTCAGTAATGCTTTCTGGCAAGGGTTTTGTGGCACTTCTTAAAAAAGCTAAACACATTTACAGATATTTTTAATTCAAATGAAAATCGAATTTGAAGCAAGGAACTATATTCAGGCTTCTGATGTAAAAGAGAAAAATCTGAAAGCATTTTCATAGAATCATAGAATGCATTGGGTTGGAAGGGACCTCCAAAGGTCATCTAGCCCAACACCCCTACAAGAAGCAGGGACATCTCCAACTAGGTCAGGCTGCTAATATTTTCAATATTTAAAGGGAAGACTGCTGAAAAGATGGGAAGTTCAAAGGTACCACTATACTACTGTGAAAAGCTTCACATGTTTGACTAAGTGTAAAAGTAAATTTAAGCCTTCTCACATTAAATTATACTGGTGAGTATGGCACAAAATTATTTTTCCTGCTTCACAGCAATCTGGCTTCATTGCTTTTAGATGCCACAATGTGGCATCTTCAAAAGCAATGAGAACTGGACTGTATTCCCCTTGACTTCAATACAAATATCTGCCATTTAAGCTAGTAAATACAAGCTGAGGCCCATAAGACACAGTTGCTTTTATTTTCCTTTCAGATGTATGCTCCTGATGAATGTTTATTTACAGCGTAAGACCTGTACTTCAGCTACCTGAGTTTGGACTGGATTTATTTTGGAGGGGAAGAGAGGGTAGGGGATGTTTTCTGGGAGCTAGACTCCAAAATGTCTTTGAAATGCTTTTGATAAGTTACTTCAGACTAGTCTGGGCAGGAGACATGCAGTTCTCTTCAGCTGCATGTCTGCTGATAGCAGCATCAGAAGATCATAGAATGACTTGAGTTGGAAGGGATCTTAAAGATCAACTTGTTCCAACCCCCCTGCCATGGGCAAGGACAACTCCCACTAGACCAGGTTGCTCAGAGCCTCATCCAGACTGGTCTTAAACACTAACAGGGATGAGGCATTCACAACTTCTTTTGTCAACCCATTCCAGTGTCTCACCACCCTCAATGTAAAGAACTTCTTCCTGATGTTGAATCTAAATCTACCGTGCTCTAGTTTAAAACCATTGCCCCT
>WUAM01000292.1:355983-372174 GCA_024336885.1 Actenoides hombroni
CTTTTGATGCAGCCCAGGACACAGTTGTGGCTTTTTGGGCTGCCAGTGCACATTGCTGGCTCATGTTCAGCACTTCACCAACCAGCACCCCCAAGTCCTTCTCCACAGGGCTGCTCTCAATCCGCTTGTGACCCAGCCTGTACTTGTGCTTGGGATTGCCCCACCCCAGGTGCAGGAACTTGCACTTGGCCTTGTTGAACTTCACGAGGCTGGCACAGGGCAATCTCTCCAGCCTGTCAAGGTCCCTCTGGATGGATCCCTTCCCTCCAGTGTGTCGACTGCACCACACAGCTTGGTGTTGTGAGCAAACTTGCTCAGAGTGCCTCAATCCCAATCCCACTGTCTGTGTTACCAGCAAAGATGTTAAACAGCGCCAGTCCAAGTACCAATTCCCGAGGGACTCCACTCATCCCAGGTCTCCATTTGGACACTGAGCCATTGATCACAGCTCTCTGAGAGCAGCCATCTAGGCAATTCCCTATCCACCAAGTGGTCCATCCATCAAAACCATGCCCTTCAATTCAGACACCAGGATGTCGTGTGGGAGTGTCAAACACTTTGCACAGGTCTAGAAAGATGATGTCAGTTGCTCTTCCCTTATCCACTGATGCTGTGACCCCATCATAAAAAGCCACCAAATTTGTCAGGCAGGATTTGCCCTTGGTGAAGCCATGTTAGTTGCCACCAACCACATCCTTGCTTTCCATGTGCCCTAGCAGAGTCTTCAGTAGGATCTACTCCATAGTCTTATCAGGCACTGAGGTGAGAGTGACTGGCCTGCAGTTCCCCAAGTCTTCTTTATCCCCTGTTTTGAAAACGAGGGTGATGTTTCTCCTTTTACAGTCAACGGGAACTTCACCAGACCTCAATGACTTTTCAAATATGATGGAAAGTGGCTTTATATGATCAGAAGAGGATCAGATGTGATGGAAACAAACACACCTCACTGTCTTCTCCAATACCTCATAGAGCTTCAGACAAGGGCTCATTTTGTTAAGTGATAGAGTGTTGTACCAGTGCTGTAACATGGATGTGGGTCAAATGAAGGCAGTGGCACTAAACTAGTCTAAATGAAGCAAGATTTAAAGATTCCTTCAGTCCCTGTGAATGGAAATCGTGTGGATAAATTCTCTCCCACTGTACTGTAAGACTCCAGGAAGACGCTGCAGAATAGGTTCTTTTTGCTTTGGTGTGTACATGAGAGATGGGTTAAGAGCAGCCTTTGAACCTGTCAGCAGGTTACACTGATCCAGCTGACTGCCTGTGCTATGTCGCTACTGTGAATAATACGACTCGTCACTGGGATGCTCTGTCAACCACACAGAAATTGGACTGGTAATTTTCATGAAAAACCCCGCAAAGGCTTGGCTAACAGAAGCAAACTTTCCATTAGATTTCCTGAACCTTTAAATAGCCATTGATATTTTCTTGGTGGAAAATAGCAGCCTCCAAAACTTACTTCCTGCCATATTACTTTACAGGTACATTGACATAGTCTTGTATTTTAATACGTCTGAGATGTGGTACTATGAAAAGTAGCCATTAAGCTCTAAATGAGAGTTTAATGTAAATAATTCTGTGCCCGAAGGTGCAGATAGGAATTTTTATTTACACTCAGTTCTTTAAAGGTTCCCCTTCTGGTTCCTGTCCGAGTACACAACCAACTGATCTTTCTTTTCCCAGGCAGGAGCACAAACAGCAAAAGGGAAATCAGAAACAATTCCTCCACAAATCCTCGTTTCAATTGTCACATCTGCAGGAGACAGATTATCTTTGCAGCAGCTCAGTTTGCTGGACAGTGAACTCACAAGAACTCACCGATTCCTGCAGTTTTCTTTCTAGTTGATGTAAATGTGTCTGTCAAGGAGTGCTTAGGATGAATTAAATGTCTCGGTCAGTGTTACAGACCAAGGGTATGTAAACTAAGCGACACGAGCTCACTTCATGGTTTAAGCTCCCCACAGCTCCATCCTCTCTTTGTTTGCTTGTTTGTTTGCCTGGTTTGGTTTGAACAGCTCTTACTGTCTGGATCCAGCAAGGAAATTAGTCCTGATCCCTGCTGGTCTCCATAAAGGAATGATTCACAGCCTCATGTGAATTCATGACCTTCATTTATCAACACTTGCGAGGCACTAAACTAAAAGCAATAGAATATGAAAGAAAAGAAGTAATGTGAAAGCCCTAAATACAGCTTTCACTTACTACCCCATATCCAATAGGTACTTTTATTCAGGAATGGTGGCAAAGGCTGCATATGCCTCTTGGCTCATGCCAGTATTCCTCTTTCTCTAGCGCTTGTATGCACATACTAATTTCTCTGTCCTTTCTAGATTTCCAGTACATTAATTACATGTTATTGCTGCTACTACCACTGCTATTACTAAGCTATGCAAAGGGGAGACCTTCAGTCATTTGTTGGATTCCTGCAGTCAGTAGGTATAACGAGCTGCTTACAATCTTACAAACTGGGACTATGGGTAAGGGGAATTGTGCAGACAGAAGAAAATGAAAACAATAGAATTCAGAAGGTGGGTGGAAAAGAAAGAGGAAAAGGAAATAATTTGGCCTCGGGGAGGAAATTCTAAATATTGTGTTACCTATTCCGTTCTGCAGGGGGATTAGAAAATACATCCGCAAGGGGTAGAACTAAAATTCTCTGTTTTCTCATATGGACAAACAGACTCAGTGAGCTAAAGTGTCCCAGAGCCATGCTCTGTGAAGTCCTGCACCATGACACAGGGAAGATATCTCTCCACAGCTTCACAGCCTGAAAGCCGTGTCACGGTGGGGGACATTGGCTAGACTGCTGAGGAGCAGTCTGGAAACATGCTGAAATGCTGGAAATATGTGTGAAGTCTGTGACACTGTATTGGTGACACTGTTAGCTCACTAAAGATACACCTTCAGTGCACAGAGTTCATTACAGTAAGAGGAAGACGTGGGTATGGCCCATCTGTGCAATAACGTGAACAATAATGCTAACGACACTACCACCACCGCTACTACTAATCTATCTGAAATCAAGGAAGGACAGAGGAATCAGGTTATGAATAGGCCTCTGTGGGTGCTGACAGGGAATGGGTATCAGGGGTTGCTTGTGCTGTGCTCAGCCCCTGCCTCCACTGCACGCATCAGATAGGCATCAGCAAATGTTGTTAAGGAAAGTTGCTGCAACAGCACCTGAGGCATACAAAGACAGAAGGTATATTTATATCAAATGTGGGATAGTTGATTGCTTAAACAATAAACAGGAACAAAATTGCTCTTTCTGTACTCTTATCTGACATGTGGTTGTGGTAAAATCATGAGTAAGTTTTCGCTTTGGGCTCCACAACTCAGTGCTTAGTGTACTTTCAGTAGAAGCAACACAAAAAGAACAGAGAAAAGACCATTACTGTTCTCTTCTCCTTTTGGTGCCGAGTTATGGGTATAGTTTTCCAAATAATCATGTGCAGTACGTTCAGGACAGTATGCATGCTGAGCTGGGGTGAAAAGTGCTGTGCCATAAGAGTATGAGGAGTGAAAACTGAAAAAGTGGCAAGAAAACTGTCCTACCCACTTTGAGAAGCCCTTGTTTGGGAGCATAGGTATGGAACTGAACACAGTTAAATGTGGGGAAAAACATCTAAACAGCACAGATCAGGTTGAGCAGTCCTCAAAAGAAAGGAAAGACACATTATCTTAAATGGTTTGCTATTGAACTTCAGAAGAGACTGGGGCAAACCAACCGCAGGATTTCAGTGGCACCCTTAGGTCTTTTGGTTTACAAGCAAGGAGTTTTCCATATGGTCTGATGACTTGCTGCTGCTGTCTAATGGAGAAGAGTACGAGGAAAGAGAGAGGATGCCTATACTCCTAGAGTATGACTTGTGTCTAACTTTCTTATGTGCTATGAGATGCATTTTCCTGTGTAATAAAGAGAATTAAAACTGTACGCAGCCATCTAAAAAGGGGGCATGTGTAAAACCAATCAGCCTCAACTTTGAAAAGATCCTGCAGTAGTGGAGAAGGCTCAGAGAATCACCGAATAATCTAGGTTGGAAAAGACCCTTAAGATCATCATGTCCAACCATTAACCCTACTCTACCACATCCACCACTAAACCATATCTCCAAGCACCACATCTATACGGCTTTTAAACACATCCAGGGATGGGGACTCAACCACCTCCCTGGGCAGCCTGTTCCAATGCCTGACAACCCTTGCAGTGAAAAAACTTTCCCTAAAGTGCAATTTAAGCCTCTCCTGCTGCAGCTTGAGGTCATTCCCTCTTCTATCACTAGTTACTTGTGAGAAGAGACCAGCACCTACCTCTCTACAGTGTCCTTTCAGGTAGTTGTAAAGAGCAAGAAGATCTCCCCTCAGCCTCCTTTTCTTCAGACGAAATAGATCCAGTACCCTCAGCTGCTCCTTATAGACATATTCTCCACATCCCTCACCAGCTTCCTTGCCCTTCTCTGGACCCAGTCCAGCAACTCAATATCAGTCTTGTACTGAGGTGCCCAAAACTGAATACAGTACTCAAGGTGTGACCTCACCAATGATGAGTACAGAGGGACAATCACCTCACTTGTCCTGCTTGCCACACTATTTTTGATACAAGACAGGATGCTGTTTGCCTTCTTGGCCACCTGGGCACACTGCTGGCTCATATTCAGCTGCTTGTGACTCAGAATTCCCAGGGCCTTTCCTGCCATGCAGTTTTTCAGCCACTCCTCCCCAAGCCTGCAGCGTTGCCTGGGGTTGTTGTGGCCCAAGTGCAGGACTTGTCACTTGGCCTTCTTGAAGTCCATATTACTGGCTAAGCCCATATTACTGGCCTCAGCCAGTCCAAGTCCCTTTGAAAAGTCTTCCTACCCTCAAGAAGATTGACACTCCCACCCAACTTGTTGTCATCTGCAGACTTACTGAAGGTGCATTCTATCTCCTCATCAAGATCATTGATAAAGATGTTAAACAGAAGTGGTCCCAATACTAAGCCCTGAGGAACACCACTTGTGACTGGCCACCAGCTGAATTTAACTCCCTTCAGCACAACTCTTTGGGCCTGGCCATTCAGCCAGTGTTTTTAGAAGGCCAACAAGAGCAGTCAAAGGTATGGGACAGATTTGGGACAGATTTAGTACAGATTTGCCCAGGCACAGCCACACCTATACTCCTCTAGTGGATTTCCCACCCAATGAAAATTTTTGACACTACAAGATTGGGGAGATTTTACTTTGGGAAGAAACTGAGCCAAATTTTTTTTTTTTTTTTTTTATTGTGTCCCTAGAAAATATGAGTTCAATCACTCCATACTAGCCAATTGCCCAGAACCAAGGAAACTCAAATGTGATATGAAATACTCTGGCTTATGACTTGAAGAATATATTGGAACCTTAGAGTCAGCATGCAATAACCTTGCCACAGGCTACCACCTAATCATGGAGTCTAAAACCAAAAAGGACCGCTATGGTTGTACTGGGAGATCTCTGTCCAAGTCCAGCCAGAGGAATTTTCTGACTTAAATACTGCTTAAAATAGAAAATCCTTTCAGGAGAAATATCTGCTCTCAATTTATCATGTACCAATAACAAGGAATACACATAAACTGTCCCGTGGACTAATTATTTTAATCAAAATCTGACGACCAGTCTCAAAAAATCTTTTCAACCCAACCTCTTTTGAATTCAACCTTTTCTGGAAATGGACATTTTTTGGTAAAGATGTGTGCAATGAAGGAACTTCCTTCCAGTCATCTCTGGTCCAATCATCCCCTTGTTCCTATTGTAGTTGCCACTACCTCTGTAGCTAAATCTCTGACCTTCGTTAAGTATTCTCTCTCCATTTGTATTATACTATCAGCTCACAATTCATCCAGGTCCTTGAAGGAGAGCAGCAAAGTGCCATGAATGCCTGCTCCTTCAGCCAGCTCTGCTCTTTAGCACCTGCAGCTTCTTAGTGCAAGAGCAAGAGGAACACAGATTTTACCAGGCAAATTTCCAGTGGATGATGCGTTTTAGCAGCGCAAATGCCACCCAGAAGGGTCTCCAGTTGTGTCCTTAAAACAGCTGGTCTGTCTTTTCAGGATTTGCCTGTTGTTGGCAGTGCTACCTCATTACCAGATCTGTTGACAATCATACACTTGTAGTTCTCGCAGGGGAACATTATCCTGTGATCTGTTCTAAGAATGTGACTACATCAAGACTATCACCAAGGTCGACCCAGCACTGATAGAAAGGAAAGCTATGTTCACTTTGCAAAGATCTGCACCATCCTGCCTGCCACCTCGAGCAGGTGAAGAAGACAACGGAGGTGAAAACATCCATTGTGTTTCAGCATTCCACTCCTAAAATGCTTCATCCGAGAGAGAACACAAAAGCTGAAAACCTGGCAGAGCTTCTTGCTCCATGAAGCAGAGATTCCACATACATACACGTTTAGTTCTTTACTTTCTTGTGCATGCACAGAAGAAGCCAAAAGAGCCCCTGCTTAATTACACTTCTTCCTGTGTGCTCCCTATAAGATCATCCGAGGATGAACTCATAACCTAGATGGATGTGTCTTGCTCTGTCTCAGTGGGAAACCACACCTGAAATCTGTAAGCACAGCAGGAATGCTGTCAGTCCTTCTTCGTTACCATAAACTGCATTAGATCCCCAGTCTAATAGGAGATGTTCAAATGATTCCAGATACACAATTATTCACATGTGATTACAGAAAAGGTCCCATAACACTGAAGTGTTTTCTTGCACATTATGACAAAATTCCGCAATCAATTTCTTGTATTTCGTTTATATGACATTTCAGTTGCATTCGGTTTCTTTCGCACCTTCCACTTGTTATGTGGATTATGTGCAGGGTTGTAAGGTTAAAAATTCCTCATGTTTCATCATAAAAATGGCTACACTTAATAAGAAAATTTGGTTTCACCTATATTTCTGCCTCCAGGCTTAACTGCCAAAGACTTAAGACAGAATTTATATGCACTGTTTACACAGAAGTACAGGACTTTGGGCGAGGAAAGCCCAGGTAAAGAGTTCACATCTGGGACTTTGTAGAGGTTCTGAAGAGATATTTATGTGTTCAGTTGGATTATTCAGAGGAGTGATCCATCTCACTTCCATCTATTAACTTGTTTAGGCATCTAAAGTGTTTGTAAAGTCTTAGAAGATGAGAGGCAGAACTGGAAAAAAAAAAATCACATTTGATTTCTAAGTTATTTTGCTACGCATGACTGTAATCAAATGAACTTAAGGACACCACAGTTTATTTTCTCTCCTTCTGCTAGGAAAGCTGATTTTCAGCTAATATTCAAATGTCCACTGTGAATGGCCAGATAGATCAGTGCATTTTTGTTTTGGCAGCCGTAAATAATAAAAAGATAGCCTTCTTTCACTGTCTAAATATTATTTACATTAGTTACTGATTAATATATGTACCTCCTGTCTTTAGACATTTGTTTTTTTCTATTATTGACACTATACCTTCCCACTGCCTCTACAAGCATCAGATCACAGGCCGTATTTACACAATGTATATATAGCACATCACCTGAAGTCAAGAAAGGTCAAGATTTCCTCTACAAAACTTTTTTGTAGCTTACCTTATACACTCCACTGATTCTGGTCTTGATTTCAGATCCTGGTCTTTAGCAGCCACTCCAAAATGAATGGGGAACAATCCTCCAAGAATAATGTCTCCCTTCTTCTGTGCCCGTTGGTTTGGCCCGTAGGCAGCAGTGTTCCAGGTAAACAGCAAAAGAATCAAGCAGCGGCTATATAAAGTCATTGTTCCTCTTTTCACCAGGGGGGTTATATGATGCAAAATTGGAAGAGATGATGTAAGAAAGCAGATGTTGTGATGTCTAAACTTTTCCTTTCCTTAATACAGCACAGAGAGGATTTGGGACACATGTCTGCAGGGATATAAGCAACAAGGTGGGAGACATAGTGTTGGTGTTTCTCCCTCTGTCTTCTCCATTGCAAAACAGCAACTCAGTGGTCCTTCTTTCTTCATAACCAAAGTATTATGGAGACCCCATCTCTGAGAACTGTAAAAGAAAGACATGAAAAGTGATCCCAGCTATACACCAGGGCCCCATACTGCAACATTGGTTCTGTTTTGTCCAATCAACACCTCAATATGCTGCCTGAGGCTGCCCCAACTCAACGACTCACCCAGTACACAAACCAACCTTGACAGAGTAATCCAGGCAACCTGGTGATGCCATCCATACCTCCTCAAACAAGCATCAGATGCCTGATTCTCTATCACACATGTAAGGTGGCTTACTAAATCTTCCTGTGGTTCTGCAGGACTCTGGTGACAGGAGACCCAGTAAAACTTGTGATCAGACCACCATGAACAGAGCACCCTGTGAGAGACTTGGATGGCAAGTGGGGATTAAGGAAACATCAAATGCACTAAGAATCAAACCTTTCTCTTAAGCAAATAACTATGATAGTCTTTTGGTGTTGGTCCACCCCCTCCTTTCCACCGATCACTTCTAAGTTTGAACTTATCCTTGCTAAAAATTACACAAGGCCACAAAAAAAAGACCTTTTTCACATTGAAAGCGAGGATGACTTCTAGGGAAGCATTTGAAAACAAGATACTTCTTCATAATGAATCGCGAAGGCCTGAAAGGTTTGGTGATCATGCCAATGCAAGCTTAGCTGTAAAACTTTGAAGAGTACATCCTGGAGATGAGAAATACTGCAGCTTCTCAGTGCTCCCTGTAGCACATCTATGGGCCTGCCAAATGAAGAACTGACTTGATTATGGCATAGGAAAATGGCTATGGGGGAGGAGGTACCACAACATTTCACAAGAAACAGCTCTCCAGCCTATTTGGAATAGGTCTAAAAGATAGTAGTAAAAATCTGAACTGGAGAAAATCTGAACTGGAGAACAAAGAAGCCTAAACTGGCAGAGGCTGATGTCTGAGACTCTGGGGAACTGCAGATATGGAAAAAGGAGGAAGGACTAACCATAATTTAGGATAGAAGCTTATGATGACAGTTAATTTCCGAGGCAAGTCATCAAGAGTTTTCAAGTGATAAGAACCTTTTTACAAGGATGACTTATCATGCACTAAATGTATCTAGACAGATTTGACCCCTACCCAGGTCAAAAAAGGAGCTATTACAGGAAAACACTGTGATCATAGAGTTCTTCTAGTAGACAGCCCTAACGATTATGCATGCTGTATGACCACCAAGCAGCTGGAAATATCTCATACTTTTTTGTTATAATGAAGGTCCGATCTCAGCAGTTAATGGGAGAAGAGAAAGCTCACATCATTCTCATGCCTCTGAGGTCAATACACTTAGATAGCTGGGTAGACGCTGCAATACTCTGTGGCAGGTCCACTCTAAACTATTTTTTGGTCCTGGCTTTAATAAGCACATTTTTATTGGCAAGGGCTATCAAATCTTTGGCTAGAGATCAAATTTTGTCTAGGCAAGCAATTTTCTACCAGGAAATGTGGAGTCACACTGAAAGATTTTGTAGGAACATACTTTATTTCATATGAAAATGAGTATGTAAAGTTCTCAGCATCCAAGCAACATGATCCAAAGTCAGAAACTCACATTTCTGACAAACTTAACTACTAGATCCCTACTCCTGAATGGGGATTTCAAAGCCATTCTCAAAATATGAAATATGGACATGAGATGTCCAGCTGCTGCTAACACTAGCAGTCAGAAAACACTTTGGGATGTTCCTCTGGCAAGCAATTGGAGCTATGTCACACTGCTCTAGCTAGGATGGAGTATCATCTATGACTTGCAAGCATATTGTGTTAACATCTGACTGGTACCTTTTACTAAGGAACCTCTGGTATTGGCAGCATGTGGGCCTTTGGCAGCAAGAAAACAGAACATTAACCAGAGCTGGGATTAGGAAGTGACAGAGTTGTGCAACAAAGGACTGTCCCCAAGCTTTTGGGTTCTAATTTTTCCTGGCAGATGGACAGTGGTTCTTGCTTCATCAGTGACCAACAGAATAAGGAAGGAAACACTTTGCCACATTTCAGTTAGGGAAAGGTCATCTTCCTCCTACCACTTATGGATTCAGAAAAGATATAAAAAAGCACATCAGAGATTTTTCAGTCTGATGTTCTCTCTCGCCACCTGGCTAAGGCTAAGTCTGCCAGGTCCAATGAGAGGAATCACTGAAAGGCAAACAATCATCACAGTCAGGTATAGACACTTGCTGTTCTGTTCTGGTTCACGAAGCCTCCTGCTACGTGATGCCCCATTGACATATCTACAGTTATCTACAGAATGGGTATCTGGTCTTTTGACAGGAAGAAAGGTGTGGCCTGCTAGCTGCAGAAGAAAGCTTTACGCCATGACCTGCTGCCTTGACACATAGCTGGCCTTCCTGTGCATACAGCTAGACAGATGGTGAACATGCAACAAGCTCAGCGCTTCAGGAGCACATCAGGTCTCTTGCAGAAGGGAAGGTCAAGTACTGTACACGTGCTGTCTGCATCTGCTCACAACCCACTCCCTACCCCAGTGTGAGAACCACTTAGAAAGGTTGCCACCCACCTGGAGAACTGTGGCCAGAGCATCCCTGCCACTACTCTGCCTGTCTTTTTTCCCCAAGCATTGCTCAGATCAGGCAGCAAGGAGACAAAAGTCACACTGTTGCATTATTGTCAGTCTGTTCCTTGCTGCTGTCTTTCCAAGGACACTATCCCTGATACAGTGTCCTGAGGTGAAGGTCAGCACACGTGGGGCCAGTACTTAGAGGTGAGACATTCGAAGCAGGGAGAGTAATTTTCTGAAGAGTGGCTGCAATGAGACAGGATGACCTCAGTAATGCTATTTAGTCTTAGGGCACCTCCTGCCCTGCTTCCCTCCTGGCTGACAAAGAGACCTGGGGGACTTCATGCTCCTTCAGGGGCAGAGATGGAGGCAGACAGCAATGGGGTCACCTGAGCCTGGGCAAGGAACTCTGCACAGGACTTATCCAGGGCAGACTGGGATCAGTGACTTCCCCATCTGCTGTGGGAAGAGGGTGAGCTCAAGACCAGACTCTGCTAATTTACAACTCTGGCTTTCTGCTTTTCCTTTAATAAGGCTTTCTTTTAACTTTGTGGTTCTTTGCCTATGAAAAGGAAACTTTTTATCATGAACAGATAGGGAAAGTAATTTAGTTTTCTGGGATGCTATGGAGGGGTTTGAGCTGATACTATGGAATAATTGGGAACCACCAGACAGTACATAGCTGAAGTAATAAATGTAGAAGTAGTAAGCTCACTGTGAGAAAAGAGCAGTATCTTTTCTCACAGTAGGCAAAGTTGAAAGATCCAAACTGGGAAGATAGGATCCACTTTAAAACAGCATTTACAGCACTCAGTACTCAAAAATGTCATTCAAGAGCATGACAAGGGATGAGAATGAAAACAAAGTTACTCATTCACGGTACAGGGTAATACTTGGTATCGCCCCAAAGAATTTGGAACTCAGGGACAGGACACAGAACTGAAATAATATCAGAAGTGCTGTCTGTGAACAAGATGGGCTGTTTTATAAATAAACCACATCTCTAAGGCAGAAAACTGAGGGATAAATGTTCAAAGATCCACTGGCACAAAATGATATCCAGAAAAGGCAAAACTAAGTGTATGCCCAGCTCCTTGTAAGTCTCAGTGTCAGAATTTACAGCTCTCCATACTTAAATACCAACTGTAGCTGGAAAGCCAGGTATCTCAAATTCAAATGCTCTCCATACCTGAGGTTGAGAACATTTTAAGATAGTTATTTCCTGATGAACAGTTATTATTTTGCTGCCAGTATCCCAAGATAATATCCTCTAGCATCATCTTTTGTTGTAGCAAATCTTCCTTTAATTCTCTTTTCCTTAATTGTATAAAAATTATGACCCTCTTCCTTATTAAAGGAAAGCCAAAGATTAAATTACCTGCTAACACATGCCTGAAGATATAAAACTTACCAAATATAGGTAGAAATTGTACTACTAATAGAATAAATTATCGTGGTCTTGTAGCTTTCAGTTAATAAATTAAAAACAGAAAATTAACAAGCAACTGAATTAAGAAGGAAACTTGGAGTCTATTGCTATTTTTTTTTCTTTGCAAAAGTATGGTAAAAAAGATACATTACAGTCACACTTCACATTGGAAAAGCTAAAAGGAGACAAAAAATACTGCATACAAATCAGCCACGGTACTGAAGAAGCTGCTGAAGCTCATAAATAACAAGACCTGGCCAGTTCAAATGAAGAAAGCCATATTCTTAGCACTGGGAGAAATAGCCTGGATATGGAAAAGTAGGACTAAGAACATTTAAGCGAGCCATGAAAAATCTAAGCACTTGTCCTACAGTAACATTCTCAATTCTACAAGATAAACTAAACATTTAAAAAAACCCCAAACTCAACCAGGCCATTGTATCACATTTAATTCTGCTGCATCTCATATGCCCTACATTGTTAAATTCATCAGTGAGTGATGATTCAGTTTCTAGAATTTTCATACCTATAACATTATTTTCATGTAACAGTCATACCATTAGTTTTCCTTTACTCCTGAGATCATAAACTGGTGTCCAAATAATGAGAACCTACTACAAAAGAGCACGGAGTCACACCCTGATCCATTTTTAGCACTACAAAATACCAGAGGGGTAGAAACTTGCCTAGCCTATCACTGCTGATACTCTGCTCAACACAGCAACTGGAGAACAAAGAAGCCTAAACTGGTAGAGGCTGATGTCTGAGACTCTGGGGAGCTGCAGATATGGAAAAAGGAGAAAGGACTAACCATAACACTTTGTTTCAAGGAGTAACAAACAAATTTGGTGGTAGCAATCAAAAGAGCATCAGCTCCTGGCACAATAAGGTAAAAATCCAAACCTGCCCACCTGCAGAATTTACCGTGTGTGGCTTTAATGTGGGATTATGAGGCCTCTGATCTCCCTCCCACTTCAGTACTGGCTCACAAAGTGCACGTAATCATATGCCAAGCAATGTAGCTGGGATTGCATGGCTTTGTAGCAACCACCTTTCAGTCAGAGCTGTACCTGGCTTCGGGCTAAACAGAACACTTGTCAAGTAACCTGCATCAGTATCGTGTTCAAAATTCCTGATTTGAGTTCTGGGGACTGATATCCTTTTGTAGAAATAAATCCATGTTTACTGATGGTGGGAATTAAAAAACAGAAGCAGTGATAGAAAATACTTTTGAGACTTGTTGAATACACTCAGGGAGCACCAACAGCAGACACAGGGGGGGATGTGTGAGCAGACACAGAGCTCTAAGTGCTTTCTGAGTAGTGAGTGCCTGGTGGAAATCTATGTGGAAGGGTAACCTTCATCTTTGGAGCCATTTCTACACAGGCGTGGCTGTAAACTAGCCTGAGAAGCAGCTCTAGGGGCCTTACAGGCATGACTGTTTATTCCTCCAAAGGGTATGAGTTTTCTTATGAAATGAGCTTTAGCTACAAGGCATACCACAAAGCTCTGAAACAAATAACAGAAGGGAACCAGGCAATTCTGCAACCTCCCATCTTTCCACTCCTGTGTCTTCTTCAGTACAAGTGCAGCAAAAGTGCATAAAAGGGAGTGCTGAAACACATGAGGTTATGAAGGCATCCTACCAAGCAAAGCATTCTGCTGTGCTCCCAGCACTCACTGGGAAATGACTAGACAAGAAACAACATGTGACAAATTCATTAGATTGCTTAATGAACTGCTAAGAAATACTGAGGAGCTACAGCACCACACAAGGAGCTGTGACAGAACAGCAGGACTTTGAGGGATTTCCAAGTCCTGAGGTAGTTCCAGAGGCATGACAGCTCAACTGCAGCCTTTTGGGAAGTCACCATAAACCCACCGGTTATTGGCTACCCTAATTTATGCTGGGGGCTGCAGTGGATCATAAATACACATAAAAGGAATCCAGTTTGTATCAACAATTTTCTTCATTCCAAAATCTTCTGTGATGCATAGCTACTATGTGCAAGCCAGTAGAGAAGTCCATCTGTCTGTGAAATGAAGGTTTTAAACAAACTAGGATAACGGATTTGTGATAACAACTTGGTATGGTTGTGTTGAAAATGATGTTCTCCCAGAGCTGGCATGTGGAAGGATCCCTGACATGATACCTGCTTCTTTCTCCTGCCTGTCTGGGCAGCCTTACACCAATCATTTTCTTTGACTGGGGCTTGGCTTCCCAACTTGTAATAGTGGCCAGAAATAATTTCAGAAACGTATTGCAGCTATGTTCCACCCCCATCAACAGATGTCAAACTAAGCATCATCTGGCTCAATGCTGATTCAGGCTTTTCTCTAGAAAAAAAAAAATAAAATAAAATACAATATACACTTGAGAGTTGAACATATTTTCCAATTCAACTTTGTCAAATTGCTTACAAGAGAAAAACATATTTTTGCTTAGTAATTTCTCTTAATTTTACTTGACTTTTTTTAAACCTCTGCATCCAAAGCAAAACGCTATTTGGTCCCATTTTTTTCCCTGCAGAATCTGCAGTGAACCAAACAATAAGGACAACTGTAATTCTGAGCCAATTTCAACATAAACCCAACTCAGAAAAAACACCTAAGTATGTGCTCAACTTTAGTGAGACTTGACTTTAATGAAATTTAGTAGATTCTAAAAGCTTAACATGTACTTTTAGTGGTATGCTGAATCAGAGGCTAAAGTAGACTCTGGCTGGCTGTTCCAGTCTCATTTATACTATTACTAAAAACAAATAAACACTTCCTTTCTGTTGGATGGTTTGTTCTTACATTACAGCTGGCATGATTTATTAATAAATACTTACAGATTTTTTTGTGGCCTTTTTTTCTTTTTTTTTACCCTTTTTCTTACATTTCTAGTTCTCTACTATCCCAAGATGTCTTCTTTTCGCCTAATTTTCCATTACTTATTTTCTCTTCTTCCTGATCTGCTGGATAGAATAATTATTGTTCCTTCTCCAGCTTTCTTCTTTCTCCTCCTTTCATTCTAATATACAAATAGCAAAGAGTGTTTGGGTATTTCTTCTGCCTGTATACTATGTGTAACCTCTTCCTGTTAAAGAAGGCAGCAGTGAACAGGGTCCCCAGAAAAAGAAAATAGGCTGAATGTAAAGGGAATCTCGGTAAGCTCATCAGAAATGTTGGCAAGCATAAAAGCTCCGTTGAACCCATAAACTCACTAAACATAGACCAGTGGAAGTCAGAGAGGAAAATCAAGAGCAGAAATGCAGGTGTGAGTGGAGGTGAGTACAACTGGCATGGGCAGGTAAAAGTCCCACTCCAGTCCTACGGTGAGAGAAAGCAGGTTTTGCTGACTCTTCCTTGCAGAGCTGGCTTGTGCTAGCATGTCTTGTGGGGGACGGAGCACAGGGTGGAACACAATACTGCGCTCTATACGCTGACCCCCGAATAGCAACGGTGACCCTTACCTGCCTGTGCAACGCTCTGATCAATGCGATATGCAAGGGCTTGTTTATTGGTTATGATCGCTTCACCTTATTCACCTAAGAAGCGCTGTCTGGGCCTGCGAGGCTGCGCTTCCCTGCTGAAGATGTCAGTCAGGTGAAATCAGAGACCCATGGCACACAGCCAGTACTGGCAACTCGTGACACCAAAGCAGCAGCACGCAGCGTAGCTCTCCCCTGTTGCTGCCCCTGCCCTCTTCAGGCATGCAGCACATTACTGACAAGTTTGTACGGAACAAAGTTCCCATTACAATACGTAAAAGATGGGGAGGACAAGCATGAGTATTTTTTTCAATAATCGCACATAGATACTATCCAGGATCCATCTTGAACCCTACACATCTACTCTGCCCTAGTGAGACCACGTTTGGAGTGCTGTGTCCAGTTCTGGTCTTCCCAGTTCAAGAGGGACAGGGAAATACTAGAGAGAGCCCAATGGAGGCTACGAGGATGATGAAGGGACTGGAACATCTCTCTTAGGAGGAAAGGCTGAGAGACCTGGGGCTGTTTAGCCTGGAGAAGACTAAGAGGGGATCTTATCAATGTTTACAGATATCTGAAGGGTGGGTGTCAAGTAGAAGGGGCCTATGATAGGACAAGGGGCAATGGTCACAAACTGGAACACAGGAAGTTCCACCTCAACATGAGGAAAACTTCTTTGCTGTGAGGGTGACAGAGCCTGGAACAGGCTGCCCAGAGAGGTTGTGGAGTCTCCTTCTCTAGAGAC
>WUAM01000292.1:372274-395872 GCA_024336885.1 Actenoides hombroni
TTTCAAACCCCACCTGGATCTGTTCCTGTGTGACCTGCCCTGGGTGATCCTGCTCTGGCAGGGGGGTTGGACTCGATAATCTCCAGAGGTGCCTTCCAATCCTTACCATTCTACGATTGTATGATGAATTTTTTCTGCTCTGTAATGAATGAGGATGATGGAAATTGCCCTCCAGATTAAAATCAGCAGTCCATTTGAGCCTGCCTCTAGCAGAACCCAGTTATACCTGCTTCAGAAATGCTGTGCTACACAATTATAGTGTTAGTGTCTTAGAAGGAACATTTCTAGCTTCACTAGTTAGCAGTTGGTTAATCTCCTAAAGAAACAGTTTTGCCAGAAACAGCCCTTATGTTGTAAAAGACAGCCCTAGAATAAAATAAGAACAACCCAAACTTTTTTTTCAAACTCATTTCTCTCCACAACACACACACATACACACACACACATATTTCTGTGAACAAAATATATATCCCCGAGTGATATTCCCCTACTGGAATTTCTCTTTCACTTTCCTCCGTTGATACAAGCTCCAAAGATATCCCAAACTCATCTGTCATTTTTTCCTGTACCACTGTTGGAGATCATCAGGAGCTCCAGAGAGTCATCAAATAGATCTAGAGCCTTCACCTTAGTTTTTTTTTCCAGCAAATTCTGGCAGTTTAGCTCAAAATACTATGAAGCTGCAATTAAACATATGGTCTGGATGTGGCACCGAAGCAGATCAGGAGCACAACTCTTGCTGGGGAGACTGCCCAGGTGAAGAGCAATGCTGATGGTTAAGAATAACACCTCAAACTGCTGCAGCTAGTTCCAGAAGAACACATCAACTAATGCTCAAGTGTGTGCTTCTTGTAACTACATTTATCTCTAATCTATAATCACGCTTTCAAACCAGAGAAAGGCTAGGAATTTTATCCTCTCTTCCAGATTTATTCAGCTGTTGAATTCAGTATTGCGTCTGATTCTACTACCATATTCTGCAAGAAGTTTCAGATAATTTAGCTAGTAACTAAGGTATTGATCACTGTGATTAAAGACAGCAGAACTGAGGTAAAAGTAGAGACAAGGAAAGCTATTCAGCTTCTAAAACAATCTGTATACAGAGCAAAGGGCTTAATCCATTCTTTGCATTGTACAAAAACAAAATTCATAAAAGTGCACGTATCAATTTTCTTCCAGCACACCAAAACTTATGTGCTTAAACTGGTGCATAACATAAAATCATTATTCTTTCTGGCAGAGCTCCACTCTGAAATAAATCAGGAGATCCCAGGCTTGTCTTTGATGAATCTAGTTGCTAGGCCTTGTATTCTCTGTCTTTCTAAATAGAGCCTTTTTATCCCCTTGTGTTAGACCCTTATGACATAGTTTTTTCCAGTTTATAATTTAAGAATGGTGAGAACTAGCAGAGCTTTCGGGCAGGACAGATAACCCCTTCACAAAGAGTTCCCAGCAGCTTGGGAATAGAAGCAAATATAGGGTTTGTGTCATGGAAGGAGTTGAAGGGTGCTCTGTTTTATTGCACAAGCTGGCACAGTATGAATGACCTAAAGACCCTCAGATGGGAAGGGAGCCTGACCACAGGAGTACCAGTTGTCCCCCAGCAGAACAGGATCACCCAGGAACACTACAGATTTGGGGCAGGCTGCAGCAGGGGAGGAGCTCTCGACCACCAAGGAAAATACTAGTATCAGAACCACTGGAAAATACATCACGGTTTTCATGGTCTTCATGGTCCTCTTTGCCACACTCTCCAGAAATGAGAAGACACTGTGGCCACCCACTGCCCCCATGGATCCTTATGAAACCCAGCCGTGTTAATTGACCACAGCGTGGCAACCTCTCATTAACACAGCACTTTCTTAAATAATACTTTTTTAATTGACTTTCCCCCTGCTCCTTTCTGAAGGTGATCTTTCTGGAACAGCAAAACACCCAGAGTCACACTCCAGTGAGCCCCATCCACCTCGCCTGCTTGCCAACTCTGCAGCTATATGTGCTTCATCTCCGGGACGACGGTGTGACTTTTGGAGGCTCCATGCCTCATTTAGCCCTGGTAATGGCCTAATTGGGTTGGAAAAATGCAGGAGCAGGAGCGTGATAAAAAAAAAAACCAGCTTTGCTGTGCTTATTTAAGCAAGTGGAAAAAGAAAGGAAAAGGAAAAAAAACCCCACCCAACCAAATTCACGTTTTCTACCTTGACTAGATACTTACACGTGTATCTTTGTTTATAACAGGGCATTATGCTGACTGTTTGTGCTACTGTCAGGACTAACGTGGCAAATGAGCAGATGCCAGGAGCGGGCCAGACTTGGATGTGCATTTTATTTCCAGTAATGTTTTTCACAGGAGTCAGACCCTCATCTACAGGGCTTCACTCCATCTCCTCATGGTTCTCTGCAGGGGCAGAGTTAATGGGTGCTTTTGTTATCTACATGGGAGGGGAAAGGCGAGTGATGAGAGTCCCTGTTCCAGGCACAGAAATAGAAGAAGCTTGTGCCATTAACCAAATGTTTGTTCAGCCACGTTTTCCCTTCTCCTGGGAAGAATTTTGCTCCCTGCTGAAGGAAAACCATCCTGCCCTCTCTTGAGCTACTCCTGTCATTTCTTCCTGGCAGCCTGTAAAGCCCTCAAAGAAAGAAATGCCACCTCTGCCCTCAGGAAATCTCAGAAAAAGAGCTGGAGGGAGGCAAGACAGACCATTTTAATGTTTCAATAGGTGAGCAGCCTCTTCATTTAGGGATTTGTTCTCCAGTAACAACATCACTGCAAGATCAGGGACTGAGCCAGATTCCCCTTCACCAAAAGATAAACCCAGAGTGTATATCATAGTGGAAAGGGCAGCCTTCCCTTCTGATGGTGTTTGTTTCATGTGCTTTCATCATCCCCAACAAGAACTTAGATATTTAACTGAGGGTTTTTTCTCCTTTTTCTCTCAAAGGGGGAGCCCTATAATATCTCAGTGTGGGGCCTCCTTAAGCTGGAGTCAAGACTGTTCATACAGCATTGAAGTTACTGAAGTGAGCATCCTTGCCACTGTGTAAAGGACAACCTGTATCTGTTGTAGCTCTCTGCTTTGGGCACTGGTACAAAATATACTGTCCTGTGCTTTGTTCAGTCTGGTATTAAAACTTACAAGAACAAATATTCAGCTGAGAAAACTTCCAGGGGACCCTGCTGTAAATCAGAACACATCTTCATTGGTGACGTTTTAAAAACCTTGATTGGGTTTTTGGCACTCTTATTTACAGCACAGCCCTATAAACATTTCCACTAGCACAACAGCATGAAGCAAGCACAATCAGCCACTGGGAGGAAGAAAAAAAAATATAATCAAGAAAAAAAAAAAAATCAAATATTTTCAGGCTACCCCTAATACTTCCTTTGGGAATGTCACCGGAGTTATTCCTAATTACTTTATTCACATTTCCTGCTTGCTTCTTATTACAATTTCCTTGCTAACTTGAAACAACCTGTGTCTAACCTGAAACAAACTGTGTCATGGAGGATGTGCTCCTGCAAAGAGCACGTGCTGTACCTGTGAAGTGGCCAGTAACAAAACGAGGGTTAAGTTTCCCAGGGCTCTTGTGGTAACATAACATTTTCCCTGTGGAAATTCAAACAGGTTAGATGCAGACTTGTATTCTGATGGACTAGAAGTTTTTAAGTGCTAGCCTCCAAATGGCAATTGCCTAGGTACCAACACTGGTGATGTGGTTACAATTACAATATGCAAGCAGAATGTGGCATCAACCAGTAAAAGAGGAACGGTTGCACGGCACAGTCTTGGAGCTTTAAAGAGGACAAACTCTGAAAGTTCAGAAAATCATGAGTCCAATTGACTGACAGTGTAAGATCAAACAGGAAAGGTAAAATCAAATGTTAAGCCTATCCAATCATGGGCCAAAACCACACTTCTAAGCACAAAAATATTTATACTAAACCAGAAGCTGTCTGGGATAAAAGATGTCAATAAAACATACTAAAAATCACTTATTTGCAGCATGGAAGAAAGGGGAAAGGTAGAGTTAATAACAATTTCTAAGCTACAATATTCAAGAAGCTTATGAGGAAAGTTAATAAAACCAAGCAAGTACTAAGTGTTAACAGAGGTAGAGAGGCAAAAAAAGATATTTTAATAAATATTAGTGGGCTTGAGACTGGCCATGAGCCCATTGCTAGATGTGAGTGATAGAACTGTAACTGACAATCCAAAAGAGGCGGAAATATCCAATAAACATTTTGTCCTTTGCACATTGTTTTGTCCTTGGAATGAAGCTGGAGAATGTATCATCCCATATTACGTCAGCACAACAAAATTCACTGTAGGTAATAAAAGGAGATGTGAGACAAGATCTGCTAAAATTAAATGTTTTCAAATCAACAGGCCTGGAGTCTTACATAAACTCAGTGAGGAGTTCTCCGAGCCACTAGTGTTGATACTGAACAACTCATGGAAAAATGGGAAAATTCCAAAGGGTCAGAGAACTGCAAGTATATCTACGTATTAAACAAATACTAAAGAAGGAAGGCCCAGGAAATGGTAGGCACCGTACCACAATATCAACTTGGATATAATAATGAAATCACTTGAGGCAGCGTTGTTTTTAAAAATCAGTTAGGGTAAAATACAATGTGAACCATCTTGTCAAAAAAAAACCCCACCCCACTATTCTTTTTATGAGAAGCTGACTTGATAGATGCAACTGTACAGAGTGCAATATGGACTTCTCTAAGGCACGTGACTGTAAATATTTTGAAACTGTAATCAATAGAGAGATTCAGAACTAGTTTATGGATAGACCTCTAAAGTGTTGTTAAAGGGACAATATTAATGAGTGAAGTCATTTCTAAAGAGAAATCGATCTCATTTCTGAATGTATTCAACATTTTTTTAATCAGTCCTCTAGAGACTAAAAAGAAACTGTATTTGTGAAAAACTGAGAACACAAAAGCTAGAAGAGAAGACAACAGTTTTAACGTATAAATGATTGCTAATGTTAGAATATAGAAAACTACAACTCTCCCCAAGGGACCAATATCTTTCTGTATTGTGCTCAACATACTCATCTTTCTGGTAGCTCTGCATTGAGAGGAACTCCATAACCAAATATCATGTTTCAAGGCTTCTGTCGACAGCCTGCAGGAGGGAGAGGACAGTTCTTTTTTCTGATGCCCCATTTACCCACACACTCTAGGATGCTTGAGGGAAGACAAAGCTTCACTGATTGGCAGAAGCTAGACTGGGACCCTGGAAAAGTTGCACTAGTGTCCAGCTAGGACACAAAGGATCTTTTTTTTTTTTTTTCTTCTGAAGTGTGCATGTTGGTCTATCTTGCTCACATGCTGAGGGTCAAATTTAAAGTCAGATATGGAATTAGGAAGGAATTTTCCATCCCACGAAGACTGGCAAGAATCCCAATTGCAGCTAACTCACTGTTTTCTCTTTTTATCTCCCTAGACTCACACAGGGAGATGCAAACAACAAACTTAAACACAGAGATTTCATAGATTTACAAGATCTTAAAAAAATAAGACTTATTTCTTCAGGGGATGAAATCACTGCGTGACTCAAAGAGGCTTGTTTCTTCTGAGTAAACATGGGGCAAAAGACATGCATAGTATTTGGGTAAATAAAGGGTGTGTGTGACTTTGTGTGTCTTGTCGCAGTTTTACTTCAAGCTCCTCAGAGCATAATGCAAGTTCTTGGGAATAACAAAAGCCAACATGTGTGTGTATAGCATCTTGCTACAGACGTGTCACTGTCATAAAATAAGAATGATGCAGCACTGAATCCTGCTACAGATTATCTATACTTTGATCGTTGAGGAATTAACTCCCTTAACAGAGCTGGGACATTTCTGCTGCTCAGGCAGTCCTCCTAAGAGTATCTAAAACAGAAACCCACCAGAAAACCAGCTAAAGAAGTAGCCACTACTTATAACTGTTGTAACTACTTCTGGTGTTGACATATCAACTTACTGAGGAGGGAATTGTTTCCTATAGTGTCAGCACAGTAGAAGTTGAAGTCTAGGTCACATGTATACTTGTGGCGAGCATAAACAAAAAACCCTCATAAATTCCAGATACAGAGTCCTTTTCCTGTGGGCGATACTGTAGCGAAGCAGAACAAGCCTGGCTTGATGTTCAGATAGCTGGCTAAACCTGCAGTGTTAGCAGTGGTTTGATGCTTTGTTTTGACTTACAAACTGACTAGAGCAGAGACAAAGCCTCAAAAGGAGGATAAATATACGCGAGCAAGAGGTCATTTCATTGATAGCTCACTTTTGTGAGAGCTGCCCACACGTACAAGGGAAAGTGCAAAGACTGCACATGAAAGTTCATTCTCAAACCCTCCTGAGGCTCCTCACTAAAGTGATACCCTATTTTCCCCTCTTTTTCATTTTACAGATTCAATACTCAAATGCCCAACTCTACCAGAGCTGTGGCCAGCTAAAAGAGCTAATATTGTACAAGTTGTAAGGGAATACTCTTAAAATTAATCTGTCAATGAAAAAGAAATGGTCATATTATCTCCCATCCCACTACTGAAAAGACAGACCTAAGGTATGCCACAGAAACACACTTGAGCTCATCTGAATTTCTGTAAACCAGAAAACTCTACAAAAAACACCAGACAGGCAGTAAAAAAAGTACCACCACAACAATCGAGGCAACAAACATTTAGAAAGTGACTGGGAGCAGCAAATTTTAATCAGATTGTTCAACCCATTTTTTTTTGGGGGTGGTGGGGTTGTTTCATTCAATTATGTCTGATAACAGTGTTAAAGAGTCTTGCTAAAGACACAGCACAGTCAGCTTTTCAAATTACAAAATGTCAAGGCAGACTGCTCCTAAACCTTCAGAGGAGAGCATATTTGTCTCTCTTGCTGTTTACAAAGTTGAAGAAAACAATTCCAAATAAACAACACACCCCTATTAGGCCTTCTGCAAGGAATCAAGGAGAGCACAACACTAACATTAGCATTCGTAACCTCTCTCTCAGCTCGACCCATTAGCAACAAAGAACATCGCTAAGAAAACAGAAGCAGGAGGTACTCCAGTAAACGACTACATCAGTGAGATTTCAAGTACTCACTATATGGGCCTTATTTTTTGCCAGCTTCATTTCTTGCTCACTCATTTAATTCTTGTGCAATGTTGAACGCAGAGAAAGAAATCTCTGCTTTCCCAGCCAGTAAATAGATAACAATTAGCTTTGAGCCCTTCTACGGAGGGCAGAAGATGTTGAGATTGAGTCATTATTCCTCAGCAAAATAACAGTATATTATTATATATAAAATTATGATAATGATGCTGCATACTCTTCTCACAGCTCCTCTCCAAGGATCCAAGACTTCCTAACAAACATTAAATTAAGCCTTGCCACCACATTTGTGGAAGACAAATGTTTCTTCACTGCAATTTGAAAGTGGGAGAATATAATGAACAGCTAATGGTTATACACTTAGTTTAAAAAAAAAACCAAATTCATTATTTTATTTATAAATATTTATTTATTTTCCCAAAAGTAAAATTGGGAAAAGTATACTATTTAATGCCATCCTCTCTCCACCCCTTCAGCTCTTTGAAGCCTTAAAACATCAAGCCTGTAAATTCAATTTCTGTGTCTGGAGGCTCAGCACTAATAGCTCCGTCTGGAACATTAGTGTCAAGGGACAGTAAATGTCTACAGAGTTTAGAGGAAGCTAGCAAAGGGCTTTCTGGAGAGACAGAAAAGATTTCTCTTATTTATTTTAGAGAAGATTAGTAAGATGGGAATATTAGAAGAGCACATTATCATCAGCATCCCATTAAGAGCACCACAACCTATACACAGACAGGGAAAAAAAATGGAACCACAGCTCTATATAACTTGACTGGGTTCTCTCCCACAGAAATCATTGCTGGTTATTTCACAAGATACACAGAGCTGGGATAATTAACCTCCCACCTCAGGCCACACCTTCATCTCCAACAGTTACAAACTGAGGCAAAAGGACTTCGTATTTCTACCAGTAAGTGTCATCATTAGCAATGAATATTCTTACTGTTATGACTATCATTATTATGTCTTTTAAAAATAATTTTTTTGCAATACTGATATGTTCTTGGGCTAGTAAATTTTTGACGGTGCTTAAATTTTCCACTGACAGACATACGTATGCAGGGTGGTTTTAAAAGTCCATACTGATTTTCTGTCTATCCTGACTGAAGGACAGAGTTAAGTGTCCCAATACATAGTATTGCACACACATTAAGACCATCAGGAAGAGACAATACTCAAACTGTACTTGGGAGACAAAAAATGAGGAACACTCTGATGAAATCCAGAAAGCCAAGTTCAACAGTTCCTTTTCTTTTTTCAAAGTTTGTTTTTTTTTTCCCATTTTTTTTTTTTTTTCGATTGTCCTTACTATGTGTGTTTTGTCATCGTGTCAGGAACTACAAATCAGACACCATCACTGTTCTTATTTATATAGTCGGTGATTAAGATTTCCGAATTTATAAGCATATGTTTATATTTAGGTATTTGATGTGTTTAGAATCACATAAACTCAGCAGCATGTCTTTGTGCGCCTGTCAGTCTGCTCTTCCTGACTTTGGCCTTGCTAATAAAACTGTCAGCTATGCTGTGTCTTCTGGGATCTAGCCATATTGAATAAAGTTTTCATCACGTCTGCCCAGTAAAAATAAGCAAAGTAGTCTTCACCTGAAGCTTAAAATAAACACCTTTTTTTTAGGGAAAAAAAATGATGTTTCATTTGCAAGGACATGAGTTCCAAACCAGTATTATTACACAGGTCCACTACCTTAAGAAGTTTCAGGCCTTGAGACAGGCATCTGTTTAAGCACCATTTACTGTTAATGCATTTGACACATGTTGAAATGCATCAATCAGCGTAGTTAGTTCAGCTTTCCCTAAGCCAGAGTGCCTTATATAGACCTCTAAATATATAGAGACCTATAAATATAGACCTATTTCTGACAGACATCCAGCAAAATACATTGATGAACAAAGACAGCTACAGTGATTGATAACAGTTGGAAATTAAGATATTACTAACTGAAAAGTGAGAACTGGAGATTCGGTAAGAGAGAACACAGTGGACTACAGTTTAAGCAAAGAAATACTAACAGGTTATGACACACCACAGTCACTTGCCATTTCAATGGGCACTCCAGACTTGGGTCCTCAGACTTTGGAACTGAAACCCAGAAAGAGCTAGGTGATTAGAGACACAGGAAAATCCCAGAAGGCTACTAATTGAGTGTTTAGGTATTGATTAAGTCTAAAAATCTGACTCTTGAGAACCTAAGTGGTGCTAGAAAGCAGCAGGATTTGGCTCATGCCTGTCCAAGAAGTGTTTGTTTACCATGTAGTTGTCATTTCCAAACCACGCCACCCCTGTAACGAAGCTATGCCAAAAAAAAGTTCCCCCATGTAGTGAATGGTATCAGAACTTAAGATATTTTTTCTATTCCACATCAGAAGAACAACAAGACCTTTGCCAATTTTAAGCCAGAAATGTCAGAAGCAGTTCTGTAACAAATCTGTATCGTGTATTTGAAAAAGGAACTTTCCCAATAAAACTTTTATATGCTTCCATTGCTTCACTTACATAACTTCACTTTCTCTGTCAATTCCTGCCCTAAATTCTCCTTCTGAACATCATCATCCAACATGTTCTCAGTCTCCCTCTTCCCTATTCACACAGAACTACGAGAACCCACTCTTTTGTTTGTGAACGTACCTGCCCACGCCAACGGACTCCCAGCTCAGGTCTTGGAATCAGGCCTCTTAACTTAGGCTGAAGAGGACATTTCTCACCTGAAGAGCATGAGCCTTCAAACGTGCACTGCCACTGGTCAGACCACACAACAAGAGGATCGAATTGAATTGACCAACGTGGGGAATGTGTGACAATAGGGAATTCAGGGGCGGCGTGAGAAAAACGCACAGTACCAGAAGCCAGGAGATGGATTAAAAGGGGACACAGCTTTGATCAAAAGTTCAATTTCTATTATAATTTATGAGCACAGAAGAGTTGTTCAGACAAATAACATTTGAGCAAGTTTCTTTCTGTTGATATCATGTGACCTTAAAAGGATCCAATAGCTATGTATGGGCTTTCTAATTTCTAAAATAATAATAATTTAAGACTATGGAATAACGAACAATACATGAAAAACTACAAAGGCAATTCATTCCTGATATGAATTTCTAATAAAATATTAAAATAGTGTAAAGTTAATTAAAATTTCAGAACCTGCTATCAATTTTATCTATATTCAATTTGTAATTATCTCATTAGTTATGCATGATTAAATCATCCTGTACCCAAGAAGCAGCAGCTTTTCCTCAAATCACAGCTGAACCTGGGTTATTATTTTGCTATTTTGTTTAAAAGAGATGAAATAACTTCAGTCCTGCTGGCACACAAACTAGAAGTGAGCTGAAGAATTGACTAGCTCAGCTCCACAACACGAGCTCAAATTTGTACTGCTCTCTTTATCCATTTTTTCATTTTTTTTTGTCTCAGTTTAGAATGAATGAGAATGACCTTTCGATAGCTGAGATTTGCATTATCATGCAATCTTTATTTACATAGTCATACAATATCCCTAGAATAATATCATGTCAGGCAGCTGCTATTGTAATTTTATATGTATCAATGTAGAGACTTGGAATATGCAGAATCTTTCTGAAGAAATGGTCCAAGAAAATAGTATAATAAGGGTAGTTCATTTAGCAATCTGCAGAGGAACCACAAGATCCTTTCTGTTTCTTCAGGCACTTAGGAAAGCTAGCTGTGTAGTGTGTAAGAGTTGGAATAAGATTTGACATTTGATATAGCTATGGATTTCTTTCAGAGTGAGGACATTTGTATAATTTTATACGTAATGATTACTCTAAACCATTTAAGTTGTCCTGTAAACATGCACTGTGTTAAACAGATGTCTGGACTGCGGTGGGCTTTACAAGCTAAATAAGCAGTGGAAAAGGGATTGGTTTTTTGCATCTAAGATTCCATGCAGATAGGGATTTTATTACTTTATTAATAACAAATAAAGATAGCAGAAAGCAATTAATCTAGGCATCTATTACGACCCATAGCTTAAACATTTGACTGAGAAAGGCCTCTGTGCTGCAACAAACAATTACACATGAGTAAATGTTGCTGTACAAGCCATGCCCAGATTCTCCAAGCTGTTCTTGGCATGAGACCAGAGAAGGTGAACCAAAAATAGCTTTATGCCATCTCTGCAGTTGTCCAAATCCAGTAACAGAGCGGGAGGCCAGCCCCAGCAGCTACAGGACCGCTCTGACTGTCACTCACTTGTCTTCAATCCTAAAAGATTTTTTGGTAACAGAGGATCACTGGGAGAAGGTGAACTTTAATTCCCACAGGTATTTTCTCAAGGTATAGGAAACATTAAGGGAGCTGGCCGCTACTGAGAAGACAGATCTCTGAATTTTAGAAACGTCTCAATTTAAAACCTGTATTCCATGAACTTTTTGGATTAAACAATGCCACAAAATGAACACAAGAGCACCTACATTTAAACCGGCCAAAGTATAGATCACAGAGGTCACTACGTTCACCTTCCATTTCTATCAGTCCACAGTATCGAAAGGAAAAGATTAGAGCCATGAGTTATCTAAAGCCCACTGCCAGCTGTATCAGTGAAACTGTGTTCCCTTAATTAAGAGGCATAGATCTCATAATCTCTTTCCCCAACAGGATGTGAACTCTTGCTCACCTAAAATACTTCATTTAGGAGGAAATGTGCTTTGTTTAGGTACACACCAGCACTGCTGCATTATGCACTTAACTAAGAATTATGACTTCTTTTTTCTTCCTTGTTCTTGTTCCTGTAACGCTCCTTAAATAATTTTGATAGCTGTTTTGCTTCTGAAGAAGGTGGCATAATACTAGTGCAAACATCATCTAAGTACTGGCAGCTACAGGCTGAAGTCAGAGACAGACTATCAAAAGGAAAAAAAAAAAAAAAAGACATATAAAAGCATAAATCCCAGTGAAAAACAAAACAATTTATGCTTTTAAATGTTTTATATGCTCATCGAAAATTCCCCCTTTTCATCTCTAGGCCTGGAAATCAGCTAATTTTCAAACTTGAATGCAAGTTGCCATCTAACCCATACTTCGATCAATAACATGAGGTACAATATGAACGTTAAGTACCCAACAACAGAAATCTGAACCTGAGAATTATAGTTGTGTATTTTTTCTATTTTGATAATCCTTGATACAAAATAGGAACCCATTATGCTGGAATTAGACATTTTTAAAAGCTCTTTTAGATCTTTGGATGAAAGAGTACTGGATGCCAAGCTGTTGTCAATTGTTTTTACTGTCTGGAATCGGCTATTCCAATCCTGTGTCGATGAAGCCAACCTCTCTTACTTCTGTGCTCTGATTTACTACAAGCAGAGCTTTCAAACAAGGCACTATAACGTAGGGCTGTTTCCAAAAGTGCCTATAAAAACAAAATCTTAATACTCCATGTGTGTTGCAAGTATATTCTTTACAATTCACAAGACACTATTGTTTTTAATGGCCATCCCTCCAAACTTACCTAACAGTTTGCAAATTACCAACAGCAACAGAAAGTCGTCAGGAAAAACCTGCACCCTCAGTGTTACCTACATCCCTCTGTATCCCCCAGCTTGTTGGCACAACTGCCAGCAATCCTCAATTACATGTCAATAATTCTCCAGGCGACCCACGCGGAGAGGATACAAATCGTGTCAGCTCCGCCAGTTTTGCAATGTTAATAGAAACCACGGTGCCCAAGATTTGTTTTAGTCTTTAGTAACTGCAGCTATCGTCTCGAGAAATGTGGCCATGGACTTAGCGAATAACAAAATGAGACTAGTACAAATCATCTCCCAGAATAAGATTTCACGTTAAAAAACTGCAAACACAAACAATATCATGGCGTTGCTTATAGAAAGATATTTTGGTAAAACTATAAAACTCTCAGGAATAAGAAGTCATTTCAGAGTAAGTTATTCCAATTATTTTGATATAGTGGCATTAAAATAATTGGTTCCTCAGTAATAATCTTTGTTGATAGTCTCTTCTCACAGGATGTCATTGAGCTCTTCAGTGCTGCCTGCCAGGCACTATCACTAACCTAAAGGTTCTTAAAAAATACCATCCAATGCAGCTCTCACCAGCAATAGTCCCCACCTAGAATCACGGAAATTAAGTGCATCTCCTCTGCATCATTAACAGGCAGTAAGTCTATTTCTATAAATAACACAGAATCACAGAATTGTTGGATGGCAAAGGACCGCTAAAGATCACCTCGTCCAACCCCCCCACCAAAGCAGGTTTGCCTAGAGTACAATAAACAAGACTGCATCCAGAAGGGTTTGGAATGTCTCCAGAGGAGACTTCACACCCTCTCTGGGCAGCCTGTTCCAGTGCTCCATCACCCTCACAGGAAAGATTTTCCCTCATATTTAGATGGAACCTCCTGTGTTCCACCTTGTGCCTGTTGCCCATTGTCTTGTCACTGGTCACTGAAAAGAGTCCAGCTCCATCCTCCTTGGATCCACGCTTTAGATATTTATAGACATTGATAAGGTCTCCTCTCAGTCGTCTCTTCTCCAGGCTAAATAGCCACAGCTCTCTCAACCTTTCCTCGTAAGAGAGATGGTCCAGTCCCCCAGTCATCTTCATTGCTCTCTGATGGACTCTTTCCACTATTTCCTGCCTCTCTGGAACTGGGGAGCCCAGAACTGGACACGTTATTCCAGCTGTGGCCACACCAGGGCAGAATAGAGGGGGAGGATGACCTCCCTTGAACTACTGGCCACACTCTTCTTTACTCATCCCAGGATACCGTTGGCCTTTTTGGCCACAAGGGCACACTGTTGGCTCATGGCTAACTTACTGTCTACCGGGACTCCAAGATCCTTCTCAAGGCTGCTTTCCAGCAGGTCTACCCCTAACCTATATAGATGCATGGGGTTGTTCCTCCCCAGGTGCAGGACCCTACATTTGCCCTTGTTGACCCTCATTAAATTCCACTCTGCCCAATGCTCTAGCCTGTCCAGGTCACTCTGGATGGCAGCACAGCCCTCTGCTGTGTGAGCCACTTCTCTCCCTTTTGTATCATCAGCAAACTTGCTGAGGGTACACTTTGCTTCCTTGCCTAGGTCATTGATGAATTTGTTACATAAGACTCCGGACCCAGTACTGACCCCTGGGGAACACCACTGGTTACAGATCTCCAGCTCCACCCTGCACCATTGTTCATGATCCTCTGAGCCCAGTCACTCAACCAGCTCTCAATTCACCTCACTGTCCACTCATCTAACTCACACTTCTTCAGTTTCCAGATGAGGATATTACAGGAGAAAGTGTCAAAAGTCCCACTGAAGTCAAGGTAGATGACATCAACTGCTCTTCCCTCATCTAGCCAGCCAGTTATGTCATCATAGAAGGCTATCAGATTGGTCAAGCATGATTTCCCTTTGGTGAATCCATGTTGACCTCTCCCAATAACTTTCTTCCATATGTTTTGAGACAACATCCAGAACAATTTGTTCCATCACCTTTTCCAGGGCCAGAGGTGAGACTAATAGGTCTGTAGTTTCTTGGGTCATCCTTCTTGCCCTTTTTAAAGACTGGAGTGACACTGGCCTTCCTCCAGTCCTCAGGCACCCATCCTGTTCTCCATGACCTCAATCTCATGATGTAGAGTGGCATAGCAATAACATCTGCCAGCTCTCTCAACACTCATGGGTGCATCCTATCGGGGCCCATGGATTTATGGATGTTCAGTTTGTCTAAGTGGTCTCTAAGCTGGTCTTTCTCTATCAAGGGAAAGTGTTTCTCTCTCCAGACCTCTTCTCTTACCTCCAGGGTCTGGGATTCATGAGAGCTGGTTTTAACAGTGAAGACCAAAGCAAAGAAGACATTCAATAACTCCGCCTTCTCTTCATCTTCTGCCACTGGAGCACCATTGTCATTCATCAGCAGGCCCACATTTTCCCTGGTATTCCTTTTTCTATTGATATACTGAAAAAAAAACCCTTTTCTTGTTGTCTTTGATGCCCCTTACCAGATTCAATTCCAGGTGGGCCTTAGTTTTCCTTGTTGCATCCCTGCATTCTCTGACAACATTCCTATATCCCTCACAAGTGGACAGTCTTGTTTTCCACATTCTGTAAATTTTCTTCTTCCAGTTGAATTTTTACAGAGGACCCTTATTCATCCATGCAGGTCTCCTGCCTCTTCTGCTTGATTTCTTACTCCTAGGGATGCACTGATTTTGAGCTTGAAAGAAGTAGTGTTTGAATATTGACCAGCTCTGATGGTACCTTCTAGAGCCCTGAACCATGGTATTCCACTGAGCAGACATTTGAAGAGGTTAAACATAGCTCTTCTGAAGTCCAGGGCTGTGAACCTAGTTGTTTCTTTACTTCTTCCACACAGGATACTGAACTCCACCATCTCATGGTCACTACAGCCAAGGTTGCCCCCAACTTTCCCATGCCCAACAAGTCTGTCTTTGTTTGTTAATACAGGATCCAGTATGTTCATGTACAAAGCAAGGTATTAGGGGAAAAGGGAACCAAGCATTATATAGGCAAGCGTGTCATCCTCATACAAACAGTAAGGAGCACTCAGCCTTGCAGTTCCTTGTTTTAGCTCACTGACCCTGTTAACACCCACAGCCAGGCAAGGGACAATGTTCTTCCCACATTTCACTTAGGCAGGTCTGTAAGAGAGTGGACAATGTTGGCGTTTTGCCTGCCTCAACTCCCACCCCATCACTGCCTCTTGGCAGATCTCTACATCTGCTCCAGACCCTCTTGTTACTGCTGGTTTCAGTGCTACCATTGCAGGAGCTCTCATGGCATCGTGCTGCCAGCTACTTCATCCGGTGCTGGTGATACAATATCAGACGTGTCCTACTTCAGCTAATGCAATTCCAGTTTGACAAGTACTGAAAAATGGCTAGATCCAGGCCCCTGTCTGAGTATCTTCAGCTCTATCACTGCACATAGGAAGTGCAACAACAAGGAGAACCACTGCACTTCTTTCCATGTTGTTCACCTATGATGTCAGCCAGTACGCATGGATATTTCTGGTTGTAGTGAACTCCTTCCCATTAAGAGTCCCTCGTGTCCACTTTTTGTTGCTTGTCTTTCAGAAAATCCTTCATTGGCCCAAAGGAAAACTGATTTCAGTCAGCAGACTCTGTGAAGGCAATGACAGTAACTACAGCAAAACAACTCCTGAAACCACAATCTGCTTCATTCTGGCTATTTCAAATAATATGGTGACAGATTCTGCCCATGTGAGGTTCCAGCCACCAAGTTACTGATGCATCCATGGTCAGAGCCCAGACTCAGTAAGAGTGTACCTAAGACTTCAGTGGTCAGGGACCATGTGGTTTCATTTGTACCTCCGTTTGCAATTAAAACTAAACACTTCTAGCTCTCACGGCTGTAAACCAAAAGTTCAATGCTGAAATAGAGTGAAACTAATACAGTAAACATGGCAAACACTCCAGAAGAAGAAGAAGCTGCAGTTATTAATACTGGGGAACTAAAGCTCAGGTCCTCGAAGGTTCCTGAGATATTCATCACCCACTTAAGGCACTGAGATTTTTACACCCTCAAAACTCTCATCCAGCTGCTGCTTAAGCCTGAAGGGTTGAGATCTCATCTCTGCAAGGCCAGCACATTGACACAGTGCCTCCTGCACCACTTCACAGAAAGACTCTGCTCAAAACTCTCAATTGACAGCTCACAGGTAGCATCTTCAACTTGGGGGGTGGGGGGTGTAGGGCTGGGGTAAAGGCTTCTCCTTAAGATTAAACAGAGCTTTCTGATTGACGGCTGCTTTCAAAAGCTTAAGTATGCAAATGTCGATGAAAACAGAGGTGACACACCAGAGACCATTAACTGTGCAAACACTGCTTCCTGAGAAATAGAATCAGCTGTAATTGTACCTAGCTAGCTGCTATGATTACTCAACCAAAAACTGTCTTGGGAAGTAAAAGAAGCATAATCTGTATGTTTATTAAAGACAGAAGTCTAAATCATATTTAGAATTCATGCCTATATATTCATACACCACATATTAATGTTTGTATCCTCATTACAATGCTTTAGACAAGGGCATCATACGGAGTAATGTATTCAAAGTACATTGTGGTGCAACAGTTGGAACCTATTTCTGTTGTTTAGAAACCAGACTTTTATACCAGTTTTTTTTTATTCACTAATTGATCACTAAAAATCCACTAAAAATCACTGAAAGTCCATCCCCTTCAATTGCTAGTACATGAAACAGGAGAATTACAGTTGCCTTCCAAAGGTGAGACAAGGACTGTACGCAGGTTTCCTGAAATAATAAATACAGGCAGCCAAAGATTTAGGTTTATAGCTGGGTTAATAAATCTGTGCAATTTCCACAGACTGAAGGCCACTGAGTGGAGGAAACTCATCAGCAGGGTTTGACATTTTGTAATTTGTGCAAGAATATGACAGTCTGGCAAAATATATGGTTATGTAGAAGTAATAAAATATCCATGGGGCTTAAATTTGGCATAGATTAGTTGTCCTTTGAGCAGACTGTTGTCTCCTATTGTCTCCAAAGTCTCCCGGAAGGAACTACTTCCACAATTCAAAATGCTTACAAAAAAGTTTGTGTAGAAAGGATGGCATCTGAACAGCTGCAACGCTGCATGGAGTAGAGTGTACTGCTTGGTGTAGACTGGGTGAAGCTTAGCTAAATTCCTCCTCAAACACAAACAAAGCAAGAGATCTGAAAACTGGATTGCTGTGGCAGATCTTGGACAGCTGGCTTACTCCAGATTAGCCAGAAGTTCCTAACAAGTACCCATGATGACACATTCAAAATATCTAAAAACACATACAACTAAAGAGGTTACCTTGAAAGCAGCTATCATAGCAGGCTGGGTGTGGTACATGTGGACCCATTCAGTCCCAGCTTCCCACAGCAGGGTTTCAAGTGGTATAAGGAGGTAATCCCTGTCACAAGCACCAACTATTGAGGCACTACTCCAGAGGTTTAAACCTGCCTGCACCATGCTCACTCTATATATATAGTATCAGCAATAACTGCACCAGTCTAGCATATGTGACAGGGGACCTGCAAAAAATCCTTGCCCTTCTGGGGTGCAGCAGATGCAGGTTAGGTGGCATTCTGCTGTGCACTTGAAATCCTGCCCACTGCGTACTTTGAAGGTACCAGAACATTTCTGGGAAGGAGGATGGGTGCCAGCAAAACTGTCTAGCTCTGCAAGCTCTAGATCAGCTCTGTCTTCTCAAAGAATTTATGCAGAAGATTGTATGAACAACCCACCTGCTACCTCAATCCCCAACCTGTAAATTCACTGATGAACCCCATCACCACCAGACTTCAACTTCCCTTTTTGCCTTGCCTCTGTGGAGAGTTCTGTGCAATGGACTGTGTGACCACAAGTGTAAGTGGATGCTCCTGAATAGTTCCCAGGTTTGCTGAACGCTTTGACGCCAACAGGCAGCGTAAGAGACACAGGTCCGTTGTACATTCACTGACACAGTCGATCTGCTCCTGTCCCTTCCTGATGCTCCCAGTTGGTACTAGAGGAGCCAGTAGTAACGGGGCTGGAGGAAATCTCCCCATAATATTACCTTCCTTTGACAGTTTTGTCTTCAGTGTTGTTCCTTTAGCACAGGCAGCTCTCAAAGAAAGAAACTTCACAAGTAAATGCTTAATTAATGGTGCCAGGCCAGTGGTGAGCCAGAGGGTAGAAAAACAGGAATGGGGAATGAATGTTGCCTTTTCAAGAAGATTGTTACAGGTCGAAAAGAAAACGCAGAGAACAGGAAGTAGAAAATAGGTGTTAGATGGTACTTGTTGGAGAAAAGGACTGTATCCGTTAAGCTCTTACTTGCGGAGATGATGACAGGAAATGGGAAGATGAAACGTCTTCATCTTGTTAATCTCATCTGCCTGAGACAACTTCAGCACTCTACGACAGGAACCAGCTCTCTTTTCTGTTTGCAGAGCATACTGTACACCACTGTTACGGTTTATGAGACGTTCTCCTCAGTGGAGACAAGTAATGGCAACAATCACAGGCCAGCAGCCCTACTGCTTGAAAAACCCAGCAGATTGCTCTGAGCAGCTGGCATGGTGCTGGAAGGAGTTGCTGACCAAAGGCAGAAAGCAGGCAGAGCTCCTTACAGCAGGGGTGATTTATAGTGAAATTCGAATGCTAAACTTTGCTTTGGGTTGCTCCTAAATGTTCTGTTTCCCTCGAGATGTATGTGAAGAAACCCAAAGCCCCTATTTTCCTAGTGTTTTAATTCAAAGTATCAAGTGTCCAAGTATAGCAGTGGCACAACAGGCAAACAGAATCATCAGATATCAAACACTTTCAAGTTAAAGTGAGCTTTCTGTAGATGAATAGACCTATATGTTGATCATTCATGATAAACACCTGGAAAAAAAAATAAATCCTGAAATCAACCACCTTAAGATCTATGAATTCTTATGTATTTGATTTGCTCAGAAAGTTTGGTGCATCTGTTATCTATCTTTTACAGCTCACATATGGCTATTTTTAAGTAGCAAAGCAAAATTTACCATACTGATCCTGTAATTTAAGGAAGTCTTGTAGAGAATTTACTGTTACTCGTTAGAGGTCATGTAATGTTTTCCTAACTTATAAAGCTGAAATAACTGTTTCTAGATGTTGAATACTGGTAAATGTCTCAAAAATATTGGATTTGTGTAAACTATTACACAAATAAGTGTATTTAGGAATTCCAGTAGACAGTGGCATGGACATCAAGTTAATCTTTTCAAATAGATGCCAACAGTTTAGCTGCAATGAATGAAGCTTTCAGCTAACTTACCTTGTGTTTCACTTGTGAGATGTCTGTGATCAGACTGATTTTGATAATTTATTTCAGGACCATGGGTGTACCTTTCTGGTGGACTCACTACTGTGTATTCATTTTTTGAGAGTACTGAATTCTATTTCATGACTAGCCACAGGCTGCATCATAAATTCAAGATTACACACTCCTCTCTCTCCACTGATCTCCCACAGATGCCAAAAGGAAGCTTGTACAGAGATCAAAGGAGGAATTTGGGCTCTGTGTAGTAAAATAATACTTTCAGTTGTTATTTTTTACATCACATTCATAACTGCTTACTGGAAAATGTTGCCTTTGCTAGTATTATTGCCACCCTCGCTCCTGTCTCTTTTTCCTTCCCCATCCTTCTTTCTTTTCTCTGTCTTCTTTTTATTCTCTTTGCTTCTGTCATCACAAATTCCCATTCCCCGTGCAAAGCGTTGGTACGGTTAGCGTGTAAAGTGTCACCATTAACCACCCCATGCTTGCACTCATGACAAGTCGCCGAGAGCAATGGTTCAAATCTACCTCCAGACTTAGGACGCAGCAAAACGGCACTCACTTTCTGCACAAGTGAATACTGCGTATCTCCCAGATGTATTTAACACACACATACACAGAGCTTTCAAGATAAAAAAGTCAGAACCCAGACGCTTACTAACTGCCATACCCCTATCAGACACTCATTCAGCCCAACAAATTATTCAGCACCGAGTAGTTTCTGTCCCAGCACGAGGCACTGTAGGCAGAGACAAGTTAATATGCCAGCCCCAAGTACCCTAAACTAAGTACTAACAAATCAAAATTATCAAGTTTGGTACTATGTAGTTTTGCCTCCTACTCCAGAGTGGATTTAGATCAGTGAAGCTATTTTCAGTTACAGAGGATCTAATTAAAAGGTCCACCTGAAGACTGCAGAAAAAAGAAGTGGTGACTTAGAATCATAGAATGGTAGGGGTTGGAAGGGACCTCTGGAGATCATTGAGTCCAACCCCCCTGCCAGCGCAGGAACACCCAGGGCAGGCCACACAGGAGTTTTTTTTCTTTACAACTGGTGAGGGACTTGACCTTATGCACCACAACAGTCAGCTGAACCCTCTTGAAAATGGTGGGAAAAAGGATCAGAAACATGCAAACCCCTCTGTTCCCATATGGTAACCACACTTCACAACAATACAGAGCTTTTTGCATGAAAATTCCAACGTGCTTTAGAAACTCCCTTTTCTAAACAAGACATTTCTAACAAGAACATGAGGCATGGTTCTTATCCTCACTTTTGAAAATGGGAAACTGAAAGGAAATGGTTAGCCTGCAGTTAAGTGTCTGAGCCCAGAACAGGTTCTGAAATTGTCCTTACAGTTAAGTTACTAGATTGTGTTGCCTTCACTAGCATTTCATATATGCATGAGCTGATCAGTTTATCTATGCTAACTTTCTCAGCTGAACAAAAAATGTGCTTATACAGGATTAGATTTTCATCCTAAAGCTACCATCACTCTGTCGATGTCCTCCTCATTCTACTTGAGTGTCAGTAACGTTCTTACAATCGTTGGCACAAATTAGTGTAGGTAAAGCATTCCACACTCCTGCAGTTAATAAGTGACTGAGAAAGCCTATCAACTTATGCAGAAGAGGTTGTTTGCAACCAACAGTATATGCAACAGTGTGCAACCAACATGCAGATAGAATGGGAGAGGACTGAAAAGCTCCCGCTGTCTTACTTGACATTTTTGGTTGCATTTCAGAAGATAATTCTGACAAGCTTAACAAATACCAAGAAAGTATTGAGGTTCAAGAATGGCACAAAGGGTGGCAGACTGACAGACCTGGGATCTGAATTCTTCCATTGAGCCACAACGTTCAGCACAGGTGGTAGCTGTACAACCTCCTCTGTTAATATTGCTCTATTGCTACTTTGAGAACGACGTCAAAATTTTGCCTGCGTGCCACTCACTCTATCACTAGCCTACTATGTTACAGGTAGGACAGGCAAATACTGTGGTGAGATTGGACACACACTTGAGCGCAGAGGTGGGATCACCCTCATAATCTTATAGCTGACCCTAAACATCAGCCATGTCATGTCCTGGAATAAAAGCAATTACTTTGGGATGCTCTGTATGCCTTCTCATCACCAACCTGCCATAATCTGCTTTAAAACGATCTACTTTTCAACAACTTCAATTACATTAATTAAATGGAAGCTAGTTATTGAAACAGATCCCTTCAGCACCTCTCAGTAAGCCTAAGCAAAAACATTCGTAATAATCATCCTACTAATTTTTTTTCCACTCTCAAAACTAGAAGAGATGTATGGATCCAGACTTCACCAGACTAGGACCTATGACCAGACCCCAGTGAACGCACAGGGAACAGAATGGGATCCAGTCCCCGGGGCTAGAACTTTCCTTTGTCATTGAAAGGAGACCTTAGTCCTGCAGCATGGTGAGGCGAGAAGGGTAAGACAGTAAGTGAAAAGAGCCAAAGGTGCCCAGGCCCAGCCTAAATCAAGAACAAGAGTTAAGGGCTCTAATTTCCACAATTAGCATAAGCACTTTCAGGGACTCTGCCCTGCCTGGGAAATAGCCTTAGCAACGCCTCACTAAAACTCCCCTGACCTTGCCCCTCCCAGCACATCCTCTTTGCATTTACACCAAGTGGTGAAACTCGAGTAGGAGGCAAAAGAAGTCCCGACCGTGATGGACGATGCTGGGAAAAGGGGAAATGGGGAAAAGCCTGCAAAGCTACTCCCTCCCATACATACGACCAAGCAGGAGCAATGAACTGGGCACGGTGGGGAGATGTGTGGCTACTGGCCCATTAATTTTCCCTACTCCTCTGAGTCCATCCCGGGGTCTCCATCGGGTGAACCGGAGTTTGCAGCAGAGCTGCGCACAAAGTCATGCAGAGAGAGTCTGGGGGGGCAGAGCCTGACAGGAGCAGGAGGGCTCTGTGTAATGGTCGACCAGTTTCAAGCAGGGAAAACATCAGTCAGGAGGGAAACACTTCAAACAATGAAACATAGGAAAATAACACTAAGGATCATACATTGTACGCACAGAAGTCAAGATGAAGATTTTTTTTTTAAGGACAGATTAATTCGTTTTTTAGCTCTCTCTTTAGACGTAACGTGAAATTTGTTTTCAGTAGTGTTAGGAGATCCCAAACGTCCTAGTTCTGTTAGAACCCAGTTTGTCCAATACTGCTGTTAGCCGTTTTCTACCAGCAACACTTCAGGTGAATTATTTTTTTTTCCCCAGCGCCTGTGATTTCAGTAAAACAACCTGTTGCTCTTTGAATTTTTGTTACGGATTGCTGTTCTTCCCCTCAGTATTTTTTCTAGATAACTTCAGCCAGAGAAAACACCTCCGAGCTCTACGGAAATGTCTTCTTTTGCCTGATCCTACACGGATCAGAAGCCACCCTGCCCAAGATTTGGGGAGGGGTGGCGGAGGGGGTCCCTCCGTGGAATTAACGTCTGCATCTGGCACGGCCGGCCGGGCTCAGCCTGAAATGCCCCTGGCTTCCCGTCGCCCTCGGCTTGCTCGCCGGGAGCTCTGCCCCTCCGCGTTTCTGCACCCCCAAAGCCGGACCCCGGCGCGGCACCGCGGGTTCTCCCCTCCGCACAAACCCCGCAGGCTGCGCTCCGTCCTTTCCCAGCGCACCCCCAGCC
>WUAM01000292.1:396109-408011 GCA_024336885.1 Actenoides hombroni
GGGGGGGGGGGGGGGGGGGGGGGGGGAGAGAGAAACCCCTGGCCAGCGCCCCGTCCCAACCCTCCCCGCCGACTCCGGCACCGGGGCCCTGTCCCACGGACCACGCAAGGCGGGGAGGGCGGCGGCGGCGGCGACCGCAGGGACCCGCCCGGGCGCGCTTCTGGTCCGCGCTGGGCGCACAGGTAGCGCTCCGCGCCCCGCTGCTCCCGGGCACGTTGTCCCCGGGAGGTGCGCAGGGAAGTCGGATACCTTTTCACGGACCTTGCTGCCGCTGGGCTACGCGGCGCTGAGCGACGTGCGCGTCCCCCCCGCCCGGGACGGGGGTTACGGCCGCGATCCGAGGGCTGCTGGCCTGGCTCTGGCGGTTCCCTGTGCCAGCGGCACTCGGCAGGTTGGCACCCGAGCTCTTCAACCTGCACCAGGACGCGACCGTGGCGCAGAAAATAACCGCTCAGCTCGGTTTTCTCTGCAAGGCTGGGGATCTTTTCTTTGGAGTTCACGCCGAAAAAGCCTGGCCGCTTGTTTCGTGCTGTTCCCTGGTACCCGAATCTCGTGCAGTAAAGATACCAGGCACCTGTATCTCTGGAAGCAGAAAGTCCTTAGCTACCTCTGTACAGTTAAACTGTGTCGTGTGGTTGTGCGCACACCGTGTAGCTCCGGATTTGCTCTCCTCACACAAACGGGCAGTTTCCTCGCGTCTGAAATGCAGAGCACAAAATGTTTTTGTCATTATTTGCTTGCGTTTGCATTGCACTGCTTTTCGTGTCTGAAGAACTACCAGCACGGGTTGAGAGCAGCACTCGTGTTTGGGATCATTATACGGTCCATAACCAAAATCTCCTCACCTCATAAAATGGTGGAGGTTTTTCGGAAAAGCGGCACATAGCCCTGTACTCAGGTTCTGGTGCCGTTCTATGGCCCAGCCCTCGTGGTCTGCATCTGTCCTTAGAGTCCAGGTTTCATTTTCCCAAACAACGGAAACGAAAATGTCGTTAAGAGTTGCAATGTACTGGCGAGAGCGACACTTGCTACGTATTCAGTGTATTGAATTTTTCACCCTGAAGACATGACAGAGACCTTTAATTCTGGAGGAGATCCGTGAGGCCTAACTTCAGTAAGTTACTAGTGTGTGTGCCAGTAGAATTACCAATGGACTTGAAGTTGCCTAGGTCCTCAAGCAGCATTCCACGGACTGGGATGCAGTTAATTTTGAGAAATAATTGTATTTATTCTCCCACTGCTACTGCTGTACAGTAACATTTAAGAAATAGATCATCAATGATACTTATTACGGTATAAATACACAATCATAATGAAATGACCACAAATACTTTATAAATTAAAAAAAAAATAATTAAAAATTACTGATTGCAAAGGTGAATTAATAGCTTCCTTAATTCTTAATCATGCTTAATTGGAGATGGTTGTAGATAAGAGGTTTACAGATTCACACAATTCCTTGTTAAGGTTATTAAGGTTCATTTAGGGACCCAAGAAAACCTAACACTTCCTTGCAGCCATCAAAAGTGTTAATGTTTCACATCCCAAACCAAAATAAACTCTTGTTTGAAGAAACAGTAGAGATTTCTTTGTACACCAAGTACTTGGAGTCAGGTTTTTCAGGACTACACTGTAGCACGGCAACAAAACCAAGCTTTTTAAAGGCTGTTCTGTGGTTCTGCAGAAACTGGAGAAGAATAGGAGGTCAGTTATTTTAACTCATCATCTAGCTATAGTTACAGGGCAGAGACAGAAAAGATGGAAGAAAACAAAACCTTTTAAAGTGGGAAATTATCCAGGTCAGATGTCAGATTGTGGCACCTTTCCAAATTCATGCCACAAAATCTGTAAATCAGATATTGCTGTATTTGTTGCTGCACAGTAGTGCACTTCGACAGCCATGGAATTGATGTCATAGGTTTTGTGTGGCCCAGTGTTTGAGGCACGGGTTGTATCCAATAGGCAATAATGTAACAGGAGGTTTTATTTTTTGATTTCTCTTGGTATTAATTGTAGCTCCCCATTACCTGTCGTTTCACCACTTTGTGATTGCTTCTTTCACCATGATAGTATCAACTGTTTCCACTGATAAAAATGGGACAGTGGAGAGGAAGTAGGACACTCCCATAGGGATCTGCTGTACTTTTGCTGAACAAATTATTGCTCCCTAGAGCTTAGCTGCACGTGGCAAAGAAGTTACATCCATTCAGGTCCCTTGTATCTAAGCCTGAGCAACACCATAGGCATTTCTTCCTTCATATCCCCTGAACTCCCACTCTGAAACCCAGTGTTTGGAGAGCTCAGCCAGAATGTAGAAGGCTCAGCTCCCCCTATGTCTAGGCAGATCTGAACCTACTTAGCCAGGAAATATCCTAACCAACTGGACACAAGAGCAGTGCAGAGGAAGAACTACTCAGGCTGTCCTTTTGAAACTCGTGCTGTCCTTCATTTTGTTTCAAATGGTATCATTTCATTTTGAATCAGCTGTGAACAAAGAGTAAGTTCCTTACACCAGGGCAACACTAACATTTTGAGTCCTGTGCTAATGACAGCTGATTGTGGGTTTGACTCTTATCACCCCCTCTGCAGATGAAACTGCCATTTTTAGTAGACACTCTTGCATCTGAGCCAGCTTCAGTAGTGACTTGGATTTGGGAGTTAGTCCTTATATTCAAGCTTCTCTCTGCCTCTGCCATATGCAGCATACACTTAGAATTTAGTGAAAGAGTAACAAGTAAAAGCCAATGTTATTTTTGTTATTTAGTTCTCTATTTATTGCAATTTCTTCATAAAACCTTTGAATATTTCCTGGAAAGCAGTTAAACAGGGCAAAGGCAGGAAGGGCTGAGATGGAACACCAGAACTAAGGGTAAAGAAGATAAAAGCTGAGGTGGCAAGAGACTTCTCTGATTTCCAGGGTAGTGTGGCCACCTCTTCTGCACTGTGTCCTTCAGAGTTTGATCTCAAAGGATCAAAGGCTACACTGACAAGCAAGTCTGTCAAGTTGCAGCAAGTGCCTAGTGGTGGAGAGACACCTATGGTGTCAGTGGGGAGATTCTTCAAGGAGCAACAATGGGTGTCTCCCAGAACAAGGAGAGAGTTCAAAGGACAGAAGGACCCTCACAGACAGCTGCTTTCCTCTTGCAGGAGTTTCGTTTGATTGCAGGGCTGATACGGTTTCCAACTCTATATCGTGCTAGCAACTCAGAGGCAAAAGTGGGGTGGGAGTGAGGTGAGCAACTGCTGGAAAGAACTCCTGGAGGAGACCATTGATTGGAGTGGCATCTGTAGTCAGTTGGATCTACTGAGGATTTGTGCACGTAATGCATCTTATTGTGCAGCATTAAGGCAAATAGGGTCTCATGGACTGTCCTTTAGGGCACAGTTGGACAAGTTGTGTTAGGCTGCTGATTCTTTGATGATGCCTGTGATGATCTGTGGTCAGGAATAACACGTCTGTTGGATGGCGTTGCACACCCATCTTACATTGGCTGTGTGGATGACTTTCTCCACTTCAAGTTAATTTCCTAGTGAGTAGCCAGAGTAGGGAATGTGCAGATGCCATGAGGTGATGGAGTCTCACAAAGTTGTGGTCGCGTGTTGATGTGAACAAGGTAGGTGTCAGCTTATAAGGCGGAGTCTGAAGGTTGCTTTTAGCATACAGGTATTTTGTTCACCTACTGCTGGTCCCCTCTTGGTGTGAAGGACAAAATAAACCTGCAGAAGTATTTTCCTGCAAAGGATTAAGAGGTCAGATACAATTTCATCTCTAATGAGTGAGCTCTTTGTTCCTCACCTGAACAAAGATGTAAGTGACTTCCCAAACAGAACTCACAGCTCTCAAGTGCAGCAGTCAGACAGATCTCCAAAAGGCCTTGGAAAGCTACTTGATTCACCTGGCCCTAGTCAGGAGGGTGAATTGGTGCCAGTACAGGTTTCAGCTCCTGTAAGTTAGCCTCTTCCAGCTTATCTGTGTTCCTTGTCCAGGCTGTGCATGTGGCTGGGGATGAAAAAAGGGTCAGGAAGAAGGTATAAAGGCTAGATGGCAAGGTACAAAGTCAGAAGGGGTAACAGCAAAGTCTGACGTTCGTTCTAACAAAGCTTTCTGAGGATGCAGCTGGTGCTTGCCAGAGACAAGCTTAATATAATGGAAGTGGATGTACTGTTGTCTGGGAAGCTGAAGTCCAAATTTGAACTGGGTTACCGATGGCTGAGTCTTGTTCCCAGGGCCTGATTCACTGAAGGGAATTATATTGATAAATCCTAAACCAAAACCACTGTTTTGTTCTGTTAGAGTCACAGAATCATAGAATCATTTAGGATGGAAAAGACCTTTAAGATCATGAAGTTCAGCCATTAACCTGACTCTACCAAGTCCACCATTAGTCCATATCTCCAAAGCACCACATCTATAAGGCTTTTAAACACATCCAGGGATGATGACTCAACCACCTTCCTGGGCAGCCTGACAACCCTTTCAGTGAAAAAATTTTTCCTAATGTTCAGTCTAAATTTTCCCTGGTGCAGCTTGAGGCCACTGCCTCTTGTTCTATCACCAGTTACTTGTGAGAAGAGAACAGTGCCTACCTCTCTACAACCTCCTTTCCTTGAAAGGAGGTTGTAGAGAGTGATAAGGTCTCTGTTACATAAGTTCAGGGTAGTATGGGATAGGGAGAACGACAATGTCTGCCTCAACTTCTTAAACTACTTTTATTGGTAATGAAAGAAGCTAGACTGGTAGTTTGCAGACTGACAACGCAGAAGGCTAAGGTCTTATTTCCACTGGACAAGCTGAGCACCATATGCAAGGCATCTCCCTGGCTCCCTCTACTCCAGAATGTTCATCATCTTCATAGAGAAAAGGCTTTAATCAAGCCTTCCTCTGCTGGGACTGAATGATGAGTACTCAAAAGGAATGTACGCAAGCTGAGTTTTGACTGGCATTCAGAGAAAATTTGAGCTGTTAAGCTGTGAAGGAAATGCTAGAGAGAGGCTGAGTCTATTACAGGTGTGTGAAGCTGATGTACTTCAGCTGTGTAGATGTGGCTCTATCACTGTCTAGTGGCTGTCCCATGGAACACAAGTCCCCTCGCTGCAGCTAGACTTTGTGGATACACCACGTGCTCAAATAATGAGTTCTATGTTTTCCAAGCCAAAAATTCTTCTTCCCCTGCTGAGAACCATGAAGTCTGTGTATCTGCAACACATGGATGCCTTACAGAGGAACAGGTTTGCTCCTGGAGGGCAGTTGATGTTGTTTTCGTCAGTGCAGGAATGAAGAAAGGAATCAGGTTTTGGTGAGTAAGTGCTGTAATCACTAGACTGGTATTACACAACACAAAATGAAATCTACTGGTCCACCTAGGAATGAAACATAAACAGGGCAAAATCTGAATTGAAGGCTGCTAGAGAAAGACGGCACCCAGTGCGCATCGGATAAAACCAGAAGCCCTGTGGACTGAGGATAATCCAACAACAACTCCAGACCAGCTCCACAAATGTTATTGAACAAGTCTCATGAAGGTGTGTCCTATGTGAATTAGCCTTAAACAAAGAGGACTAAAAATCTCAAGCCTGTTCCTTCTTCCTCCCTGCTGCTTTGGTTTAAAAAGTTGAAAAGTCATGATTAAATTGGCTGAACTTGTTATTTAATATGTTTTATTTAGTTTGTATCTATGATTTTTAAAATATTTATCATATTGCTAAAGAATGGTGTCTGTTTTCATAGAAACTGGAGACCCAGTTAAGTTCATATCCAGTCCATCCCTCCTGCTGCCATTGCAGAATTGTTCTGCATGTACATTTTCCAGGACTACCTCCAAACTTATTTTGAAATGTTCTACTTTCTTGGTGAGGGTCTGTGTTCCTTGTGTACAGATCTGCAAATAGGTGGTGATGTCCATTCTCACCTTTTCTTTACTCCTTTCTCTCTTCATTTTCTTTGTTCTTATATTCTTATATTCCTTTTTCAAGCACAGGAACTTCTTATCTCATTATCCTTAAGTGTTTCTACTCCCTCCTTAGCTTTTTTAAAAGGATCTGTGCAGCTGGGCAGGGCTACTCTGGCAGATACAAGCAGCCTAAGCAATATCATCTGAGAAATTATTTGTTGAGCAACCCTGAAATATCCTGCCCTGGGGAGTATGAAAAACCAAAACAAATCTCCAAGGTATTTGCTGAATATCAAAGCAGAAGCACACAGAGAGCATTGTCCCTCTAATACTCACAGCCAAGCACACTCTTCTTAAAATCCTATTTTGCTATAACTTTTCAGCAATGAAATTTTCTGGTACAAATGTTATTTGTAACTGTTGTAGCTCCTTTGTTTGTTATTGAGACCCCGCATTTGTTTGATCTATAGGTCCCATTTGGCCTACTTGGTGCAGCTTAGTGATCTGGCTGTTTGCCCTCTTGGCAGAGTCATCTTGTGCTTCACGAGCTAGCCATAGATAAAATAAGGGTTTCGTGTCCACATTTTATGGTTGCAAAGAAAACTCTCCAGATAGGAGCTAGTTGAAAAGGATGACGTGATATCTGTACCAGAAGGCTGTCAGCTTCAAACACTAGTTCTGAGGGGTGGGATTTGCTTTCTACATTTCAGCTGCAGAGCCTGTTAACAACTATTTAAAAGTCATCATGGTGAGCAGTACCCCTGCTCGGAAATGAAAAGAGACAACTAGTGTGAAAAAACCCAGGCCACTGAGGATGAAGCTTTCCAGCATTAGCACAAAAACTGAACTGAAGGCAAAATTTACTAGTGTCTGGCTGTCTGCTTTTTCCAGTCAGGCATCTCCTGTATTCTCTGATCTTATTTCCTCAGTACATTTTGGGTTGGGTTTCTTTCCTTCTGATACTAGTTGTCTCATTCTCTTCCCTCCTTTCCCCACCTTTAGTTCTTATCTATGTTTCCACAGGTTGGTTCAGGATTGCTACAGAAAAGCCTTTCACTCACTGCCCTGTCTTTTTTTTTCGGACTGAAGCACAAAGGCAGCAGACCTGTCTGAGGCAGTAGTGATTATTAAATCTGTGGGTATCTAAACGTTATTCCCTTTGTGTTAGTCTGCAGTTAGTGCAAGGGAAATGTTGGGATGGAGAACCACCAAATCTGACCTCAGAGGCTTACAAACATCCCTTCAGCATTGACAACCCAAGCAAAAGTTATACCATGGGATTAAAAACAAATACAGAACTATGCTGAAATCAGAAGACTGACGTTACAGATGGATAGCTTAAGAATGTTTCCTCCTCTATATTTAGTAGTACTTTTGGAGGACCTCTATGTATGTATGCAAAAATGTCAAGGTCAAAACTGAACCTTAAGTGCTTATTTACTCTTGGGAAGCCTCTTGATCTTACCATGGAAGACAACTAGGGGATCAGACCCAGCCAGCATGGGTTCATGAGGGCAAGTCCTGCTTGACCAAACTCATCTCATTCTATGAACAGGTGACCCGCCTAGTGAATAAGTGGGGGGCTGTGGATGTTGTCTACCCGGAATTTAGTAAGGCCTTTGTCACCATCTCCCACAGCATTCCACTGGATAAGCTGGAGGGTCATGGCTTAGAGAGGTGTACTCTTTGTTGGGTTAAAAACTGTCTGGATGGCCAAGCCCAAAGACTTGTGGTGACTAGAGTTAAAAAATCCAGTTGGCGACTGGTCACAAATGGCGTTCCTCAGGGCTCAGTTTTGGGGCCAGTCTTGTTTCATATCTTTATCAATGATATGGGTGAGGGGATTGAATGCACCCTCAGTAAGTTTGAAGATGACACCAAATTGAGCATCAGCGTTGATCTGCTTGAGGGTAGGAAGGCTCTGCAGAGAGATCTGGACAGGTTGGATCAATGGGCCAAAGACAATTGTATGAGGTTTAATAACGCCAAGCGACAAGTCCTGCACTTGGGTCACAACAACCCCAGGCAACTTTACAGACTTAGGAAGGAGTGGCTGGAAAGCTGTCTGGCAGAAAGGGACCTGGGGATGCCGGTGAACAGCTGGCTGAACATGACCCAGCAGTGTGCCCAGGTAGCCAAGAAGGCCAACAACATACTGGCCTGTATCAAAAATAGTGTGGTCAGCAGGAGTAGAGAAGTGATTGTCCCCCTGTACTCGGCACCACTGAGGGCACACCTTGAGCACTGTGTTGAATTTTGGGCGCCGCGGTATAAGAAAGACATGGAGGTACTGGAGCAGGTCCAGAGAAAGGCAACAAAGCTGGTGAAGAGTCTGGAGAACATGTGTTATGAGGAGAGGCTGAGGGAGCTGGACTTGTTTAGCCTGAAGAAAAGGAGGCTGAGGGGAGACATTATTGCTCTCTACAAGTACCTAAAAGGAGCTTGTAGTGATAAGGGTGTTGCTACCTTCTCCAAGGTAGCTAGCAATAGGACGAGAGGGAGTGGGCTTAAGTTTCACTAGGGGAGGTTAGGTTGGACATTAGGAAAAATTTCTATACTGAAAGAGTTGTTAGGCAGACTGCCCAGGGAGGGAGTGGAGTCACCAGTCCTGGATGTATTAAAAAAAATGTGTAGACATGGCATGGTTCAGTGGTCATGATAATGTTAGGTAGACAGTTGGACTTGAAGATCTTGGACGTCTTTTCCAGCCTTAATGATTCTGTGATTCTGTGATTCCATCATGATTCCCACAGCTCCTTAGCTTCCTGATCTCCTGCTGCATTTCCGTTAAGAGAGTATGTCCCAGAAGTGCTGTGTTCCAGCCAGATTTCTATCTATGTGCACATAAACTTGATTTTCTAAGTTCTCCCAACTCCTATCTTTTGTAATTTCTGTTCCACTTTGGAGTCGCACATATGATCTGTCCCGAAATTGTACAATTCCCAGAGAATTCACACTTTGAATGATAACCAGCTTTCTAAGAACAGAAGGATTTTAATTAGCTCACAAACTAGTATAAATCTTAAAATGTGATTTGTTTAAAGAATCAATTCTGTTTCATGCAGTTGCAGGAATGAACAAATTTTGACAGATGTGGTGTGGGTCTTATGTTTGGTTTTGGTCAGTTCAGGTATTATCTGTTCTGGACAAACAGTAACTGATAGATAAATCCTAAGTTCAGTTGTTATCATTGTTGATTATAGCTACTTTTCCCTACAATCGTTGTAAATGAAATTTTTTGCTGCAGTGAAGGCTGAATGTTAATGCACTCCTCCATATTAATTACAGAGATCTGCCTTTGCACAAATTAGCTGCTGTGTCCTGTTATTCTCCAATAATGATCGAGGAAGAACTGGCAGTGCAAGCGCTGATCTGTAACGCGTATCCTTTAGGATACTTACTATATAACACATAATAGAAAGTGAGTGAAAGTATAAGGCCCCATCAGAATACCTGTTGGAGGTGCCTGTCTCTATGGAGTAGAGTGACAGCACGGGGCAATTCATTCTCTTAACCAAGATACTTCAGTGAGGACCTTAACATTTGGATTAAAAAAAATTAAAATCTTAAAAACATGATGAATGTAGTTCTCAATAGCTTTTTAGATTCGTACAAAATGCCATCATTCTTAGCTCAGCAATTCTACTCAGTCATTCACAACAATCTAATCTCTTCAGCTGTTGTCGGTTTATTCATGATGGGAAATCCGCACACATTGACGCTTGTGCATGTAATCACTATGGCTTAGTCCTCAACTGCTATGAAAGCAGTTGGACATCTCAGTGGACATGTAGATGAATATCAGGTTCACCTGAATGATGCTGCACAGAAAAGTGTTCATTTATAAACCGGGGATCTTCTGCCTCTGATTTGCACTGCTGTGGTAACAGATGGAATGGTGTATCAAGTGCAAGTGTTCCCACTTTAAGACAGATGGCCTAAAAGCTGGAGATAAGCAAGAAGAAAGACATAAGAATTATTAAAGATTTGGAAAAAAATGCCTCAGTGAACATTTGAAAGAGACAGATTTGTTTAGTTTATGACAAGGAAGGTGAAGGTGTGAGTTTATCACAGCCATAAAGTATCAACATGGCAGGGGGAAAGGTGGTAACAGAGAGCTCTTCAGTTTCAAAGCCAAAGACAGTTTTATGGTAATAAAGCAAAGGTAGGTAACCTTACCTGTTTGGTGTTCCAGCCTAGACAAAAAGAGATGGGTAAGCCCTCAACTCTTCAAAAATGGACACTCAGCCATTTGTCTGTGTTTATACCCAGATACCTGGTAGGGCAAGACACATTTATTGGAATTTCAATTTAAGCTAATTCAGACTTAAAGTAAAAATATCTGTCAGAACAGTTGCCAACAAACTCTGGTACAATCTCCCTCAATGGAAATCATTCCAATTCAAAACTGTTTGGTATTTTTCATAGGTAGGACATTAATTCCAAATCCAACAGTCTGTTACAGAAAAGGTCGGGCTACAATTTCATAATGCTTCCTCCTGTCTTTATAACATCACAGCCTCTGAATTTATGCCTTTATTACAGTATTGTTTGATCATCAGTCTTAATGAAGCTCTCATTAACCACCTCTGCTTTCCTGTGAAATGGTCACACATACCATTCAGCCATTACTGAATAAATCTAGTCATTAAAGAAAGGAAATCATTAATCTCCTCTTGTCTTCTGTGTCACAGCTGCTAATGGAGTGAAATGATATCTATAATGTACATCAGAAAGTACATTCTGTTTCCTTTAAAAAACATAAAAAGTAATTTGAAATGTTGCTATTGTATTGCACCTACTTCTTGTCATACACTTTTCCACACTTAACATGTATTAAAATATGTTTCTTGGGCAGAGTGACTCTTCAGGATTCTCATTGTCTACAGACAATGAGAATTTTCTGGCTGGCTTTTAAATACTCAGTTATTGGTTAATAGTGACATCACGTTTGAAAGGCAAGGGAAGAAGAGATGTTATGTTTAAGCTATATATGCTACTACATTCTCTTTCTACATCAGTCTTATTAGTTTCTTTGACAAAATGTCTCAATTAAGGAAGTATTTTGCTTCTTGGAAAGTTCTTTGCTTCAAAGACACTCTTGGTTAAGTATCGCCTCTCTTACGCAAATAGGAATCAACTCACTTGAATCCATATTCAGTATTGCAGAGATAAGTTTCGGATAGTTACAAGAATGAGTAACTGTGCAAACAAACAGGCAGTGATTTATTACATAGGCCTTTAGTGCTGGGTATTTGAAAATAATTTCTCCATCTTACCAGCTGTGACTTGGTCTAATTGTCTGTAACAAATCTTGGTATGATCTTGTTTACCTCGTTATCTGTCAGTTCCTGGCCAGTTTAACTGACTGATTTCATGACCACATGCACTTCTCTGCCTGGTAGCTGATTCAGCTATGTCACTATTGAAACAAAACAAATGGACATATTATTATGACATTGATAGTTCTGGATTTTTAGCAGGAAGGAAGGGCCTAACAGTATACATATATATAATTTGTCTGTATCTGAGACTATGGCTCCAAGAAAATCCTCCTAGCAGAGCCACAAGGTTACGAAGTTCTACTTGCATCCCTTGGCCCCAGACAGTTCCTTACCCCACTGTGTTGTATGTGGTTGACTATGGAGATTGACAACTGGGGAATTGATCTGAATAAAAAATAAAAATTAAAAATACGCATGTTTTTATTTCAGTCTTGTTCCCTGTACAGCCCCACAATCACTGGTATCCTCACATTAGGGATCTAGATAGGCTGGATCACTGGTCTGAGGCCAATTCCATGAGTTTCAATAAGGCCAAATGCCGGGTCCTGCACTTGGGCCACAACAACCCCCAGCTGCACTACAGGCTTGGGAAGGAGTGGCTGGAGAGCTGCCTGGCAGAGAAGGACCTGGGGGTGTTGATTGACAGCCACCTGAACACGAGCCAGCAGTGTGCCCAGGTGGCCAAGAAGGCCAATGGCATCCTGGCCTGGATCAGGAATAGTGTGG
>WUAM01000292.1:423004-434102 GCA_024336885.1 Actenoides hombroni
GGGGAGAATCACCTCCCTCGACCTGCTGGCCACGCTTCTCTTGATGCAGCCCAGGATACGATTGGCTTTCTGGGCTGCAAGAGCACACTGATGGCTCATGTTGAGTTCTCATCCACCAGCACTCCCAAGTCCTTCAGGGCTGCTCTCAAGCCAGTCACTGCCCAGCCTATATTGGTGCTTGGGATTGCTCCATCTCAGATGGAGGACCATTTGGCTTTGTTGAACTATATGAGGTTAGCATGGGCCCACCTCTGTGGCCTGTCGAGGTCCCTCTGGATGGCATCCCTTCCCTCCAGCGTCTCAGCCGCCCCACACAGCTTGGTGTCATTGGCAGACTTGCTGAGGGTGCGCTCAATGCCCCTGCCCATGTCGCTGACGAAGATGTTAAACAAGACTGGTCCCAGTACTGATCCTTGAGGGACTCCACTTGTCGCTGGTCTCCACTTGGATAGGGACCCATTGACGACCACTCTTTGGGAGCGGCCATCGAGCCAGTTCTTTATCCACTGAATTGTCCATCCATCAAATCCGTATTTCACCAGCTTGGAGGCTAGAATGTCACGCGGGACAGTGTCAAAGAAGGACTCATGAGTCCTAGCATAGATTTCTAGATACCTTATCTAGAAATTGGTGATTGTTCCTCTCCTAGGGACAAACATGAAAAGCTGGTGATGTCTTTTTTTTTTTCTTTTTTTCTCATCAGTGCATAAAGCTGACCAGAGATGCAGCACATAAGGATTTAGGAACTAGTAAGAGAATTCTGAGACTATGATTTCAAGAGTGTACGTGTATATACGTGAATCTAGTCCTGTGGAAGACAAAAGAGCCATGAGGCTTGTTGACTGGGGAGGAGCAAAGTAGGGTTGTTCTGGCAGCCTCAATGTTAAGTGGGGATTTGAGGTGGGTGACTTGAGTGGGAAAGGAAAATACTGGAAAAAAAATGAATGGAATTACAGCATGCGTCAAAAAAAGCAAGAGAGACAACATAAATCTAGTGACAATCTACCTGATTTAGTACACCTGACAGTGCAACACATGCTTTATTTATCAAAAGTTAAAGAAGATTGCATGACCCACTGGAGATATATTTGACAACCCGCAGCATAGATCAGAAGACCAAATTTTCAGGCTGGAATTTTGTATCTAATCTTTGAATGTATAGGCCAATAAATCAGGGACATATGCATACGCAGAGTTGTGAACGTATATCCAGCTCCATGAAGGAACATACAAAAGCTTCAGTTGTGCCATTTGTGGTCATTGCAGCAATACTTTTTTTATTCATTTACTTCCAAGAAATAATTCTGGCAATGTCTTCTCCCTCAGAACACCAAATGTGGGTATTCTCCAATGTACTGCTTTAACAGCAGGAGATTAAAGCACCAACACAGAAAAAGACATATATTTTAATAAGTCATTAAATAAGTTTGCTAGCAAATACAAACATTTACATAAAAATAAACGCTTTAATTTTTCATACATTTTGAATTATATTAATCTGAGTGAAAATGTTCCAGATATTAGTGTAATAGCTTAATAAACCGATTTCCAAGTGCTTTAGCTAGCTCCAAAGTACATGCACATTCTCTCACACACTTGAAAATGGAGTAAAATTTGAGGTGTAATCTAGCAACTCACAACATTTAACAGAAAAGAATATTTGTACCCAGAAGAAACTGTAGAGAATGAATGTCCCCAGACTGTAACTCTGAGCTGGAATTTGTCTTGAGAACGTGATGCTAGTGTCCCTGCTCTTGCTGCAGCTGTCAGATCTACAAACACAACCAAGACCTCCAAAGAATTTTGTCTCAATTCAGCTTCATTCTTCCTCCTGAAAGATGTCAATGCTGCTGAAGAATATAAAGTGCAGAAATCGTTCAAGATTGGAGAACTGGCACATTTTGAGTGAAAGGGAGAATCTTTTCTGAAAGGCAAAACTACCTCCTATAGCTGAGAATACCGTAGCGTATAGATTGCTTTGTCTTCAAGGTCTGTAGCAGAATTGATAAAGGGAGAACACAGTCAACCAAATTAGAACATGACCTACTTATATTTTTTTGTTGTTATCTGCTTAGCTTCGTTTTGTGTATTTCAATTTATACACATACAAGTGATACCTCATGCTTTCATTTTGTCATTTCCTATTGCTGCATCCACCTGAAGAACTAGTACAGCGTCTGGTCAGAACACAGAGGAACAAAGTTTGGAGGTACTAACTCTTTCGGCATATTAAGCTTAGATGGTAGTAAAAAAAAATAAATAAGATAACCAGAAATTATGTTTACAGCAAGCTCTTTCTTTCAGGTGATTTCTAGTTTCAAATGCCTGATAGGAATTGCATGACTTTTCTCAGAAGGTGGCAAAGTGCTCTGAAGTTCCTCTTTCTGCTGTGGAGCTTTCCAAGGAAGTTACCAGCACAAAGCCACGCTGGCTCTGCCAAAAGCCTTTATGTCTCATGGTGAAGAGCCTGCCTCTGATCATGCTTCCAGGGAGGGTTATGATTCACAGTTTGTTGCCCAACTCTTTCTATTTCTGAGACATTTCTTTTTGTAATGCACGCAGCTCTGCTTTCTTCATTGACACTCAGAATTCTACAATGACACAGTGCGGAATGAAAGATGTAGCAAAAAGATAGTCATGCAGTCAGGCAGAGCATCATATTTACTACCATTCTGGAGGAAAAATAAAAACAGAGAACGCTGGCCAGTGGATTTCAGCCATCAGACAAAAAAATGTTGCACGTTGTTCTGCAGGGTGTCTGGGGAGGATTCTTGTCCTGGCAGAGCATCTAAGAACATGGCACCTCAGGCCTTTCTATGTACAGCGATGGCTCCCGGTCAGCAGTCAGGCTGATGGCCTCAGTTTCAAGCTGGATAGCTTCTAGACTACTAGACTGACACCTGAAATAGATGAATATGTGATTTACAGAAATGTCAGAAATAGGAGTTGAAAAAGAGTTGGCAGTAAACATTGAGGTATCTTAGGATCTGGAGAAAGAATGAGGTGGGACTCAGAACCCTTGTCTGTGCAAGGAGACAGGTCTGACTGTGAGGAAAGCATTTCCCTTTTGCTACAAGGAAGGGTAGACTCTGATGTCAGCATGAGGATCCTCTCAGTGCAGAACAAACCCTGGACTGCTGAGACCTAGTGTTGGAATGATATAGAGAAATGCAATGCAAAGATAGAATTCTTTTCCTAGTACAAGATGATTCTTCCAGTCCAATCTTGGGCAGCCTGTGGTGGAGCAGTGCCTTGCAACCTTTAGCTCTGTGATGACAGAGAAACTTTCACTTGATGAAAGCCTCATCTCGTTCCTCCCTCGGCTCCACCTTTCTTATAAATAGTAATGGATAAGAAAGTTTTATACAGTTCAATGGTTTCAGGAGCCAAATCTACCAAGAAACCATAAAAAAAAGGATGAAACTGCAGGAAAAAGTGGTATGCTGGTGCTATGGCAGTTTTAAAGAGGGAGAAGTGGATCCCAGCACAAGACAGGAGAAAGATATTTTGACTTGCTGCTGGATGGGCTAAGTAGTTGCAGGAACTAAATTGTCCAAGGAAGTTTAGCTTAAAGTCCAGCATGAAACCTAACTTTCTGTTAGCCTCTCGAAGGTGGGTAAATGGATGACTGCAAACAGCAAAGCCTGTGACTTGGAGGTCAGTAGAGCTGAAGCTGAGAAGTAATAACTTACTCTTGTTTGTAGATGAGATCTTTCTGTTCTTCAATATCAAAAAACACAGAAGAAGTATGATCAGTATAACCCCAGCTATAAGTGGGCCAAAGAAATTTGTCTTCACTTGCTCCATTTCTTCCCCCTGTATCTCTGCATAACAAAACACAGGAGATATGCTCAGCAAAGAATTAGTTTGATGACAAGTACCTTAAGCATTCCATCTCCAAGTTAAGTGAATTAGAAGTTTAGGGAAAGGCCCTCAGCACCCTTTGCTTTTACAGTGCTATAATTGTGTCACTCAAGCACTATCCACGTTGCTTTATTTCCATTTCCAGTAACTAGCGAAACTACCAAGTCTTAGCAGTCCCTTCAACAACAGTAAGACAAAGTACTCTTCCTGGAGTTTAGGTAGCATGTGAGAGAGCAGCTTGATTAATAAGAGAGCCTATGAGGCTGCTACTGTGCTACTGCTATTCTCTGGTATTGTGCAAGTTTGTAGAACCTGGGATATGTTACTCCTTGGTATCTGTTGGAAACGATGGTGAAAGCCTAATGAAAAGATGTAAGGGATGTGAAAGTAGCAGGGAACGCAAAGGAGTTTCCCTCTCCTTCTGGTTATTGTGCTTTTGAGGTTTTGGTTACTAGGGTTAGCAACTAATGGGTTAGCTGATGCTGACAGAGCATCAGTTATCATGAAACAAAGCTTTGTTATGTGGAGTTCCTAGTTTCTTCACCACCACCACTGCTTATCAGGTGGCTACTTTCTTAACACTAGGAAGGAGAGAAGAGGAATTGAGTAGGGAAGAGGAGGATGCAGCAATATATAGTTAATATAGCCATGGTAACACTCATGAGCAACATGTAGAGCTGTGCAAACAGTTTGCTATATGTAGCATTGACAACTTAACCCTTCAGTTAAATTTATACGAAGGAAACTGCACTGCGGAGCTTTTCTCAGAATGAGTGGAAAGCTTCTTTTACACCTGCAGTAGTAAGGTGCATGCCTACACTACCCTGGTAGGCTTTCCTGCAATGCTACCATTCCCTCTTGGCTCCTCGTTCCTGTCCCTTGAAGGACAAATCTCCATCTCCAATACTAAGAGAGACATGTGCAAGCCATGTGGGAACTGTCTTTATTTTGATGCACTCATACCATAGCTTATGGACAAAAATATGTCAAAGGATGCATTCCTGTCCCAGGAGAGAAATAAAATATTCCTTTAAAGTTTAAAGACAGGATCATTCATGTGGAAACCCTGAGATAATCCAGAAGTAATGTCTTATAGGAACTTGGGTACCCAGCTTGTTCTTGCAAGAAGTGTCTGAAAAAAACCCCACAATCCCAGAGGAAAAAAAAAACAACCCCAAATAGTCATTTTGGTGTGCACACTTCATTTTGCCAAATGCTATGGAAACCACCAGGAATGCTTTTAAAACTACTTAAACTTTCATGGCCTTTACTCTTAAGCTCAGCATAATCTGTTTGACAGTTTGTAAACCAAATCTAGTCCAAGGGAATCCCCTGTTTATCCTTTTGCCTCTCTCAGTCCTAAATATCAGAAAAAAAAAATAAAAAATCTTTATCTGGTTAAACACTGGAACAGCTGAGAGAATTTACGAAGTCTCTATCCTGGGAGATGTTTAAAACTCAACTGTATAAGGCCCTGTGCTACATATTGACTCTGCTTTGAGCAGAGTGGTTGAACTAGGTGATCTCCAGACGCCTCTTCTCAATATTCTGGTTCAAGATTCTGTGAAGTGACAATTTAACCCAGGCATCCAGGTTGCTCTGTTGTTACTGCAGCAGCGGCTAGGAATGGAATGAACGAGACTGCGTTCCGGACTGTGTAGCAGTAAACTTCCTTCTCTGTGCCATCTCCTTGCTGTAATAAGACTGGAGAGGGAATGTGGTGGTCATGGCCGTGGGTGAACCGGATGGAGAGAACATACAACCCTCGCAAGCAACTCCTACTGCTGCTCAGGTTTTATTCCCTGCGCTGCCTATGCTGCTATTTGTGATCAGCTCTAACGCGACGTGCCCTGCTCGTACCCACGCAAAAACAGGAACGGGCAAATGGAGACTCACCTATGCCTAGTGGCACTGAGACAAGGCTCCCCAGCTGCTCTCCCAGGTGAAGAAAGCAGCTGATATTAATAGGGATGTTTGTAGGAACTGGGATATTCAGCTTGCTGGTAACATTGTAGAGCTTTGTTACAGCATCCTGTGAGACGTCCATGTGAGCCGGGTGTGTTGTGTTCTCGGGTGAAATGAGCCACATCATCTGCTTGGGCTCTGGGTAACCTCCGCTGGACGAACAGGAGAGATTCAAGTATTCGTTGGGCTTTAGTTCCCCAGCGTGCAGCCATGCTATCTCAGGTTGACTGTAGTTGGCTGAAACAGACCAAAGAGAAAGCATCCTGAGTCAGACATACCACATCTTGTGACAGTTCCCACCAATTAGTTAAGATTTTCAGGCAGAAGCAAGTCTAAACAATTTTCCCAGGAAAACAGCGGGAGTCCCAAGAAGGGTTTGCTATGTTTTTGGTGTACGTGTAGACTCACTGCTGCCTGTCCTCAGGGTGTTTCAAGGATGTAAGTCTGATCAGCAAAGCAATGAGCCTCTCTCTCTCTCCCACCTCCTTTTGATGCATTGACACCTCAGAATAGTCAAAGCTGGCCTGATTGCAGGTCAGTGTGTAAGCACAAAATGGGGATGGGACACAGTGCTGCCTATTCTCAACCTCCTGATTAGGAAAGGGGAAAACCACAAACTTCTAGCTGTGAAATGCAGAGAAGGAAATCATCTGAGGGACTTCAGATGGGGTAAATTGGAGGTCCAGTGCTGTCACAGGTAGGTTATCCTTGGTGTCTGTCAGGACTACAAGTAACTATTTTGCAGCATATAAAGTAACTTACTCATCTTCACTCGATAGTAGGCCTCCCTTAGCTCAGCATTTTATGTGGAAGTAACCACAGTACAAGTTCTTTTACTTGGTGTGATTGGATACTCCTCCCAGTCAATGAAAAACATACCCCTTGCTTTAAAAAGTCACATTTTCCAGGCAAGAAATAATTAGTGAAATGGCATCGGAAAGAACTATTTAAACATGAAATATTCATGTTAAATGGAAGCTTTTAACCAATACTATCTATTAAATCATCTCCTAAATGTTCTCAACCAGAATTTGTTTGCTTAAAAGGTCGTAGTAGAAATAGTAGACTGTAATGGAAAAGGAGAAGGGGAGAATGTAGACATAATACTGACTGCATATTGGTATACAGTAATTTAGAACCAAACAAAAACAAACAAACAAAAAAAAGAAACAGACTCAAGGTTTCATTGAAAAGACTTCATTATTTTAGTGCCAAAAGGTCTAAAGACAATATGGAGAAATATTGAAGAAAGGGAAAAGGATTCTTAGAAAACTATGAGCCTAAGAGGGTCTGACTATTCTGCAAACACATTTAATGTGTTTGATGCAGGCTCTAATTCTTGCCATGGTGAATTCTTAATAGGGATGGGTGAAGAAACTTGATGTTGCTTTTCTTTGCTGTATGCCAACACATGGAGAGAAGGATTTAGCTCAGTCACTTAAATCTCCAAGAGTATGCCTGTGAATTCGAAATGGAAAAAGTCCCATCTTTTTTCAAACCACCAAATTTAGTTAAGTTGTCCCTCGGGGGAGCTTAAACTTCCTTTCTCTTCAAGGTATGACTTGCTTAGCTGCCTGCTCACTCCAGCTTCTGGTCTGAAGTGTTTATTCTCCCCTTGGCATTTTATAGGGAGGGCAGGAATGTAATCCATGGCTGTGAAACTTGCCAAGTCATCCAAGTGATTTAAGAGTTTCAATCTTATTGACAAGTGAAAACACTGATCAAAGCACTTCTGTTTTTATTGTTTCTGGAACCTCAATTTACTGAAAAGTGAATTTGGTTGTGTGGAGGGTGTGGGCTCCATGTATCTGAGCTTTGTCTTGCCAGCAGAAAAACATGTTTCAGGAAGTATTTTGTATTTAAAAATAACATGTCTTCCAAAAAAGGCTATGGACTTAGATGTAAATGCCTCAAGAGACAGCAGATCCATCAAGGCCTTAATATTCTTCTCAATGGCTTAAGCACCCTGCCTGGTATTGTTGTATTTTCTAAGTGACAATGTGCCTTACTTCTCACTTGCATCTAGCCATTGACTGGCTTTATATCTTCACTGAATTAATTAGACTTTTTTAAATATCCAGTAGTTTATGTGTATTTTGGATTGCCACACTATGAAAAAAAGACTTTTCTTAGTCTTCTCTTTTATAAGGTACTCAGATTAATCTTTTAATGTCTCCAGTTGAACTGTGGTTTTTTTTCCATCCTTCAGATAACTCCAGTATAGCTTTTCTTCACACTTTCAAGTTTTTCAACATCCCCTTTAAAACGAGGACACAAACAGTTAAATCTCTATTCTGACATCAGTTGCACTCCCAACTCTTTGAATAGTACATATTTTGAAATGGCTTCCCTTAGTCTCACCTGCTTCTTTTACTGACCCACCCAAAGGAAGCACTAGAGCCATGCTAGAGCAGTGGAATTTCCAGTTATGCCACTTGTCACCATGATCTCTGCCTTGCCTGTTTTAAGAGACAAAGCTTTCCATTGTGAAGCCTTCCCTTCTTCCTGGAGAATGATCTGTGTTTATTGTTCTTATAGAAATCATCCTGGCTGCACACAGTACATATACATATATCTATGTATATATTTTCCTAATGTAATACATGTAAATAACACATATAAACTGAATAAGTCCTATGAGGAATGGCTGAGGGAGCTAGGCTTGTTTAGACTGGAGAAAAGGAGGCTGAGGGGAGACCTTATCAGTCTCTACAGCTACCTGAAAGAAGGTTGTAGACAGGTGGGTGTTGGTCTCTTCTCACAAGTCACAGCTTATAGGATAAGGGGATGTGGCATCAAGTTGTACCAGGGGAGGTTTAGATTGGACATGAGGAAAAACTTCTCTACTGAAAGGGTTATCAAAGACTGGAACAGGCTGCCCAGGGAAGTGGTTGAATCACCATCCCTGGCTGTATTTAAAAGCCATCTAGATGTGGTGCTTAAGGATATGGTGTAGTAGTGGCCCTGGTAGAGTTAGATAATGGTTGGGCTTGATGATCTTAAAGGTCTTTTCCAACCATAGCGATTCTGTGATTCTGTATTAGAAGGTACTTCATTATTTCTGAACAGGGTTGGTCACCAAGTGATCCAGATAGCTTTGTATGACTGCTCTATTATTCTTTTACAGCACCCAATCTTTATGTCCCATTTGAAGTGACGCCAGTCTACACAAAACCTTCCACATATGAGATTCTAATTAAGAAACAGTAGGTAAACCCAAGTAATTTTCAACATTTGTATTCTTCTAATTCTTTTTGAGGTTCTTCTTTTAAAATATGATTTTATACTGCTCCTTTGTCTGGGAGTTTATTGAACAAAGAGTCCTTAGGAAGGAACACAGCAATAAATAGTTTAAAACAATCTTCCTAAGTTAAACCTTAAAAGGTCTGGGAGAGTTGTAATTCCTAAGTATGAGACTTCTCCAGCATGTTGTTCAGATGTTGGCTAAACTGAAAACCGATTGAACTGCTTGAATTAACTCATGATGCTGAGCATCTCTTAAACTGGAGGCCTTGATGTTGAGTGCACATTATGAGTTTCTAAAAATTTGCTGAAAACACTCGTCAAGTAGAGCATAAGAGAGTCAAAATTAACAATCTAGGTTTTGTATCTGTGAATTGAGGGTACACTGACTGATAGCACAAAGCTAAATAGGCTCAGATGGTCCGGTACTCCATTTTTGGCTGCTGTTACACATTCCCTGTTCTCTTTTGAAGCAGTTTTGAAGCCTGAGAACTCCAGTGGAAGTTAGAAGCAGATATTATTAATTACCAGCACTATCATAGTGGAAGAGAGAACATGGGCATATGAACAAAGGTTACTAGCAGACCAGCTTAAAATAGAAAAACATTAGGAAATTATATGAGGAATTACTAAAACCATTATAAAATATTAGGAAAATATTGCTTCCTCACTGAACCCTGTTCCCCTCTGAAAAGATTTTCTGACTTTTTCTGATAAACCTGCAAGAAATCAAGTTGAATCTCATCAATGCCTCCATTTTTTCTTCAGATATATTTTCAGTCTTAACTGAGCATATGAATTTCTACTCTTCTATATATGAGCTGGTCTTTATTTTCCCCTGCAATTTATATCACAGTAAAATAGCTGGGTGTTTGCAGAAATCTTCTTATGTTTCAATTGTAATTTACCACCAATGATGCTAACTACTATTGTTTTTAATAGAATGCAGTGCATCAGATGCAAATAAAGAACTGTATTTTCTGGAGTTCTAAAAGCCATAAAACTTGTAGGAGGCAAGAGGAAGAAGGCAGAATGGTTTCCACTGTAAAGTATGATGGGTTGGAATCAGGAATGCTGCAACATTGAGCAAATTATTGCTTCATTTTCTACTTCTGATTGAGTACTTCTACTTCTTCCACATGAGTACTTTTCATTCAAAGCACAGGATTTTCTACTGAGAATGCTCTTACCTATATTTAGAAATTCTAATCCAGTGCAGGTACCTCTTCAGTGGCCTGGGGACAGGACCATGTAATTCTAGACTGAAAAAAAGGGACAAAGAACACCCCCCCAAAAAAAAAAAACAACCCAGGCCAGATGACAATTAGAAGAGATTACTTACCAATGATGTGCAGTAAGCACTCAGATCTGTGTATGACCTTTGGTGATCCTTTATCTCTGTGCTGTACAATACATGTATACTGCCCCTCATCCACAACTCCTGCATTTAACAATTGCAAAGTCCATTTGTCCATATCCATCTTGGTGCGGTTTACATATTTAGGACTAAGGTTATCATGTTTTTCTTGGCCATAGTATACTTCATGCACCACTTCAGCAGTGTCTTTTTGCCAAAAAATTCTTAAATCCTTTATGTCAGCTTTCTGAGAGTTTGGAAAATAGCAGGATAGGTACACAGTGTGATTGAGAAATGACTTCATCTGATGCACACTGGCAGCAATACCTTAGGCAAAGAAAGAGAAGAGATTAAGATTTCCATCAGTTACAAAAGAACAGCAAGCATTTGCACTCACAGAGGCTACACTTAAACAACTGTAGCCAGAAACCCACCAGCATTTAGACAAACCCTCCCACTAGGTATGACAGGACACATAGTTCTTCAAACTGACTCACTTAGAATCATAGAATCGTAGAATGGTAGAAGTTGGAAGGGATCTCTGGAGATCATCCAGTCCAACCCCCCCTGCCAGAGCAGGATCACCCAGGGCAGGCCACACAGGAACAGATCCAGGTGGGCTTTGAAAGTCTCCAGAGAAGGAGACTCCACAACCTCTCTGGGCAGCCT
>WUAM01000292.1:434218-446239 GCA_024336885.1 Actenoides hombroni
AGAGACTGGCCCCTTCTACTTGACACCCACCCTTCAGATATTTGTAAACATTGATAAGATCCCCTCTCAGTCTTCTCCAGACTAAACAGTCCCAGGTCTCATCCTTTCCTCGTAAGACAGGTGCTCCAGTCCCTCTCCATTGGTAGCTCTCCATTGAGCTCTCTCTAGTATTTCGCGGTCCCTCTTGAACTGGGGAGCCCAGAATTGGACACAACACTCCAGATGTGGTCACACTAGGGCAGAGTAGAGGGGGAGAAGAACCTCCCTCACCCTGCTGCACTCACTCTTCTTTATGCACCCCAGGATCTCATTTGACTTTCTGGCCACAAGGGCCCATTGCTGTCCTATGGACACAGGTCTACACCTAACCTGTACTGGCACATAGTGTTATTTCTCCTCAAGTGTAGGACTTTGCAGTTGCCCTTGTTGAATTTAATTAGGTTTACCTTTGCCCAGCTCTCCAGTCTGTCCAGATCTCACTGGATGGCAGCACAACCTTCTGGTGCATCAGTCATTCCTCCCAGTTTTGTATCATCAGCAAACTTGTGAGGGCACACTTTATCCCTTAATCCAGGTCACTGATGAAGATGCTGAATAAGAGTGGACCCAGTACTGAACCCTGGGGAACACTGATAGTTACAGGTCGACAACTGGACTCCATGCCGCTGATCACGACCCTCTGAGCTCTATTGTTTAGCCAGTTCTCAACCCATCTCACCACCCTCTCTTCTAACCAAGAGTTCCTCAGCTTACTCACGAGGATGTTATGGAAGACAGTGTCAAAAGCCTTGCTGAAGTCAAGGTAGACAACATCCACTGCTCTCTCTGCATTTACCCATTCACTCACACCATCATAGAAGGCTATCAGATTAGTCAGACATGGCTTCCCTTTAGTAAATGCATGCTGGCTACTGTTGATAACCTTCTTTTCTTCCATGTGTTTAGAGATGATCTCTAGAATGAGCTGCTTCATCACTTTTCCAGGGATGGAGGATCTTCCTTCTTGCCTTTTCTGAAGACTGGAGTGGCACTGCCTTTCTTCCAGTCCTCAGGCACCTCTCTTGTTCTCCATGATCTTTCAAAAATGATGGAGAGTGGTAGTGCAACATCAGCGAGTTCCCTCAGCACTTGTGGGTGCAGCTCATCAGGGCCCGTGGATTTGTGCGTGTTCAGTTTACCCAAGTGATTTCTAACCCAATCCTCATCGACCAGTGGAGAGTCTTCCTCCCTCCAGGCCTTCCCTCTTACTTCCAGGGTCAGGGATTCCCTGAGGGCTGGTCGTAGCAGTGAAGACTGAAGCAAAGAAGGCATTCATTAACTCCACCTTCTCTGCATGCTCTGTCACCATGGCTCCCACCTCATTCAGCAGTGGGACCACATTTTCCCTCATCTTCCTTTTAGCATGGATGCATTTGAAGAAGCCCTTCTTGTCCTCTTCTACTTCCTTTGCCAGAGTTAATTCCAAGAGGGCCTTGACCTTCCTTGTTGCATCCCTACAAACCCTGACAATATTCCTATAATTCTGCCAATAGACCAGTCCCTTTTTCCACATGCTGTGAACTTCTTTCTTCCACATGAGGTTTTTCAGCAGCTCCTTACTCATCCATGCTGATCTCCTGCCTCTTCTACTTGATTTTTTACTCAAAAGAATGCACCTGTCTTGAGCTTGGAGGAAGTGTTATTGAATATCAACAAGCTCTCTTGGGCTCCCCTACCTTCTAGAGTCTTAGTCCAAGGGATTCCTCCAAGTAGGTCTTTGAAGAGGACAAAGTTAGCCCTCCTGAAGTCCAGGGTTGCAATTATACTTATTGCCCAGCTTCTTCCTCGTATGATACTAAACTCTACCATGTCCTGATCACTACCACCAAGGCTGCCCCCAACCTTCACATTCCTGACCAGACCTTCTTTGTTAATACAAGGTTCAGCAGCACACTCCTTCCTTGTTGGCTCTTCCAGCACCTGCATCAGAAAGTTATCATCAATGCACTGCAAGAGCCTTCTAGACTGAGTATGCCTACCTATATGGCCTTTCCAACAAATACCAGGGTGATTGAAGTCACCCATGAGCACCAGAGCATGTGTTCGTCATGCTACTTCCAGCTGCCTGTAGAAAGCCTCATCAACAACCTCTTCCTGGTTTGGTGGTCTGTAGTAGACACCCACAACAGTTTTGCCTATATTTGCACGACCCTTAATTCTTACCCATAAGCTTTCAACACATTCTTCACCCCGCCTCCCCGGGTAGAGCTCAGTGAATTACAGTTGCTCTTGCACATAAAGAGCAACTCTGCCACCTCACCTTGTTGGTCCATCTCTCCTAAAAAATACATAGCCACCCATGACAACGTTCCAGTCACGCGAGCTGTCCCACCATGTCTCCAGAACTGCAGTGAGATCGTGGCCCTGTGACCGAACACAGATCTCCAGTTCCTCTTGCCTATTCCCCGTGCTGCGTGCACTGGTGTATAAGAATTTCAGAGAGGGAGTTGAGAGCATCAGTTTTGCCCTTGAGAGGTGGAAGACCTGGTTCTCAAAACCGCCAGCACGCTGCTCCAGAAGCGCTTGGCTACGACACCCTCCACACTTCGTGGAGTTCAGGTCATAAAACCGTTTCTTATTTTTTCTGCCTGTATTTTGCTTCCCAAGGAAGCCCCACCACACAGAGCTTGTGAGCATCTATATTTGAAAGGACTTATATGCAGGCAAAAGGTCCAAACCATTCTTGTACACAGCATCCTGAGTGTAGTGAGATTCTGCCACGAAGGAAATAGTTGCACGATTTCTTTTTTAAAAGTTGAGTTCCTTCTCCTAATAAAATAACACAGCACTGAAGAGGAGTGAATGTAGAGTGCACACTGTGTGGTAAATGTTGGTGTCTAGGGAATATAAGACCAGAAGGTCAGAAACAGGTGAACACTTTCGGTGTCACTGAAGAATTAATCTAAAGTTTAATGACAAATTAAATGTCGGGTTTATCTGTTCTGTAATTAATCTAGAGTTTAATGACAGATTAAATGTCAAACTTCACTGTTCTGTTGCTGCTCTTGTTAACAGTAATAGTCAATAGATACAATTACGCCTTCATGCAAAGAAAGCATGAACTGTGTCACACAAGGGATGATTTTCCCTCTGCTTTCATCAGCACGTGTAGCCATCATTACAAGTGGCAGTGGGCTGGGAGGACCATCTTTTCTTGGAATGAGAAATGCAGTCCTCTGTCCCAGGAGATAGAAACACCTCCGATGTGTTCGAAAGGAGGAGAAGATTTTACAGTCTCTCTCCTGGTGCAAGGTTTTGACTGCTCCTCCAGTGCAGCAGCCTGCAAAATGATCTCCATGGCTGCCTAAATCTCCAGTTGTCCCATATCAAAGTGTCAGTTTTCAGTTTAATACTGCTGTGCTGTGTGATATGCAGAGGTGATATACACACATTTTAAAGATAGATTTCAACTGAAAATTTAGGACCCGCATGAAATAAGTGTAATGTAAAGATATAAAGTTGAAGAGAGAAAGTACCTGCTGTATATTTTACAGAATCCCTGCACACAATTTAAATACATGTCACATAGGCTATATGACCTTGATTGTGCAGTGGAGATGAATAATTGCTACTAAGGAATTAGCTTCTTAGCGGATGAGAAAGTGTTGCATAGCAGGACAAAAATAATCAAAACAGTTTTTACAATTAAAAATGCACCTTTTACCTGGGAGAACTATCACAGCGTAAAGGAAGAATATGCAGACCTCCATGACACTGTAAGAAAGCAGAGTGAAAGAAATGTGTTAGAGGTTGAAACCACTCCAGGACTTTCTCCAGGACTCCCAAAGAAGTGGTAAAACAAGAAGATTTAGCAAGAGAGAGACCATTGAGAAAGTTCATCTCACCTTTTCCCATGGACTGGAGCAAAGACTTCTGTGTGCTTCACAGCCTTTGGCGACAATAAGCATGGCAGATCTCTGGTTCACAGAGAAGGTGATGTGGTGCAAGTTTACTGTAGGCAGGGTATGCCATGAGAGGAACACAGAGCCCCTGGGCTGGAAAGGACAGGACAAATACCTGACTCGCCTGGTGCAGAGGAAAGAGGAATGGGGAGCGTGCTTGGCCTGACAGTGTGGGGAAGAAGATGAGGGAATTGAAAGTAGAGGGGGAGGAGAGGGTGACACAGAAGGAGGAGGTGGAGGAGATGACACGATAATGTCAGCTACCAGAAGCGATGAAGTGTGTGACCTTCAGTTCTGGAACAGGAACTTATCCTTCATGACAGTAAAATATAACAGAGAGAAATCCTGTACGGTTTAAAGAGTTGAGGCTAAATGGCACATCATGTCTGGTGAAAAAAATCAAACTGGTATCTGATTAGAAAAAAAAAGAGAAAAAAAACCCCTATGAGGCATCTCATAAGCAAAGTTCTACGGCTGCTTCCGTTCATGTTGTATAAGGATCTGTAATCCTGGTGAAGAGCCTAATGCCATTCCCATGTATCAGTGAGAGAATGGCACCTGTATTTGACTGGCCTGTAGCTGCTGGTTTTCATTTTAGCAGTGCCTTTGTGTTTCTCCTGTGCCTTTTCCATACATTTGGGAGAAGCCTGCACACCACCCCTGCCAAGGTGCTTCATTCTGCTCCTTCAAACAGCTCCAAAAACTCTTCTTTTGCTCGAGCAGATGTCAAAACTCTCCAGCACTCATAGTACTTAAAACCAGTGAGATTGCTGTACTGACTGGCAGTACAGCTTCATGATGGTTTCCCATTTTTTTGGTCATGTTTTGTTTTAAGCTGGGACTCTTGGGTCTTTACCCCAGGTCTCTGAGAGCAAGCTTCTCTCCTGTTTAATATAGAATTCCCCTCAGTCCTGTGACATGTTTTTGTGGGTGTACTGTAAAGTGTAGAACTGTGAATATTTTTTCCAGACCAGATTAATTCTGCCTTTTCTTAGGAAAAGAAGAAAGAAGCCCCAATGTCTCAAAGGATATAGAGAATTTTCTTTGTGATCATAGCAGAAAAGGAGAGAGAGCTTCTGCAGAATCCATTGTGGTAGACAGAGGTTTTCAGCTCCAGCTGCCCTACTACAAGGTAAACTTTTATCAAGGGGTTTTCCTCATAGGCTGGGACTCACTGAATTAAACCATACAAATGATTGCCTAAATAAAATTGCCTGTGCCAAGCCACTGAAAACTAGAGAAACTCTTTCTCAGCAATCATATTTCCCTCCTGTGAATAAGAATTTTTGCTTCCAGTCAAGATAAAAAAAAAAAGCATAGTTGTGCATTTTTTTTTTCCTTTATTCAGTGCAGGTGTGTAAGAGGAGAAAGCAAAACAATTTAGCAACTGAAAATGTAAGTGAAGTAGAGAGAGTGTACTGCTATAGCTGGGCGTGTTTAGCAATGACTGTCTCACAGCAGCAAAGACCAAAACCAGAACTGAAAATAAGAGTGAGCCTGAAAAATAAAACCCAGCCAAAAATACCAGATAACACTGCTTGCCTTTCTTTATAGGTTGGATTTGGAGCTGTGAGGACAGAAGTCTCAAAGATCCTACATGGTTTCCTGGAGGCTGCCTTCCAGAAGGCTTGTTGCTGGGGATGACTGCATGAAGGAGGATCCCATGGGTCTGCAGAGGGGTATACACCCACATGCCCTTCAGAGAGAGGTCACTGAGTGTGACAAGCTGCTTCTCTTAAATGACCTCCTCTACAGACAATTGCTGAATCATTAATTGGTCCACTAAGATTTCAGTGCTGCCAGCAGCTTCTCTTCCCTTTTTTTTCACAAGATGGCTTTAACCAGCAAATGCAAATCCCTGGAGCCAGTGTCCAGAAGTCTGAGGGGAAGAAGGCAAATAACAGAGTCTCTGTGTTGGCTGCTTACACTGTTTCTTTGGCTTAGAATCACAGAATCGCTTCAGTTGGAAAAGACCTTTAAGATCATCAAGTCCAACCATTAACTCAACACTGCCCATCCCACCACTAAACCATGTCCCTCAGCACCACATCTATGTCTTTTACATAATTCTAGGGATGGGGACTCCCCTACCTCCCTGAGCAGCCTGTTCCAGGGCTTAACAACCCTTTCAGGGAAGAAGCTTTTCCTAATGTCCAACCTAAACCTTCCCTGGTGCAACTTAAGGCTGTTTCCTATTGTCCTATTCAGTACCACTTCCGTGCTTAATTCTCTCTTATATCTGCAGGCCACTGAAAGTCTGGTTATGTCCCAGAATTGTCTAGCAGTCAAAGAGGACAAGGTAAGAGGGGAAAGATAGACTTTGCTTCAGGGTGTGGCCTGCTGCTGGCAAGTGGTGCAGAGCAAACTGCCATCTTTGTGGCCATGGACCAGTGCATGAGCACTCTGCTCCTCCTCACAGCCTTGTGTGTCTGTGTATGGACATGCAGTTTTTCTGTTCACATGCTGGCTGCACCCAGCTGTGGAAGTGGCACTTTTTCCTAATGTGAATGATAACTGATGAGGTGGGAGTGGTTTGAAGACCCAGGGCTTAAAAATGATCTCTGACATCCAGAATTATGTGAGGTCAATCCACAGGGATACCATTCTCCCTTGCTAAATAAGGCTAGCACTATGTGGCATGTCTTTCTTGCCTTTTGAGGCTTTGTCAGCCATTCCTGAAGATGCCCCCATGACTCACAAATCATGTGTGGATGTCAAGGATTAAAAATGAAGAAGTATAGGAATTGAAATGATGTCAGTTTGCAGTCAGTAATCACATTCAACCCTCTATTTACTATCTCTGTTCACTGAAAGGAGAAGAAACCGTGTGAGTACATGAACTTTGTAGGCTTTGGTTTAACCAAGACCAGGCTTTGGTTTAACCCAGACCAGGCTGCGAAAAGTCATGAAGCAGTTCCCACTTGGCTAAGTACAAGGGGATTCTTTTCCTGAAGAATTCTACGATCAATGTTCAGGAAAAAGAGGCAACTTCACTCCCTTTACTTTTGAGGGTAATTGCCAGAAATCCCCGTGCAACTTATTTTGAGATTGGGTTGAGCTTTCTGTCTCTCGTTCCTCCCAATCCAGCATGTGAAAACCCAGTACACACAGTGAAGCATGAAGGTCTTGGAGTGAACAAGAGCTTTGTATGCTCGTCTGGGGTTTTATTTGGTGTCTTTTCTCATGTTTTCATTTTTTGGATATAGTAATTGTCTTTTGAAAGACACTGTCAAATCTGTGCTCTTTGACTCCTAAGTTCCTTCACCGCCCTTCAGTTGCTTTCAAAATGTTCCTTTCTTACATGTTCTTACATGTAAATTGTTTATTTTCTCACATCAGGTACAGATCTTTTATGGGAAGACAGCCTGCCCCCATGTTTCATGATGAACTCAAAACAAAACTGCCCGCTGAACTAATAAGCTACTCTTTTGACTTCTCTAGTGTAGGGAATTTTCCTAAAATTTCTGCCCTGTGCAACACTAAGTAGCTCCATGAGCAGTGCTGTGAGTCTCCTGGAGGCAGCACAGCTGTGACTAAGACTTTCTATGGATGACCTGAAAGCTTTCCTTAGAGACTTCTAAAGGAAATTCTGCCAAAAATCCATTTTTGAGCCTTCTCCCATGTTGTAAACACAGGCTGATTTTAATAAGTGTTTTCAGAGGAAATCACAGCTTAAGAAAACTCCCTCAATGTGGCAAGGTCAAAGAATTATAGGATGTCCTCCACCCAAATACTGAAGCCATATAACCACATAAATATCCAACAAGGGACACATTTTAAAAACATACCATTACCCAGGCAAACTGTGTTTTGTATGTGCTTCTCCAGTTAGGCAGTGGAACTGGTTTAATCAATTGCTAAATGTTTTCTATAGCTCATTCTTTTAGAACAATCTTTTACTCCAAGTTACATTTAAAAATTCTGGGCTTATTGTTTAATTATGCTGTTATTACATTCAAAATAACCCTGTGCTTTCCTAATTTTTGATTTCTGAATACATTTGTATTCCTTCCCACCTTCAGTAACATCTTTTTCTTTTATTGTATCTAAGAGCTTCAGGAGAACTATGACTTTATGATTCTGGGGTCACTTTGCTCTAACACCCATAAATCGCTCTTTTTAATCAATCAGACAACACCAATTGTTTCAATAATACCTTTGGTCCAAAGATCACGGAGCATTCCACTCCCTCTGCAAGCAGAATTCTTCATCCACTCCTGAAGGGCAGGTATCTCTGAAAGAGAGCACAGCAACTGCCTAACAATGCACAGTCCCACGGAACCAATCACAGGAGGTGAGCAAGTACTCCACGCAAGGGAAACCGCAGGGGAAATTCAGAGGGGAAGAAGAATGTCATCAACCAGAACGAGACATTCGTTGGGATTAGCCCTGGTGTTTATTCAGAGCTCCACCTCAAGCTCGACGTATTTTCCACACTGAGCTACACGGGGCCACAGAATTGGTGACACCTCCTCTTCCAGCCCTTGCACTCGCCTCAAGGTTAGGCAAGCAAACTTGTCAGCTGGGAAGCAGCAGTTACGAGATTCACGTCTCACCAGATCACACTAGCCTGTTGGACTGTGCAAGGAAACAAAGCAGCACACCCCTGGTCCCACACAAGTGACAATTTAGGCATGCCAGATGATGAACAGACCAGTGAGTTGCTGCAGTTTCCTCAAGGGTCACCGGATAGAAGAGGGAATTCAAATGCCCGCTCCCACGTTGTCCCTCTTCTGAGCCTCCTACTTCTGCACAGGACACTTTGCCTGGAAAGGACAGCATGGCTACACGATGCAGTCCAGGCATAACCTCAAAGAGCAGTCCACAGGGCACCTCTGATGGCAAGATATGTGCTGTACACAAAAGGATGAATCTATAGTCGATTCCTAACCTATAGCCGAATGCACCTAACAAGGATTAGCAGCCATACAATATATTATATGTTTAGTCCTGAGGTATTGCATTCTTTATTTTCAACAAGTGGCTTTCAAAACCAGTCGGGCATGTGACACCAACTGATCACTGCTCAGGAGCTACTTTCTTCTTGCAATAAATTAATCCCAATTACTAAATGAAAATGTGATATTCAGATGTGCAGTTAAACGAGCCAAGCCCTCCTGCTCTCTGTTCTCCCACAGAAATCACTCTAGGGACACATACTGATTTTCTCACAGTGCTTCTCTTGGCACATTAACTGATTTACAAAGCTAAAGGAAAAGGTTTTGCCTTTTGCTTTTGGGTCCCTCCCTTCAGCTACTAGAATTACAGTAATTGGGAAGAAAGAACCTGATTCTCCTGTCTACTGGTGTAAATTAAGATTGCCAGCCTTACAACACGCATAATTGGAAAATGCCCTGCAGATCCACTTTGGTCCTTTTGCCCAGATTCTGATTATAGATGTCCCACTCCAGGAATTCAGGCAATAATTGTGCTGATGCTCAACGTAGAGTAGGCTCTGGCTCATTCTGCTATAGATTGGTCAGCTTGCTCCAGGGAAGAAGGGATGTGTGTGAAGCTGCTACCATGAACAGCTGTGGCTCAAATGACTAAGAGTCACTTTACTAATAGCAATCACATTTTTACAAGTGTATCCTCCTGCTTGTTCATAGGAGCATTGCAAAGGCTTGCCTGGGTAACAACTTCAATCATTATCAGATAAATAAAAAAGCAAAGCTACTCAGTTGAAAGCATGATTACAATACTAGGGAGTACCTTCTTTCTTTCTCCAGGCTTTCTGTCTCAGAGGCAGCAAAATACTCCACTGTGGATCTTGGCAACAGAAGTGCTCGTTCTTTCCTCTGTCCTCAGTGCCTGTCCTCCACAATATGTAGAAAGCCCAGATCACAGAAAACCCAACCTTTCCTATCACAAATACATATGTGCTTCTTACAGCAAGCACTCTCTGTCCAAGAGAAGCTTCCTCTTTTTAAGTCGAAATTCCCCTTCTTTCAAAGCACGTTTAATTCTCTCACAAGTGTCCAGTGTTATTCACAGCATCCCTGAGCTGCTATTTAGCCCTGGTCTTCAAGAAAACCTTTGCTTGGATCTTGCCTGAAGGAAACAACCCATTTTGAATAAGGCTTAGTTTTCATGGATGGCAAATTCCAATCACTTTTCTTTGCTTAAATAGGTCTTATTTTAATAGAATGGGAAATAGATTCCTTGGCAAGGACTGAGGTTTCTCCAATGAGGTTAGACAAAACTGTCTGTCCCTCCCCAATACTCTGCTGCTGCAAGTCACCAAGTTAATTTAAGATCTGACGACCCGGTAAAAATCTATCTGAATGGATTGTTATATAAGAATGGTGATATCAGGGCTGATTCCATAACATTTATGGGAAATTAGAGACATTTAAGGCCATACCTTTACTACCACTGCCATGCTTGTTGGGTACTAATTGGCTTTTCTACACAACTAAGTAAAAAAAAAAGTCATGCTTATGTGTTTGACTATTTGTATGTATAATTCAACTATCTGATGCATTCATATTGCTGCACTGCCAATTTATTTACGTGGAATATGATTTCTCCTGTAACCTCATTTTGATTCTGCCAGCTTAGTAAAACTCGCAACTTTATAATTCATTAAGATTTGTTTTAAGTTGGCTTCTGAGCATGCAGGGAGCCTCATAAACGCCCAACTTAATGACTGCAGTTGTGCTTGCCAGCCGTAGATCAAACATTATTCACATCTGAGTCTTTTTTTTTTGGCTGAATCACAGCTGATACATGGCATTCAAAAAGGAGCTGTCTGGGAAGAATAATCCATCCTGTACCTATTGCCTGTTAAACATTATTAGAAACTAATTCCAAATCAGTTTCTATACATATCTTTCTTTGCCCAGGACAAACTACTCAACAACACTGATTAAAAATAGAGAAGTAGGCTGCTATAAGTGAAAAGGAGGAAGTTTTTTCTGCAGTCTGTAGCAGAGAGCTATAATTTGCTTTTAACTCAAGTTTCCTGTTAAAGCAGCCAAAAGATTAATTTCTTCAACTAGATAGATTAAAAAATAATTTGATCTAATTAAGTGTTTTCCAATCAAGTTCAGCAAAAATCTAAAACCCAGGAGCTTTTACAGGCTTTTGGTTTTTTTACTTGCTTGCAACTTAGTCTTGTAGTTAAGAAGAAAAATCAGTGGAGGTGCATAAGATTCTCAGAGATGATGGAGTATTTTTCCCCCTCACCTCTAACAATGTCACAAAAAGTAATGATGGTTGAGATCTAAACATTCTATTGGAAGGAATCAGATTGGCAATGCTTAGTATTCTTTGTCTTTCTGCCTACAGGATCTCGACATTTATACTGAAAGTCACACGTATCTATTGAATTGAGTTTTCATCTGAGTGAAACCAACAGTCAGCAAGGTTGGTTGCAGTTAAATGAGGAGGTACTGCCCTTTGTATGAGCCTGAGTTGATGTGAAGGGATTCAGTTCCTTTCTCAAAGTGAAAATTTTGCTATGCATTTATAGCTTAGCTTTGCCTATATTGTTATTGATAATAATAGCTATTTGATGCCGGTAGCTCAGTTTGCAATGTGTTACCTGTGATTCTCTTTATAGCTTGTTGAGTGGCATCTGAAATGGGAAACCAATGTGGCTAAATCAGAAGAGGATCTAAAAGGTTTGGAGCAAGACCAGCAGTCCTGCAGTCCTGTCTGACTGGGGAGGTACCAGCACATTGGAGGTCAGCCAACAGAACACCCATATATAAGAAGGGATGGAAGGATGATCCAGGGAACTATGAGTTTGACTTCAGTACCAGGAAAGCTGATGGAGCAGATTATCCTGGGTTCCATTATGCAGCACATGCAGGACAACCAGGTGATCAGGCCCTGCCAGTGTGGGTTTATTAAGGGCAGGTCCTGTTTAACAAACCTAATCTCCTTCTATGACAGGGTGACCCACTTGTTGGATTAAGGCAAGGCTGTGGATGTTGTTTATCTTGACTTTACTAAGGCATTTGACAGTTTTTCCCACAGTGTTCTATGAGAGAAATTGGCTGCTCTTGGCTTGGATGGGCATACACTTTCCTGGGTGAAAAACTGGTTAGATGGATGAGTCCAAAGAGTTGTGGTC
>WUAM01000292.1:446339-465060 GCA_024336885.1 Actenoides hombroni
CATTGGGGGGTGCAGAAAAGTGAAAGGCTGCACCTGCAGGGAGGAGCAGACAGGACAGGTGACCCCAAACTGACCAAGAAGGGATTCCAGCCCATATACAGCATATTTGGCATAAAGCTGAGGGATCTGAATGGTCTGTGGCTCTTCTCCCCTCTTGGACCACTTTGCTGGCTTTGCTCAGCTTGGCTCAGGTCCTCTTTTGGTTCCTTCCTCAGAGCACCCAAGGAGGACTCTGCCCGTTCTGCCTTTGATCCCAGTTGGTGTGTTCCTGAACCCAGTACCAGAATCCAGCTCCTGAACACAGCTCCCGTCTGCTGCAGGGCCCAGTCTGAGTCTCACCCAGTGCCTGCTCCACAGCATCAGTGGTGATGTAATTACCATTAGGGGGGTTGGATTCGATACTGGTTTTGTATATATTTGTATATATTCCATTTTTATTATTACTATTTTCATTTTCATGAAAGCTGTTCTAGTTTCCTTTTCTAGTTGCTAAGTCTCTCTCTCTTATTCCCTGTCTCTTCCCCTTTGGGGCGGGAAGGGGGTTAATAGAGAGCATCTGTTGTAGGTCTATGGGGCCACCCTGACCCTAAACTGTGACACGTGGATACCCCAGAAAGCTTCCAGGGGAACTGTGGGATCCATTGCTTAAAGCTGAAGTAGCCATCAACGAGGCAGGTGAGAAGTTAATGGTGAGAGAACCCCCTCAGCCCAATGTAGAATCTCAGTTTTCTGTTAAAAGCATAAAGGATGCCAAGACACTCTTCATTAGCCACAGAATATTAAATGCTGATGCAGAAGTGATGCTTAACTGATTAAAAAGCAAGATGAGCTCCAGAACAAGGTGTGTTCCAGTAAACAACAGGGAATTGTTAGATATTGTTAGCAGGTATCTTGAGACTCTGGAGGTACATGTATGAAATTGTTTCAGCATAGTCCCTCTAGAGTTTCTGGGTACCACTTAGGCCAAAACCTTCACTAAAGTGGTCTGAGGGTACAAAGCACAAAAAGATTGAGAAACCAAACTGTCTTGCTTATACTTCCACGTTCAGAAATCACTCTGATGAATGAAAAGAAGCCTAGCAGGGTGTATTCCCCAAATGGGTTGTACGAGACAAATATTAAGATCTAGAAAAGGTGGTAATACATAAACTGATAAGACAAGTTTTGTAGACAGAGAAATATCTTTTATTAGATCCAAATATTGGCTGACAAAAACAGGAAGAGCTTAAAAAGGACTGAGAAAGTTCTGACAGCCTGCAATCCAATTTTCTGTAGAGATCGATTCAATAATTTTATGCAGAAAACAATTCAATACATATGTTCTGAGACAACCAACTACGTCAGTTCCATCAGACAAGACAAAGAGAGCAAAGGCTTTCTCCTGGGTCCTGGCTGGGACTGGGTTCTGCTGGGGCCTGAATTAGTAAACCCTCTCCAAGCATCTCAAGTTTTGTTTCCTGGAAACCTGAAACCACAGAGGCCCATAGGATTTCTGTTAGGTAACAGCTGAAAAGGGGCTTTAATGTGTGTCAGTTTGTGTTTGGATTTATCCAGCCTAGGAGACATCTTAGGTACTGAGAAACTTTGGTGCATTTGGCCCTAACTGGACAGACTTCTTCTCTCCACTCATGGCCAGGGGCAGCTCCTGCACTGCTTGTGGTTAGCTCTGCAGTTGCTGGGGATTACCAATGCCCGCTGAAAATAACATCCCACATCTCCTCAGCTCAGTGTATGGCAAAAACTTTTGGAGACTAAAGGCAATCTCACAAAAGGTCCCTCCTAGGAGCAATGGCCAGCAGTGTCTGGGAAAACACTCCAGCCCTCAGGCAAGACAGATGTCAATTCTGATGGTCCCAGCAAGTCCTGATAGCTGTCCAGGAATAAGAACTACATTAGAGCTCTCAGGCACACCCTGTTTAGTGTTTATTCAGAGAAAGAAGCAGCTGCTATGATGGGGCAGGAGAACTACATTTAATCTTCAGTCCTTAAGGTTATTTAATTGGCTGTGTCCTACAGGATGTTCCAGTTAAACTGGGAGCAAAGTTTATTTGCTATACAACGCTTAAAGTTTTCGAGATTAAGATTAAAGTATCCAGAGCATCTGAAGAGGGTTTCTTTCTCATGGCTGCTGGTTGAGCAACTCGTTTAAACAAAATGTGATTCTTTGATGTGGAAGTGATGGTAACATGCAAGGGAAGTAAATACATACAATTTAAATTCAGACCATGAGCTTACAAACACTTAACCCTATATATATTTGCTGACATACTGAAGTGCTCCTCCTGCCCACATGGCATCCTATAGACTCACTCACTCATTTTTCTATAGTATACTAACTGGAAGAATTACGATATTTGAGACCAGTGCAGGAAGGATATCCTTTTCCACTCAAGTCCTCTCAGAGCAGAAGAGAGTCAGGCAGTCCTCCTAATAAAAAATAAAAACATCAAAACTGTCTGAAAATGGAAGAATATGACTGTAGTCTGTTCTGGGGTGCAAGTTCACTATGTGGAAATGTTATCAAAAGAAAACTGGCACATGGAACGGAGTATCTTGCTCTTCAATGGTTTGCTTTTTATATGTTACCTAAAATAAATTAAACTGCTGAAAAATAGAAGTAATCACATAAGAGGCTGACATTTTATGATCACTTTTGTGTGTGGTTTTTTTAATAAACATTGAGAATAACTCTTTGAAGCCATCACGTGGAGGCAGCAGCGAAATCATAAGCCCTTTTGAACAAAGCTTGGGTATTTAAACCTCATTTTCTGTACTTTCCTGTGCTATGCTCTGCTAAAGGCTGGTGTTCTTCACTTAACTAAATTTCTTATTAATTAAACTACCGACTAGATTCTTTTGCCAGGGGTGACCTTCGTCTAGCTAGGGTGAACAAAATTACTTTATTTCCCCGAGCCTTTGCTGCTAATAGGACCAAGAGTGGTTGAAGAATTGTGGAGAGAGTACAAAATATTGACAGGTGCACTGGGATTATCAGTGGAGTCAGAGAAAATATTGAACTAGATCGTCAACGAAACCAAACAGCCAGAGGAAATGAGATAAACTGCTATTATAACCAACTCGTCTCTTATCCTGTGTGGGATTCGAGAAAAGAGCTGCTCAGCAATCTTCTTGTTCTGAAAGCTTCGTATTTTGAGACCTTTCTATCATGGCTTTAAAAGAGGGCGACCATACGCAAACTGCCAGCAAAGGAGTTCAATCTTCAGGGTTTGACACGCGGCTAAATTGAAGACAAACCCCCTGAAGTCAAAAGGGACAGCAAAAGGAGAGGAAAGAGCACGGTTCAAGAGCTGCAAGACGTGGCATCCCCTCAGTGTGTTTGGGAAGTCACAGGAAAAGAAGAATCCCATCCATAAGGGTAAGCAGCACGGGTAGTTTCCTCTTGGACCAGCAAGATGCAGACTACTGCTGTCCCGAGGCCAGTCCAAGCCAGCTGACCACTCCAGGCTCTGTCAACCAGCCTGGAGATATCTTGCCTACCGGGGAGTAATTGTGGTAACCTTCAGAAACCCGGATTGTGTGTGTGCACAATGGCTTCTACGTATCCAAATATGTAGAATTTGCTATCCTAAATCACCTTGCATTGTGAGGCTTGGAAACTGTGTGGGGTATTATCTCGCCAGAATGGGAAACGGAGGGGTTTTAAGCCGTTGAGAATGAAATGAGAGCAATTAGGTTGAACAACGGAAAATTGCACAAGTTGTTCAATAAACAGCAATTTTGGTAAGCCTAGCAGCTGCCTCAAAGAGACTGAAAGAAGGTTAGTTTGTTACATTACCATTATTATGCATTTTTAAGGCTCGGGCAGGTAATTTCACGATCTGAATCCTGCTTACTTTCATATGAAGTACAATTGATGACTTCATATTCTATCTTATAAAAATTTACTCATTCACTCTATTCCAGCTGTAGTGCTGTTTTAAGCACCCTGCTGCTTGATTTTAGTGTGTGTAGCTGGAAACATTGTTTCATTAGGATATGAATGCATTTTAAACTCGTTTGTTTATTAATAGGTAATCATCCAAGTGAAAGGCTCACAGGTGTAGGGCTTTTTCCTAAAAAGGGAAACCTAAGAGGTTATAAAAGTGATAGTCACTCTGCTGGTAAATATTTGTCTCTATCTCTTTAAATGTATCTCAATTCTTCACAGTACATTACACACTTCTGTGTAAGACACTTACCTTCTAAGACCATGATATTAGACACCTATATATACCTGTGTGTGAGTGCATACCATATTAACAGTGTATGAACCAGGAAAAAACCTCAAACAGTTGTTTCTAATTATATATAACTTCAGCATAGTTGGTGGACCATTTGTGTAGTTCTGGTCTCCAAAGAAATTTCTTTGATGTGCACTGCAGCTCCCATTGTATTTTGATATCCCTCACCATCAGACTCTACTCTTTGAACTACTGTAACTTCTAGACCTCAAAGTACTTCACCTGGAAAATGCACTACATATAACAGTCAACGGATCTTGAAATAATAATCAAGGTTATTTAATGTGCTCCTCTTATCTCATCCCAGTTCTGGCAAACTCAAGCGAGTAGCTGTGGAGTTTATTAGCAATGCTCTGAAATATTTAGTCCGTCAGAATGTGCCAAAAAAAGGATTGCATAATCCACAAACTTTTTTTTTTATTATTTTTTTTTATTTTAATACATTCTAGATTTACATTTATATTGCAAAGGCAAGCTTTACAAAGCTCAGGAAACCCAGTGTACATTCTAGCACTCCCCTTGCCTTGCCCAGGCCTGAAGGAGCAAGGTAGCAAACCCAGTATTATGCAAGAATGGTAGAGTCAAAACCTCTTTTAATTGAGGCAGCTGTACCTGCCTCTGGGTAGTACTATTCCAGCACCTCCTTCAATGCATTCTTTCTGTTATGTACTATTTTTATCCTGCAAAAAGACATGCGCAGAACTAGAGTACTTCAGTACTGTGGCAGGCTAACATTTGAAATAAGACATGTTTTGAAAGACTGTTTTTATGAAGCATCGAGCAGCATTCTGGTGAAAAGACCTGAAGAAATAGAACGGTCTTAATAAAAAGACATTTTAATTTCACTGACACTATCGATGACATTGGCCTGCTCAGATTTAACAACTTGAATGTTAACGTCTCTGGTTTTGATGTGATTAAGAAAGATGGAGAGAAAAAAAAAAAGTTTCAGAGGTAGGACTACACAGGGAAGATACAATTCTGTTGTTTTAGGCCTGTAGAACATAGAACCATGAATAATTTAGGTTGGAAGGGACCTCTGGGGATCATCTAGGGGAACCTCCCTGCTCAAAGCAGGTCTAGTTAGATCATGTTGCTCAGGACCATGTCCAGTCGAGGACTGAACACCTCCTGGAAAGGAAATCCTGTAGCCTCTTCCAGTATCTGACCACTCTCAAGGTAAAACCAAGCCATACCAACATAAAAAATCTAGTGTATAATAGAAACTTCTCGTATTCTAACTCCTGCCTTTTGCTTCTCGTGCTATTGCTGTGCACCTGCAAGAAGAGATAAATGAGAAGTGAAGATTCCTGAATGCCTGTGGAACAGTGTGCCAAATAATACTGTCTAGGAAAATACAGCTGAGGTAGCAGGGTGGAAGAAGAGAATAAGAAGAATCTGAAAAGGGCCAACCCTTTAGCTTAGAAGGGTTGGAGAGCTAGCAATTACATTGGTGAGTTACACCCAAGCAGGTTTCTACAATGGGCAGAATTCAGACCTGCACTGTTATGGGGGAATTCAAAACTGGAAGATTTGCAGTTACCAATTAAACATCAATAGAGTTTCTTCTTTTGTACAGAGCCTTCCAAACTCTCTGGACAAAAAGGAACCCCCTGTTCACCTAGGCTGACCCTCCCTGTGCACAGGCTGGATAATGTTGGGTTGTTTTTTTTTTTTTCAGAACTAGATCAAAGAACATCTTCTAATTTAAAAGAGATTTAAACTTGTCTTCAGCATTCAAAGGGATGGTGACCTAACCACTTTCTCCAAAAAGTTGGTAAAATGCCACTTACATAACTTGAAAGCCAGCCAGCATAAGGTAAGTATTTTGGACTTGACTACAAGGAATAAAGATGAAAGTTGCTGAATTGAAAGCTGGAGGTTGCCAAGAGACCAGTGTTCATGACCTGATTATATTTAGCATGGCCAACCACAGGCAAGTAGCAAACACAGACAGCTTCAAAAGCTTTAATTTATCAAATCTCAGTAAAGTTATAAGCAGAATCAGTTGGGGAAATACATCTGAACAGGGCACTGTAAATGAAATATGGTGGCTCTTGAGGAGGGTTGATTAGCCAAAAAGTCCAAAAGTCATAACCAAGGAAAAGAACCTATTGTTTTCACTTGCTAAGGGAAAGCTGTGATTAGAAACAAATAAACTATTTCTAACAAGTAGAAAAATTGGAAACATGTCATAAGAATGATGAATGAGGAGCCACAAACCTTGGGAAATTGATACAGGAGAATAAGACTGCCAAAGAAGGAGGTCTCTGGCTGGGAAGTCTAAGAACAATATAAAGTTGTTTAAGAACAATAAGACTAAAAAAAAAAACAACCCAGAAATGTTTGGCCATAGATAGATGCAGCTGATAAAATTGCTTCTAATGGTGCAGAAAAGACAGAATAATCATTTCTTTACTGTATGTGGAAGAAAGCAGCATGATATATGTATGCCCAATTAGACTAATGAACTCATTTCTGACCCACTAAGTATTGGCATGTTAATTCCTGTTAATTGTTAAATCTGCAGGCCAAAATGATTTGCTTCTGAGAGTCATAAAAGATTTGGGTGAGTTGACTTCTGCATCTCTGACCATTTTTAACAAATCTTGGAATGATGGAAAACTGCCAGAAAATCAAGTCTCAGTGATAATATTGTGTCAATATTCAAAGAAAAGAAGAATGCCCTTATGCTACCTGACTGAATCAGGCTAACTAATTTCTAATTAGCAGTATCAAAGTAGTTAAGGGATTACCTGAAGGGTAAGATTATAATTAATATCAGTTAGGATGCTTTTAGGGAAATTGGTCAGATCAAACAGTTGTGCTGGGAAGACAGCAAGTTATGCTGATAAAGACAACAATGCTGATAGAGTATCTATAGATGTTTATAAAGCAGTTGATTTAGTATCTTATTACTGACCAGAGCATTTTCACAGCACAATGAGAAGAGACCCCCACATTAACTGGATTAATAACTGGCTAAACGAAGGCTCCCAGTACCTATTTGCAAAGCAGAAGCTGTCACTGAGCATTTAACTCAGAAGTATCAGTTGGCAGTGGGCTTGTCAGGTGGTGTAGGGTGTGAGTTCCTTTTAATCTGCCTTTGGGCAGCTATCCTGTGACTAAGCATACACTGGTCAGTGGGTTTGTGCTCAACAGGATTGTGTGGTGGTGCAGCTCCACGTGTGATGTGAGTAACGGGGAAGAGTCTGAAGGCTCTCGCTGTGATAGGTCTGGCTTGAAAGAATAGGTAAAATCAACCACAGCTTCCCCAAGATGATTTTGAAAGAAAACACTCACTTTCTTAGCAAAGCAGTGGAAGACTTCGGCTGATAGTCCATGCTTACAGATAAGTATCTCAGGGAAACTTGGTGCAAGTCAGGACTGAGGGCCTGATAACCATGGGCCAGTTTTTCTTGAATAGGAAAACCATCTTGAATCCTCCCTGGCTGCAGCATGAGTGGCCTGGCTGCATGCATCTAGCAAGACATCTTCAAATTCTCCTCAATTAATTAACTCAGAGCTTTCATTTTTCAACTCACTGTTCAAGTTTGAGACACTTTGGAAATAAGATGGTAACAAAGCAGGAATCCCCCCCGCTCTCCTGATGAAAGAGGCAGAAACTGGTTTTGCTCAAACTCAGCAGAAGAAAATTCAGCAAATGGATAAACCATGGAAAAATGTTGTCAGAAGATAGTTATAGGTAATTGCAAACAAGGGATTAGAGTTTTAACCCTTATGCGGTCTAACCAAAATGAGCACTACTGAGTCAATAACACTGTATGATAGATGATGTATCTTTCATTTAATCTCAACTTTTCAAGCTCTTTTCTTTTTTTTTTTCCAAAAAAGGGCTCAGCGTAGGCACGTATTTCTCTGCTTCCCACAGCCTGTGTCCCGGAGCCCTGAGCAAAGGCAGGCTAAAGGGAATTTTGGAAGGATTTTTCAGAATGAATCTTGGGTGCTTTCTTCTCGAGGTACATTTCTCTTTTAGTAATGATAAAGAAGTCCCGCAGTGGAACATTTATTCTGACCTGTGGGGAATGTGTCATGATTTGTTTCCTGCCTGAAGACTGATGAAGCTGCTAGCCTACGAAACACTGCTTGTTGGCCACGCTGACAAAAAAGGTCATTTGTAGTTTTTAAGAACTGTCATTAATCATACCTCGTGTCAGGGAGTGAAGAGTGCAGCAGCGCCAGAACATTTCTAAGAAAAGAAGGAGCTGACAAAAAAGGGAAGCGGGACTGAAGGGGTTGTCTGTGACTGGCCACGTGGCTATCTGGGGCTGTGTACTGGAGGCCAAGTGGGCTGGTGAGGCAGGTAAGGGAGGTCCCCGGGCAAACGAAGATGGGAAGCTGAGCTGCTAAGTCAGAGGGTAACTTTCACAATGCACGCACCTTTGGGAGAGATGTGGAAGGGGGAAGTAGGTTGCATGCCTTAATTTTCATTCCTTTGCTTCCCAGAATCCATGCCAAGGCTATTATGTACCTACATAAATTATTTTTAAAAGCACATCAAACTGATTTCCTACATTTCAATTGTTAGACAATGTCTGTGAAGGATACGAAGTGACACGTGAAGACAGGACAAAGAGCATCTGAGATTGAGGTGCTGTTGCCAACTATACGGGCAGTTTAGTGCTATAAGCTGTACTTAAAAGCCTTCTGTCTACTGTAAACAGTACATTTCTTCTACCTGTCGGTAATTAGCTAAATAGACATGAAAAAAATAAATGAAATAGCACAAGCAGAAATATACCGGGCAGAGATCTACACCAAATGTCACAGACATTTGCATTATTTATTATGGGACGTCCATGAACAACCTCTGAATCTCTGCCATAAGAAAAATTCAGCAAAAACTAAATTTCAAAGCATTCCTAAAAAGAAATCATAAAAAAATAAATTACAGTGCTGGTACTTGACCAGTAGCATTTGAGTAAAAATGAGTGGCTATAAATCAGTCCAACAAAATTTAAGACAGGTGCTAGAAGGTTTTAATCACTGAAGAATGAATTTCTGGAACATCCTTGCACACTGAGAAGTAGATGCAACCCAGGTTGAGTCAAACCTAGCAAAAAGGAGGCAGAAAATCTGGGCGCAGGGTCTCATAAACCCATAAAAATGTGACTAATTGAGAAACTGATAGACCTAATGACTGAAGAACAGGTTAGGGAGGGTGGTAGTTTAGCCACAGGCTTTCTGCAAGAATTGCTCCTCTACACAGGAATTTCTCTTTCTCTGAATTGATGCTGCCAGTTACTCAGGCCTTGAATTTCTCCCCCAGTGTGGCAGTTTACTCTTTGACATTTCAGCGTTGTTCCATGTGTAAATAATTTTATTTCAGTTACTTCTGTTTCTGCTTTCACTTTCCCTGATGCTGTTCAGTCTGTGTTATACATTAGAATACGAAGCAGTTGCGGGGTTTTTTGGTTCTTTTTTTTAGGTATTCTCAGAAATGTCACATTCTTCCTTTACCCTGCTCATGAAGATCTTATTCCCAGTCATTCCATCTTTAACCTAAATATTTTCCTGTCTTGTGTGTGTATCTTTGTGAACTAGGTGGGCTCATCACTACAACTGCTGGGCTTTTGCTTGCATTTGAACATTTTCTATTCCACCTGCCAGCTGCTGGTTTGCTGACATTGTTTATTCCCTTTGCTATCTCATTTTCTCTAGTCTTTGCTGAATTAGTTTAAAATGGGCTGCTAAGTGTCATGTAGTCTGTGTCTTGTAACGGCCTTTAGGATTTTGATTCAATGGTCTTGCAGATATTCCTTTCCTCAGTGAATCAGAAGTTTTCTCATCATTAATGAATGGTCACAATTCAAAAAAAAAAACCAAACCAAATCACAAAACACCAGCAAAACCCAAACCAAAAGCCCCACAACAAACAGCAAAACTCTTCTGGGGTGGGGGGAAAAAGATCCTGCTTCCTCTTTTTTTTTTTTTTCTGAAGTCTTACTGAGAAAATGGGTAGCATTTCTTCCTATGGACATGATGTTCTTTCTTCCTTTGCATTAACATTTAAAAATAAAATGTTCCCCTTTACCTCACTATACAGAATTCAACCATGGTGACTCCGCCCTGGGTGATCCTGCTCTGGCAGGGGAATTGGGCTCAATGATCTCCAGAGGTCCTTTCCAACCCCTACCATTCTATGATTCCACAATTTTACTAGCCCTAATGATTTGCATGTACAACAGAAAATGCTGGCTGAAGCTGATTTCAAGATGTCATCAGCATTTCTTGTAATTTTTAAGTCTGCCAGGTTATTTACATGATGCCATCCCGAAGACTTTTGAACTTTGTTTTTATTGTTATTTTTCTGTTCTGAGGTTGATAATTTTCATTCAGCATCTTTTAATCACAGAAAAAGACCTTTAAGATCATCAAATCCAACTGTTAACCCAGCGCTGCCAAGTCTACCACTAAACCATGTCCCTAAGTGCCACATCTTCATGTCTTTTAAATACCTCTGGGGATGGTAACTCCTCTACTTCCTTGGGCAGCCTGTTCCAGGGCTTGACAGTGAAGAATTTTTTCCTAATGTCCAATCTAAACTTCCCCCAGTGTGACTTGAGGCCATTTCCTATTGTCCTATCGTTTCTCACTTGGAAGAAGAGATCGACACCCACCTCAATGCAACCTTGTCTGAGGTAGAGAGCAGTAAGGTCTCCCCTGAGCCTCCTTTCTCCAGACTAAGCAAACCCTCAGCTGCTCCTCATAAGACATGTCCTTTCAACCCTTCACCAGTTTCATTGCCCTTCTTTGGACACGTTCCAACCCCTCAACGTCCTTCTCGTACTGAGGGACCGAAAACTGAACACAGTATTTGAGGTGTGGCCTCACCAGTGCTGAGTGCAGAGGTACAATCGCTTCCCTATTCCTGCTGACTGCACTGTTTCTGAAGCAGGCCAGGATGCTGTTGGCCTTCTTGGCCACCTGGGCACACCGCTGGCTCATGTTCAGCTGGGTATCAACCAACACCTCCAGGTTCTTTTCCTCCAGGCAGCTTTGCAGCCAGTCACCCCCAAGCCTGTAGCATTGCTTGGAGTTGTTGTGACCCAGCATCATCTTCCACTGACTTTTTTCTTTATTTACTGGGGCTTGTGATGTCCACTTCAAGGACTCTGTTGCGTTCCAGTCCCATTAAATGCAAATTTTAGGTAACAAAAAGTAGAACATAAACAACAGCAAGCATAGCACTCACGCTGCCATCTTTCAGCTTGACTTTAGTCTCTCCTTCTATCCACGAAGGAGTATATGAAAACCTAGCAATAGTACAACACAGTAACCTGCCAGCAGTTGTTTAACTATGGGATGGAACATAAACTTCCATCACAGCATTTATAGGGAGTCTGGATAGGCTCTCTGAGGCATGAAAGGACGAGCTGTAGAGCTCTGAAGATGTTCAGGTAAGATCAGCAGGTTTTTATTCATGCTTGAGAGAGAAAGGGTGCAGTTGGCTTCATTCTTCCTGAGGGGGAGGTGGCTTGGTGTTCTTAGTTGTCAATGGGTGTGTTCTCAGTGTACATGTGCGTGTGTGTGCAGGTTTCTGAAAGGAAAAACAATGTATGATGACGGTGAAGGTATATAATCATAGATAGAGTAGAGCAGAAGTTCCCAGTCTAATCTCTGTGGGCATTTCCATCAACAATGGTAATACTGGTCACCACAACCAGTAAAGGCAGCACCAGAAACACCTATTTTTCTTCACCTTACGTCACTCGCCTAGATTTCCCCGGAGAAGCTCTGTTGTGTTATCCAGAATTTCAAACTTGCTGGAACTGAAGGATTTTAAAGTGTACCTAGTAGATCCAAATGGCTGCAAGTCTTGTACATAGTTGTTCCAGCTGTGCAGCTGGATGTCTGGAAGGCATGGTGGTTCCAAACACACACCTTGCACAGCTGCTGCATGCCCACCATGTAGAGCTAACACCACGGGGATGCACTGGACTCGATTGTCATCTGTCTGCTATTCAGTCAGTCGAGCCTGACCAGCATTTCTAGCAAATGCTGGGTTCATGGTACATGTTTGACTTTGGTTCATACCTTAATAAATGATCTCAAAGCTCAGGCTGACTCCTCACACACACCTACGCACATCTGGGAAATCCCACACCAGCAGTGGGAGGCCATTTAGCCTCCCATGGCACAGCTGGAATACAGGCAGGGATCCACTGGGATTTGTGGCTAGAACTCGTTATGCAGTAGGAGTGGGAAGGGTATTAGAAAGTGCATAAGGCATATCCTAGCTGCTGTCTAGGGGCACTTTGGAGACACCGTGTAAGGCCTTTGCTGGATAAATTTCTATTGCAGCTTCTGCAGGGAAGCCCTGCAATGCTAGCCTGATGCTTGGGTATGTGTAATTACAGACCCAAGCACACACTCTGCTCAGAGACTGGGGGATGGAGGAATGGTGGCTGCCCGAGGGCTGGGTACTTTATACAACTTGGAGGCCATGATGGGGGAGAGGGAGAAAGCTATCAGATAAGTGATGGGAAGGATTATTAAAAAGTGTAATGAGCAGACTGACAAATCAAGAGGAGGCCTTGTGTTCGGGTGATGAATATAATCTTTCATGGAAAGAAGTTCCACTGTCTTGACTTTCAACCTGTGCGGAGGCAGATGGGCAACCCCTGTCTTATTGGTGCCAGTCCTGATAGGCCCCGTGATGGCTTCACAAGGTAGCAAGGAAGGACACGATGCTTGGGACACAGCAGTGCAACTTTACCTGCAGCACATGTCAAGTCTGCAGTCAGCTAGATAAATGCAGGCCAGAGAAGGGCATGCCAGGAATTTGTTGGCTGAGCATAACATCCATGCAACGAAGTCCTGCATTTGCCCGCCGTAGCTGATGACAGTGCCTGTGACCTGGCTTTTTGGATTCACTGGGACCAAGTGAGCGTCGGTACATGAACCTCATCTAGTCCACCATGTATCACACCAAATGACAGCTACTGCATCTGCTCAATTTGCCTCGATGCCTTCAATTCCACCCTCAAGCTTGAGCTAGCCTAGGAGATCCCAGGTATACAGGTATAGGGCAGGAGAGCTTCTGTTTGTGTAGAGCCTTTCTTTCCTCCAGACCTGTGCCTGGGCTGATGAAGGGAGCTGCTTAATGTGAGAGCTGGCTCTGTTATTTTCACATTAAGTGGTATATTCTCCTTTAACAGCAGAAGTATTCACTGATTGTCCGTGGACTGAGTCTGATTCACTAGCATGAGCTGAATGACAACGTTTTACCTGAAGATTATGATTACAAAGGCCTGGCTTATCAGCTTGTTGTAGCTCTAAGGCAGTTTAGATTTGAATGTCCATCTTTGTTTCATGTTTTTTCTCTTTCTAAAGAGAAATGTCTTTTAATTACTCTTTTAGCATGGAATGAAGATAATGCAGAACTATCAACCATACAACGATAAAATGTCAAATGGCAATATATGCAGGGGTCTTTCAGTTTTCCACATATTTATCTTTAATAGAAAACTTTTCTTTTTTTCTTTCAATGTACAGACATAAAATATAATCACTTGAAAGCAAAGAGTGAAATTGGATCCCATTAAAACATGGAGCTGGTGAAATGGTGGCAGATGGGCCCTGCTGGGAAGGAGAAGATCCTTGAACGAGACTGGGATAAGTTAGTGAGCTTGCAATTAGAAAGCATGTGGCTTTGTAATTCCTAACCCCCAGTTCTGCAAAGCAATCAGTGCAGTTGGGCACATATGCCTGCAGGGTGGCTCATTGAGACAAGCATGAAGATCTATGAAGAGGAACAGGGACATGCAGCTATTCCAAAACAGAGCTGTAAGGAAACAAAATCTCTCTCTTTTCTAGCCAAATGTTAATCTGCCCTCTCCAGAATGGAAGAACGCTTCACAGCGAAATATGAAGTTGATTTTCATGCTCCCTTGGTAGTGGTTACCAGACTTGGGCTGGAATTTTAAGAAAAACGTGAGTCTTTCAAGCATTGATTGATCTGCCACTGTTAATTGCTGTCCATCTCAGCATGCCTGTGGCAATGGGTGGCAGGTTTTTAAATTACGTTTCCAAGCAGATTCCGACTTGTTTTTTGTAATGTTGAAAATCTTTATCTTGACTCATTTCTGTAATAAACTTTTGGCAACAGGAAGCTATAATTTATTTACTTCGGAACTTCTCATCTCCATCAGCGTAAAGATGTCTTAGCAATTCTATGTTTAGGATTGCACAAATGGGGCATAAATCCTGTTTTGCTTTTAAAGCAGATTTTGCCTGGATGTGAAATGTCCCATGCGTGACATTTGTGTCCATCTGAATGATCAGCTTGTTTTTTTATTTCCAGGGACAACCTCAGTCACCAAGTCCCATCATATGCAAACCCAGGCCACCGTGCAGATGATATATTTACCTTGTTACACGATCTCATCTGTATGTTTGACAAGCTCCAGTAAATTAGGGATGCTCTTCCCAGTGCACAAAACAGGCAACTATTTGGTCTCAAGGTCCTGAAGCCACGTGGCCCCTGACCCTCGTTTCTTTTACAATCTGATATTTGTGCCCATTTTGTCTCTCTGTACAGAAGCTGCCACAAGTAAGTTCAGTTTTTATAGCTGCAAATTTACTGGTACATTCTAATACTCTTTCATGGTTCCCCAATTCCTTTTTGATGTGCAAGTCTTTTCGTGCCTTAGGGAAGTAGAGAAGAAAGCACGGAAGAGCTTGAAACGGTAATAAATAGGTGCTGGAGGCTGATATTATAGGCCAACTGGGTGTAGGAGGAGCTGGTGTCTTAGTGATGAATCAGAAATGCTAGGAAAGGGGGGAGGTATGTCCACAAAGATTGGGACTGTGCAAAGCTTGAAGTCACACAAGGGCAATCACACACAAAAAATTATCTTCCCAGAAGCACGCTGAATGAACCCGAAAGGTGCCAAGACTGCCTTTGGAAGAGCCAGAGTCAAGGAAGCAAGACGATGCCTATGTGGAACAGTTTGGCTGAGGTGATGGATGGGAAGGTCCGTATCCTTGGTATGTTACACAGAAAAAACCTCAAAAAAGGTGTGATTTAGAACTTGGATGTGAGGACCTAGGGAGAATTCAGAGCAGAAGAACACGCATGGGTTATAAGTCTGAATTAGGAGAAGATTGCATTCTCCACCTCGATCAAGAAAGGAAGCAGGAGAATGGGATTAGGGCAGTGTTAATCATCCTGCTATAGCAATGTCGAGGATGAGCACGGACTAGTTTTCATCATAAAGATCTAAGCATCAGAGTTGTTTGGAACAAAATGGGATCTGAATTGGCGCGGTTGATTTGTGAGTTGTGAGAAATAGTAACAAAATATATGCTCACATACACACGTTCAGCAACACAGGGAGGAGCTATATAGACAGCAGGGAAATGGGCCAAAGACCAAAGTCTTGTGGCAAAGATCTTCTGTGGGTGAAGAGTCTCTGCCAAAAGAAGTAATGATTAGAAGGGTTGGATAAGAAACATGAAGACAGAGTCACAGGAGCCACTAGAGACTAGAGTTCACAACAAGTGTGCTGATTGGAACCCTGTCACCATCCAGCCTGAGAGGACACGAATGCCGTTTTGGGCTGTGTCAGACCTTCCATGAAACCTGGGAGCCAGAAGGAAGACTGAAAAGGGCTTGGGAGAAACCTGAGGAGGTGGCTTTGCAAATAATGGTTGCAGACTGTGTGCCCAGCTTGTGATGCTAGAAGGGATCACTGAGGTCATTTCAAGAAGAAAGAAGTAACATGTGGATACGGATCTGTACTTCCACGGGACTTGCTTTGTCTGCCTTTGGAAAAAGTGAATTACCCTTGTAACTTTACAGAAACGTTTGTCTGTGGAAATACTGATTTTAGTGATGATGATCAAGCACTTTTGCACCTCAAGCTCCCAGTTACATTAGGAATTGATCAAAGACAAGGTGTTGAGTAGAGGAAATACCTGGTTCTTGTGAAAACCTTTACATTTCGGCACAAGACACCTCTGAGAAAACACTAATAGCTGTGGAATCTATGTTGTGTAGCATGGGCTCACAAAAACCATCTGATTCAATACAGTTCTACATTTAATGTCATTCAGCTATGGAGCAACACCACTGCAGTGTGGAAAATCACTGGCAGACTTACAGGGATATGCATATTACCCAGTATGACAGCACCGAAGGATGAAAAATTACTCTTAAAGACTTTGGTAACAAGTAGAGGAGTCAAAACAAGCACAAAGTTGTAGAAATACAAAACTTCATCACGGTTTAGACACCAGATGCTTTAGAATCTGGAAAGGTCATCATAAACTACACCACCTACAGAAATGTCACTTCTTTGCAATGAGCTAAGCACAAAGAAACACTTTGTAAAGAAACTGAAAGCTTCTGCTCAGTCTTTTAAAGCAAAACTAGCAGTGAGCAGATGAAGCAGAGAGCAAAAAGACTGAAGAACAAAAGCCTTCATGGGCTGATCTTTAAGACTGTGTGTGAAAGCAGTTTAACAAGTGAAAACGTGAACATACTTGAAGATACTTTGCCAGATCAAAACTAGAAGACAGCTGAAATGGCCAACAGATCAGTTGAAGCCTGTTGATCCTTTAATAACAACCTAAAATGTTAGATTTAGTTGCTGTACTTGTCAGAGTGCCATTGATACTACGGGCTCTCTTTGTACAGGCCCTCTCTTTGGTATTTCTGTCCCACACAGGCTGGTTTTTATCACCTCATGGCAGAGTTTCTCACTTTATTCTGTTTTTTACTAGTGCAAGAGTAGTGAGCAGGGTCCAGATGTCTGCTGCATGGCATTGTTGTGGGTCCTCTTTGTAAAAAAAACCAAAGAAGAAGCAAGAATATAATTTGCTAGAAGAGTGTGGTTGGGAGGACAGATGTAAAAGGCCATTTTCTCTGATATGTTGAACAAATAAATTCATCAAGTTGCAATTCAGAGCTTGGATGTGAGGACAGAGGGAGTGATCAGAGCAGATCTTCCTGTAGAAGACGGTCTCCTTCACCTTGATCAGTTAGCTTCAGATAATCTGAATGACCCTCAGCATCTATTAAACTGGATTTTTTTGTTTATTAACTACCCACACCTGTGCCACTATATTGACCATCAGAGGTGTTTTATTAGCTCAGCTGTTTTCCTTCCCTGGATTCTTCCCAAATTAATCCCTCTTGAGGGCTTACTTACTTTCCACAGTACACCACACTCAGACCAGAACGTGAGCACTAACCTTTATTAATTCAGCATGGCCTGCTGGACCTGGGACATTTTTTTTCACAGGCCAGCATGATTCCCCAAAGATTCAAACCACTTAAAGCAAAGTATAAGACTGGTAACAGACATAAGTGTCCAGTACTACTGGTATCAAACCTGCTCTGCACAGATACCAGCAGCTGCTGTGACTGGGACCAAGGGCACCCTGCTCATGGGTGCAGGCAGCATTAGTGGCAGTCTAAGCCACTCTTGGCTCTGTTCCTGCTCTGTCTGCTTGCAAGACACATGCCTCAATGCTTTCTCTCTTGCTTTCTTTATGTATTTACACCTACAGACCGAGTTCCTCACCCTTTTGGACCACATCTGGGGGTTCCCTGCAGGGCGCTGGTCCTTGCCCCTTCCATTCTCACCCTTTCAATCCTACCACAGCCTGGGGATGCTGCCTCCCACCTTGGAAGTCCTCCTTTCCAGTCCAGCTAACTTCACTTCAGCGGGCTGAACCGAGTTGTCCTCTCCCCCACCTTTATGTTTCCTTGGCTGGGATTCAGCCTCATCTGCCAGGTTTGCTAAGCACGCTCTGCTCTCCAGAATCTGGGAGTACTCAAGGCTCCAGTGATCTCGTTAAATCTTTAAAAGTGAAAAATATCCTACTCTGAAAAAGAGCTGCGGGTGTAACCTGTCTCCCAAATTTATGGGCTTGTTTTTGCTCTTTCAGCTCCTTTCAATCCGATTCCTGCGCTTACCTTTCCCAAGACTTTATTTGATGACCTTTCCTTTCAGGTCTGCATGAAACCAGTGATGGGCTGGGGAACTCTGCCTTGTGCAGGCGGGGCAGGCAGCAAACTGTCACCGAGCACGGCGGAAACGTCACCTTTAATATTTGTAGAGGGTTAACATTTGTAAAGGGAGCTGGATGGCTCCAACAGTTGAAGCGACGAGACCTGGCACAATTTTCTCCTGTATCCACAGCCCTCAGCTGTCCCAGGAGAGCGTGTTCTGCTACCCAGGCCGCTCCCCTTGGATAAACTACAACCACCCTACCAGGGGGCGCACAACCCGATGCCTTGGTGGGGGGCACCGGTACGCGTTACGTGTGCTCGCACCACAGACTCGCTGCGGTTCCCTCGGGAAGCCTCGGCTGTTGCTCCTCCACGGGGGCCTCTCTTAAAGAGGTCCCCACAGAACGATTACGGAGCCCGGGGCTCCGCCAGGTACGCGGCGCGTGTTCCAAAAAAGGCAGGCGGGGCTTTGCTACCGGCCCCGCCGCCCTCACCG
>WUAM01000292.1:465688-494015 GCA_024336885.1 Actenoides hombroni
TGGGCGGCCGAAGGGAGGACGCGGCCCGGCGCTCCTGGGGAGGATGGTGAAGCCGCCCCCAGTCCCCGCGCCGGGCCGGGAGGCGACCGGGCCGAGCCGGGCCCGCTCTTCCAGGGCCGCCCTGCGCAGGGGCTGAGGCGGTGAGCCGTGCCCCGCAGGCTGGTCGCTAGCGGAAGGATGACCACTCCCGCCCTGCTGCCGCTCTCCGGGCGGCGGCTGCCCCCCCTCAACCTGGGGGCCTCCGCCTTCCCGCACCACAGGGCTACCTTGAGACTCTCCGAGAAATTTATCCTGCTCCTGATTCTTAGTGCCTTCATCACCCTGTGCTTCGGGGCGTTCTTCTTCCTCCCCGACTCCTCGAAGCACAAGCGTTTTGACCTGGGCTTGGAGGATGTGCTCATTCCTCACGTGGACACCAGCAAAGGGGACAAGAACCTCGGCGGCTTCCTCATCCACGGGCAAGGGCGCGACGAGCACCGGCACAGGTAGGTGCCTTCCTCTCCGGTAAAGGCGGCTGCGTGGCGGCGAGCGGGTCCCCCGTGGGAGCGGGACCGGCTAGAAGGGAGGTCGGCTGAAAGGGCTTCTTCCCGTAGGGGCTGTCTCTCCTCTCGCTGACATGTGCGTGTCTTCGTGCCGTGGGGCAACTTCGGAGCCCTAGCCTCGCGTCCTCCCACCCGCCATATGTGGCTGTAGCTCCGTGGTTTCTTTTCCAGGGTGAATTGAACCTTCTAGTCCACGAGGGGCTGGGAGGAGAAAGATGTGACTGATTTATTGTTCTACCCCCCCGGCCCCTGGCCGATTCCTCGGTCAGCCGTGGGAACGAAGGGGCTGAGGTTTGGCCTTTGTGGAGACGGTATTGAGCGGCTGGAAAAATGGCTTCGTCTCTTCTGTAGCTGTTACGTGCTTGCCCAAAACAGCTGCTCGTTGCTGAATAGTGCAAGCAGGGAACTTTGATCTGAGGAGGGCTTCCTGCTGTGACCCAGAGGCTGCCTGCTTATAAGTAGCCTAGCTGGCGCAACTGCCTCTTCTGGCCCTTAGAAGCGCTTCTTGTAACGTTACCCCAGACGACTGGAGGTGCCGGTGGCAAAGTTTCCTTCATTGTGCTTGCCGGGGTCAAGAAACGGGAGCTAAAATAGTTGTGAAGAGTAACAAGGGCGAACGTCGTGCTCTTGGTAGCTTTTTGGGGCCACCGAAAGCTTCGTGCAGTTAGAAGCGTCTGAATGTTTTCAAGGCTGGGTCAGGAGAAGTTGAGCCTTCGAAAGTGAGGCGAAAAAAGCTGACCTGAGGGTTGTAGAGTATGTTGGCTTCTGTTGTGCTTTAATTGCTCGGGTCATACCCTAGTGCCTGGATGGTGGGGAAGCTGGCTGATCTCCACTGTCAAAGATGTGAGAAACATGATGATGATGATGATGATGATGGGTGATGAAATGCTTATAGCGTTCCTTTGAGAACAGCTTAAAATACGTCCTTTTAACGGGACGTAAGGATTATTTAAGGGTTGTTTGTGCTAGAGGAGAAGGAGAGGGTTTAATTGCCCCTTCGTACGCACCTGTTACGAGCTGTAAAGACTTACCTGAGTAGTGTTTTTTCCACAAGGCATCTTCGCCGTTGGGTAGCTCTGGGCATTTTTTCACGAGCTCTTTCCCCTCAGCTGAAAGGGGCATGGATGCTTAATATTTTACAAGGACTTCTTTTGTCTGCGACGTTAATTGCTGGTGCAGTTTAACTGTTGCGCAGGACACAGGTTTCGACACTCTCTGAAATACCTTCGAAGTTCTCATCTTCCGCTTTTTTTTTTGTGTGTGTGTTTGTGAACTTATTTCTTGGCCTCGCCAGTCGCTGTGGTGCGTCCAGTCAAAAATCAGGTTCCACAATACGAGACAGATGCAACAAAAAGAAGAGTTCAGGAATTTTCAGAACTCCAGCTGTGACTGTTGTACCTTGTAGTGCCCAGTAGATGGGCTGTGGAAGAAAGGAGTCTGTTGATCCTCATAGTTCTGGAGTGATGCTCTTGATTAACCTACTTCTGTGGGTCCTTTTCTTTGTGTCAGTACAGATTTAGTAACGCCCTGAATGCGTTTTGTTTGGGATCCATTCTTAAATGAAGTGTTTATCTTGTCCTCAGTTGACTCTTCTGTGGTGCCTCCATCAGCTGTGAATGTGTGTACCTCCCCCTGCACCCAAACCTGCTGGCATGTGCAGGTTTTTAGAGCTGCCTTTGTAGTTATTTGAGCAAGAACAGATATTATTCCAGCCCTGCAAACCATTGGATTACTCCAAGCTTGTCTTAATGACTAAAGGAGCCTCTCTGCTTAACCATGCCCCAACATGTATTGTGAAGCAAGGTTATGTGCTCTTGGAGCAACTTTCCTGGCTTGTTACCCCATACTCCTGTCAACAAGCTGTTTGCTAGCTTGGAGATGATGTGGTGGCTGGTTTTTTTTGGTAAAGGAAAGCACCTCTTGCTGTTGTCATTGCTGAGTTCTGGCTCCTGAATTACAGGGACACTGACAGATGGTATTTTGAGAAAGTATAGGGTCTTCAGCAGTGAATTCTAGACTATCTCAGTTTGAGATGGGAAAACTTCCTTCAGCTTACTACCGAGTAGCAAAGTCAAGCATCAACGACTCTATATGTGGCGTTCTTTGGATGGCACTGGTGAGTTGTGGTACGTGAGATCAAGAGAAGTTAAACCTACTGGTGATACAAAGGAGGATGCAGTCTGAACTGTGAAGTGTGGTGATGGATCGACAAACTGTACTTCCCGGAACTGTGGGACTTCAGAAGAAATCAGATCAAAGGTCACTCCTGTGGAGTTCATTCATACGCTTGCTTGTGACGTGACAGATGTGTTTAGTGCCTAAAGGAAAGGGTTTCTTCTGTGAATGTTGGTGTTGACCTCTTCTCAAATGAGACAACCCGCATACCATTATTATGATACTCCCTTGTTACGGAGGCTGTAATATTTTAAAGCTCATTTCCCTCAACCCTTTACATCTTGAGCTTTGTAGGGTATTGGAGGATATTAATGTTTCTACCTTCTAGCAAAATCTAGCAGTGGTGTAGGCAGAAGGTCATCATGCAGCCATGATTGAGTAGCGGGTCTGCCCATAATGGTTGTCACTGGATCTTCTCTGCATTCCTTACGTTGCTTTCCTACTTTCTCCCCTTGGCATTCTTGAGTGTTTTTATTGTTACGGTGGTTACTCCTGGTAATGTTAATGTTGCCATCTTCTATTAACTCGTGTTTTACTGCTGCTGTCCCTCTTCTCTTTCCCCCAGTCCAGGGGGATCTGAGGGAAAGGGTGGAAAAAAAAAAGGTGGTGGGGAGGTGAAACCCCACTGCTTTTCTGATGGTCTTCAGTATTTGTTGAAGAATTAAACAACTTTTCTTGTGAGAAGATGGTTAAAATCTGGTATAAACTGCAGTTGATGTTTTAGGAAATGGAATGACTGTAGTACAAGTTAATACTTATTTTCAGGTGCTCGTTTCATGGGTAAGCTCTTTGTGTGCACTTGCAGGACACCGCGTGAGGAGCAGGCTAGTACCGTTGGAAAGGTGTACCACAAAATGTTTGCCTCTGGGAGCAGGGAGAGTGGAAAAGACTAGTCCAGGACCCGTGAAGATCAGTGCATACACATGCTTTTAAAAAAATCAATTACATTTTGTGAAGATGAATTTCTCTCCATTTCAAACAGGATATTGCAGAGGTTCTGGAACAAGAGCAGCGTGGTTTTGAAAACACATCTTGCCAAACAACCTCAGAATTTCTGACGCAGTTTTCGATGACTGTCACTTCTCCCCAGCTTCTGCATAGAATTATAGAATGGTTTTTGGTTGGAAGGGACCTTAAGGTCATCTAGTTCTAACTCCCCTGCCATGGGCAGGGACACCTTCCACCAGAGCAGGTTGCTCAAGGCCCTGTCCAGCCTGGTCTTGAATGCTTCCAGGGAGGGAGCATCCACAGCTTCCCAGGGCAACCTGTTCCAGTGTCTCACCACCCTCACTGTAAAGAAGTTCTTCCTAGTGTACAGTCAAAATCCACCCTCATCCAGCTTAAAGCCATTACCCTTCATATTATCCCTACAAGTCCTTGTAAAAAGTTCCTTCCCAGCTTTCTTGTAGGTCCCCTTCGGGTACAGGAATGCCTCTGTAAGGTCTCTCCAGAGTCTTCTCTTCTGTTGGGGGCTCCAGAGCTGGACCCAGTACTCCAGGTGGGGTCTCAAGAGAGCAGAGTAGAGGGGGAGAATCACCTCCCTTGACCTGCTGGCCACACTTCTTTTGCTGTAGCCCAGGACATGGTTAGGGCTTTTTGGGCTACAGGCACACATTGCTGGCTTGTGTTGAGTCTTCCATCAACTGACACCCCCGAGTCCTTCTTCTCAAGACTGCTCTCAAGCCATTCTCTGTCCAGCCTGTAGTTGTGCTTGGATCACCCCTGCCACGTGACAACACGAAGGTGTTTCTCACTACCCAGTTATTTTCCAGCTACCTTAGGTATTTTACTCTTCAGTACTAGGTCTGAAAGATATCTCTGGAATCAAAGCAAAACATTCTTACGGTTTCTTGGCATCTAGTGTAAATGAGTGAGAATGCAGAGGCCCTATAATCACCTTGATTTAGCAGATTATTTTTTTTAATTATTATTTTTTTAAACATAAGATCGTCTAGAATATGGAAAAAAAGCAGACTTGTTTCTTTAATGATGTGTCAAGCAGCTGCTCTTTATATTACTTGACAAAAGTTGAGATCACTTCTGTGGTAAAAGTACATTAATCTTGGAGGCAATGAATAATGTAGCTTTATGAGCTCAAAGCTGCAAAGCCATTTCGTAACAGCACTTGGCCTACTGTTGTGCCAACAGTCCAGTCCTTCTGAATTTACAGAATTCTATCTTCAGCTAAACTCTCGTGTATTATTTCGAGCCATTATTCCTAGATATGCTTATGCCACCCCCCACCCCACCCTGCCAACCCTCGTGCCATTAGATTGATAGCTGGTGCTGCTACTCCAGCTGCCCTCCTCGGAGGGTGAGTAGGCACAGGTCAGCAGAAAGCATGCCTTTGACTTTGTTTCCGTGAAGCTAAGGAATATTGACTTTGAGTTATGCAAACGTACGAGCTCAGCAGGCTGATGGGACCAGTTGTGGGTCAGCAGCTGCATGGCAATAGTCTAAAAGTACTCTTTCTTCTGTTGCTCAGTACATGGGTGTCTCTGTGGCGGTGGCAGCTGTTGTCTCTACTCTTGGGAGGGGAAAGTAACAAAAATTATTCTGAAGAGCTTGAATTCCTGCTTTTTTTTTTGGTTTTATTTAAGCCTTTCATGTCGCTTTAAAAAAATAATATGCTTCTTTTGACTACCTTTATCTTCACTGGTCTCTATGACTTAATTAGTCAGGGAAGTGGGCATAGGAGATCGTTTAACCTCCGTTACTCAGTGGTGTCAGTGTCGCCTGTCATCCCATGAAGTATGAAAGTGCATAAAACCCTTTGCTCTTCCTTTCCCACCTTTACTTGAGGCATAGCTTGTTAGTGTAATTGAGTATTTGCTCCTGTGTCTTGGAGAACCTGTTTGGTTTTTTTTTTTCTCTCTGAAAATCAGGAGCCACTGCACTGTCTGGGCCCCAGCTCCTACTCTGTTCAATAATTTTTGCATGGAATTGAGCTTGTCTTCAGAGTATACTCCACAGTCTCTCTGAAATGTGGACACGGAGTTTAAGCTGAGGTGCTTGATCTAGAAGCAAGGGGTTTCTAGGGTGCAACACGCAGGAGATGCAGGTCCTGGTGGTGAGACGTCTGGAGCTGAAGAAGGCAGGAGTGGTACGTTCCCAGTGAGGGTTCACAAACACCTTGTAGGTCTAGGGCAAAGAAGTTGTAACTCTGGCGTCAGGCTTCAACTGTTGAAACTATGTCAAGGGCACTGCCCATCTTTATCTGGAGACTTTTTCTCCGTTGTTTTTAGTAGCCACGTCTCATCTCTCTTCTGGGCTTGGTTTTGAGAAGAGGCTTGAGAAACGATGCTGGTGTACTTGGAAGATTTATGAGCATTTGATTTCTTCTGGAGTCCCCTTACGCTCAGTTTGCATTTCAGGTGAAGCTGGGCTGGGCTGTGGGAGAGATGCCCGCTTGGATTGTTTCTAAGGCCCTGCTGAAATTAGGAGGTTATTTGGTAGGCTGAGAAGTGCTTTCATTTTCGAATTGCAAAATGCAAATTCTAGCCCATCTGTTTAGATGTCCTTCCCCCCCCCCCCCCATCTGCTGAACAGCCTACATCATATGTAGAGTGCTGCTTTCTTCAAGTAACCATTCTGTACTCCAGTTTGTCAAAGTATTTCCTGGATTAGGAAAGAGAAGAGTCAAGAGCTACTGTTCTTCACTTAGCCATTCCAGTTAAAATAGAAAAAAAGGGGTGGGGTGTGGTGGGGGGAAGCTGTAACTTGGTTTTCTGCCTGATCTACACTTTGTCTGCGTGCTGGAAAACAATCAGGCGTGGGCAAAGTGAATGTCTGCTGGCTGGATTTAGTCCAGCTGCCGGGTGGGAGGCTGCAGCACTGTGCTTCACTGGGAGATGGGTAGATTAAAATCTCAGAAGGACTTGAGCGTAGATGTGAGTGGCCTGGTGATGGGAGCAGCATAGGCAGTAGTGAGCAGCATGGCTGGTTGTGGTCGTACTGCACTGGAAGAGTTCTCCCCTTTTACGATCCTCTCAGTTTCCTGTAGTAAATACAGGCATTTTGATTCTGTGAAGCTAGCTCTGACTTGAGTGGTTTTGCTTCCTTCCAAAAAAATGTGTGTAAAACCAAGGACAAGCTTGCTGACATCACGTGTTGTCCGTGGACATAGTGCTCGAGCTGAGACTGAATGTGGGCAAAGAGGAAGAGTTTTCTAACGCTTTTCTTCTCTAAAGGCCTTCCCTAAAAAAGCCCACCAAGTCCAAAACACGGTCAGCATTTTTGTTCCACCGCCCTGCGCTTCCCTTATTCCAGCTCTCAATGCTGGTGGGCAGGCAGCTGTTGCTCACAGTAGTTATTCAGGCTGGCAAAGTGGGGACTTGAAGGCGTGGGTTTGCTTTATAGCTTGTGGGGGTTTCTTCTTTTCCCCTTTGGTTTCCAGCTGCAGGCTCAAGTGAGTGTTCTCATCCGCCTTAATTCAGTAATAAAGTTTGGAGTTCTGTTGCAAGTTGAGTGCTCGTGGAGAGAGGAGTGTTCAGCAAGGCCAAAAAAGGGGAGAACTAAGTACCTTTCTCTTGCTGTCCCAAACCTCACAAGTCTGAGGGCTCTAAATGTTCTTTTCCAAAGCACCCGTGTTTATACAATGTAGTTATTTACCTCTGCTTTGATCAATACAGCTTCTGCTATTTCTCTTCTAATTTAACAGATGTATTTTACTTTATCACCTTCTTGTATTGGGTGCAAATACTCTGATTCACGGGGCTGGGAATATTAGGGGAAAGTTTTGAGAATTATTTAGTTCTTGCTCATAAAATTCATGGGTTTTTTTTTGTTTTTTTTTCTTTTTGTCTTTATATTGTTGTCTGTTCTAGTGTCCTGTACACGTCAAATAACGTAGCTTCCTCCGTTCATTCCAAGAAAAATCTGGAGGTTCTATATTATTTGTATCATTTGATTATCTCAAAAAACAGGGGAGGTGGATTTTTCCCCGGTGACTTCCATTCTTGGGTTGTTTTTTTTTTTTTGAGTGCCCAACGATGTACACTGATGTTTCTAAAATAAATAAAAATTAAATAAAAATTAACATTTCAGAAGATCTGTTGTAGGTTAATAATTAACTTTCGAAGCTAGAGACTGCTTTTTAAAGGTATCTTTGGCCTTGCCTCCTAAGCAAACAAAGTTTTCTGTGACGGTGCCATATGCTCACCTGTAGTGCACACTGACCCAATTCTCTTCTCTATTCCCTCTTTCTCCCCTGTACCATCAATCAGCAGCAGAGAGTGGCCCGTCAGAATAATGTGTTTCTGTAACTTGCTTATAATTGTGGTGCTGGGGGAGAGAGAAAGACCTTAATTAGGAGTCGTGCTGAAGAATCGCCAGCCCGAGTCAGTTGTTGGTCTGCACAAGTGGAACTCTGCACCAGCCACGGCACGTGTCCTCTGTTCCTCACCCGTTGATGGAGAAGGGTGGTTGGAAAGAGCTGGGTCTTACAGGATGCTGGTAGCACTGGGGGGTGTTGCCAGGAAGGTGGGAAACACTGGAACGTGAAGCTAAAGGCAGTTGACATAGGAAGTACGGGGCAGCGTTAGTCCTGCTCCTTGCAGGATTTATTTGCCCGAATGTTGAATCCTATTTAAGATTGTCTTGCTGCCTTCTCTTTTTAAAGCACTCTGACGATGCAAACCCATGAACCGGATTCCCTGGCATACGCTATTCAGCGTTAGTTTAATGGTATTTTATGTGCTTCCTTACTTGTTAGTCACTTCTTAAACCCCCCGGAGGCTTCTGTCAGTGCTTCTGTAACTCCTTGCCCTAGTGCTGCCTCTGAGGCTTACAATGGGCAGGTAGCTGTTTTCTAGGATTCTATCTGAGAGAGCAAGTCTTGAAGTTTTTATTTGGCTTAACGTTACGTGAGCTGATCAGTAGGGCATGAGCAGACTTACAGCTTTAAAGGAGTGCACATGATGAAAGTGTTTTCTTGCTATCTAAAGACTGAAGAGCTCTTAAGTAAGGTGACTTTGTGTCTGTTAACAGCAGCACGCAGAATGTCCATGTCCGCATTTAACATGTGCTGGTAGCAACTCAGAAGGCTCTTGGGAGATGAGACAGTCATCTCAGCTGAGGTTCAGCACTCTTTGGAGGCCAGCAAGGCATTTGAAGTTTACCCAGGCAAGCTGCAGCAGTAGTTTCTTCCTCTCAGTAATTTTTTTTCCCATTTTTCTCTGGGACCTGCTGACGTGTTTTAACTACTGGAGTGTCCAGTCAAGCCACTTAGGGGCAGGTGATCTTCAGTGGTAAATCACACTAATCTGTTTTCCTTTTTACTGAGCATGCTCACAAAGGGTGAGGAAAAACATCTTGTCTGAGCGGCATATCCCTTAAATCCTTCAGTGGGAAGCAGCAGATCCCATTCTTGCTCTGAATATCTTACTGGGTAAGTAAACTTGTGCTGAATACGCTGGGTTGTACTGGTTTTGGACTCTTGGCCAGTAAGAATAGCTTATAGCATGCAATGTTTCCTCAGCAGGCTTTTGTGGATATGTTGCTATCTTTACATATGTATTGCTTTTTGAGTGCTATTTACTACTTTTCATATGTAAGTTAGGGGATCTGCTTTTGCCCCAGAAAAAGATCTGCTTTTGGCCCCCCCCCAAAAAAAAACAAACCAAACCAACCCACTTGCATCCTTTCTGTACTATATTTAAAAAAAATCATTATCTGGAGCTAACTTTCTGGACTGCAAACTTCCAGCTTGTTTTCATTACTTTCATGCTCTATGCTTTAAAATCAAAACTAGACAAAATACCCACCACTGTCTGGGCTTGTTTGAGCTGGCAAAAATAGCAGGAAAGATGTTTGTTAGAGAAGAGGGGAGTTGCTTTCCTGGGTAGATACAATTACCCCACCCCCCTTATTTTATTTTTTATTCCAAAGAAAGTTCAGTCCTGATAAACTGATAGGCTGAACTAGTTTGACTAAGAACCATGTTTCTTGTGACCTTTTAAATCTCGTTAATCAGGTTTCTCTTGGAAACACTGAAGACTGTTTAATTCTCAACTTAATAATAGCAGATGATGCAAGCATGTGTCTTCTTTTCCCAGGGCTGTAATCACCCATCCTTATTTTCCTAAAGGCATCTGTTGTGCTGTCATTGGCTGCTATTTGAGGGGAAAGTGTTCTCACAATTACTGAGTGATGCATGGATTGAGTTCTGAATTGCAATGCATGGTGTTCTGGAGAAGGAAATACTGCAGAGGGGTAAAGTGGGCTCTTCCACATCCTGGAATTCTGATGTTGTAAAAGGTAGTCAAGGAATTCAAATTTCTACTTGCTGTGAATAATTCCACTTTCTAGAGATGGTGGAATCCATGGCAGTTAAAATATTAATGAGTTTGTGAAACACATTTTCCAGTAAATAGGAAAAATCAAAACAAATGAGAAATAGGGCAAAACTTAATGTTTTTTTTTTTTAAACTTGAGTTTTATTGCTATATCTTGCACATTATTTTAATTGCTTGTTGTTACTCTGACCTGTTAAAAGTCACTAGGCACTTGGAAACAGTCAAGTTAGCTCTACTAACCGTTAGGCTCGTTAAGTTGGTCAGTGTGAGTACAGTAAAGAGTTCACAGAGTATGAATGTTGTGCCTGTTTCTATGACATGAATTACTCATTCACATCCCAGATGATGGAAGGGAACTTAACTGCACTGTGGTAACTGTCACCCTGATAACTGACAAAATATTTTTTAGTTTTCTACCATGTCTGGGAGCTTTCTCATATTGAGGAACTGCTAGCTATGGAAGGATACTAAATATCTGTGTTATGATACCTCTAAAGTGCTCAGTGAAGTGGATAATTACTTGTCACTGCTGTTATTTAAATACTTGTACGTGAAACTTTAAAACAGTGGCTAATGAGGTGACACATTCTACTGGAATTGTTTATGACCAGCTTCTGTCAGGAACTTGGTTCAGCTTTTTCTTGTAGTGATATTTGTTAGCAGGACGATTTGAAGTCATGCAAAGCTCTACTGGTAACCAGGGGAAGCTCTTTCCTAGCAACAACCCCAAAACCCACCAAGAACCCTACCCAAAACCAAACAAAAACCCACCACCGTTACCACCTCATTCTTGGTATTACTTGATGTGAAAAACAACAGCAACAAAAAAAACCAGTGATGGAAGAGAACCTGGAATTCTTCTGGGTACCTCGTCCTGTGTTGGCATTGCAGCCTTTGATAGATTCTTGCTGGCCAGAGCAGGCAATGGGAATGGTTTCTTAACATCAAGTCAGGTGTCTGCTGGTGACTTTGCTCTTGTGTGTGGTTTTGAGACGACAGAATTTCTGAGATCGTGTTATGAACACTCCATGTAAACCCTGGGTCCTGGGTGTGCTCTGGTTTTATACCTCTGTAGTCTTGCTATGTTTATTTTGGTCTCTGTGAATCACTTGAGCACTCCTTTTATCCGGATGGATATGCTGGTGAAGTTATGCGTGGTTGTTTGCTTGACACCCCCTCTCCCCCCTTCAGACATCATTTTCTCATCTGGCTGTCACACTACAGTGGGACCAGAGCATCCAGGCTGCTGCTATTAGAAAGAAAAACGAGGCTTGACATATTTGTGTCAATTTGGCAAGATGCCTCAATCATTATGCTCCGGGAAATATGGGATGTTTCAAGTGGAAACGTAACCTGCGGGAACGCTCGCAGAAGAAACTTGACACGCTGCAACGAAAGTGCCATTTGCAGTTGGCCTGGGAGGTTCAGGTATGGACAAGTCACCCAGTCAAGCCCCAGCACAAGGCTCAGTTAGGTGTGTAACTTGCAGCGTTTTTTTGGTAACTCTAAAATGTGCTGGTGGTAGATGTGAATCACCCTTTTGAGTCTGAAAGGAAAAACTGAAGCAAGGAAATAGCTAGGAAGCTGCCTTTCGTACAGGAAGCAGTAGACAAACCCAACAACCACCCTGAACTTGGAAGTGCTGGGTGTCATTTTTTTGAGCGAGTTGTAATTACTTGCTGTTCTTCGGATCCCTATCGAGTTTATTCTGAACCTTCGTGGGTCTCTGGGAATTTATATGGCATTTCTAGGAAAAAAAGCAAACTAATATCATCTAGTTTGCTAGTAACTAAAAAGCATGTGTAATCATCAAAAAAAAAATAAAGTATTCCTTAAATTTGATACTTAAATTCATTTTTCTATCCAAGTTCTGTTAATAAGAAAAAATTCTGGAACTTTACAGTACAGACAGTTAAAGTTCTTCCAAGTTGCCTTGGAAAAGTGCCTGAAATTGCATCAGCCATAACCTTTCAGGTGGGTTCAATAATTCTTAAAATAGAATTCCTTTTGAGATTTAGAAAGTCTTCCACAAGTGTTTTCGAACAGCTTGATATAAGACTGGTTTTGATTTTAAGTTTTATTCTGGGTTTCTGCTCTACCTCTCACTTTATAGAATTGGTCACTTGTTTTTTTAGCACTTTGACCCTAGTGTTTCCAGTTGGGTGCTCACCAGTTGAAATAAAGCAGGGCTGTGAAGGTGGCAAGTGCTATCCAATGGTTGGGTAGTCGGAGCCATCTAAACCAGCATCCCCCTTTTCCCTGCTATGGGGAGATGGGGAAGCTGGAAGGGGAGGGAAGGATAGGAGGGGTTGAATGGAAGAAATTCTCAAGAATGGAAGCTGTATTAGGCCGTGCCACCCATCTTAAATAGCATGCTTTGTCTTCTGTGTTTTTTCTCTGCCATCCTTTCTTTCTGGAATCCAAAATGATGATGACTGAAGGTGACGTAATGTTTATAGGGGAGGAAATTAAGCTTCCATTTCCTAGTCTGAGTGCTAGAGTTTGCAGCATCTTTCCTTTATGGTTGGAAAGAGCTTCCAAGTAATACTGACTTCCATGCATGACAGTGGCTGCAAGGATGCAACCTTTTGTCACATCATTAATCTTCAGCAATAAGAGTCTTTCTCTATAAAATTGCCACAAGTATGTAGTCAGCATCTTCCAGCATGCACAGAGGTTCTTCAAGCAGGAGGCAGACAGCAGTTATTTGCTGGCTCATGCACAGAGCCCAACCAGTTAGACTCTTTACTGAGGATTAATGTGCTTCCCAGCTCGATGACTTTCTGCTGGTCTAGAAGGTCTAAGGTAGGAAAATATCAGCTTACTTTTGATTCTTCTTGTGGGTTGATTCTTGGTGTTGCTGAGTCAACGTCTTCCAGCTCCACTTTTTTTTTTTCTCAGATTTTATGCTTTTTTTTTTTTTTTTGAGTCAATGTTTTCCTCTTGAATTAAGTTACTGTCTCAGCAATTTCACCCTTTCTTACCTTTTATGGCTTACAGTCGTGAGACTATTCTCTCTTAACGGTTTGGTTTTGGTGGATCTGAGCCCAAGCTGACACTGGACTTAGGGTCATAAAGAGTGAATCTCTTGGTTTGGTGACCTTTGGACCGTGTGCTTGTTTACTCTGGAGCGGAGTGGTTGAGACCATTGTGTCTGAACCTCTCAAAATAAACATGATTTTGTTGTCTGCAGCCAGTGAAGGAAAGAGTTGTCTGTTGTTATCTAGTTCCAGAGTTTCCGTTAGTCAATGTTACACTGTTTGAGTCATCTCTTTCTTAGTTATGTACTGGTGTATTACAGATACATATACAGATCTTGTCGTGAAAGAGGTGAGGAAGTTGCCATAATCATTTGAGCTAATGAAACAGATTTGAATTTCCTCTTGGAGGAATCCAGCGTATGACTACAGTTGTCCCTGAGCTGCATTTTGTTGCTGGGAATTGAGAAAGTTTGATACTGTGGTGATGGAAAAGGAAGAGATTTGACGTGTTGGGTGTGTATGCCATTTTGTTAAATTAACAGAGGAAGATAACACAGCACGTCCTGTTTATAAAGCTGCCTGCAAAATCTGGGATTCCATTGACAACTCAAAGACCAAACTGCAGAGACATTCCCAGCTGTTCAGTTGTTTTGGATTCGTGTTCTGAGCTACAATACTTCTGTGTGTTGTCTGTCTTGGTTGTATCAGGAGCAGTTTGTGTCCAACTCATCTCTTGCTGCAAACATTTAAAGACCGATACTAAAACATTTTACAGACTACATTTCCAAAGCATTTAACTGATGCTGGAAAAAGCACTGATGGCTGTTAATCAGCGTGTCGTGGCCTTTGTTTAATCTGTTAATTTTATTATAGCTCTGTGGAAGACATCCATGATACTTCGAGATGTATGTACCAGATGTACTACTTTAGTGTAGTTCTAGATGTATTACTACAGAAACATTGCTCACTTGCTGTGTTTTGTTTCACTTCTTGTGTCTTGACAATGTTTTTATTGCAGATTTGTATGAACAAAGATCTTCTTAGCAGTTCCCAAGGAATGCCAAGTTGTCTGTAGCTGACTTGATTGTAATGAGTAAGAGTAGTTTACGTATCACAATTTCCTCTTTTATGCCTTACTTATTTATTTTACTCTGTTGTGTTTACCATCATTACCTCCTTACCTCGTTTATGGGTCAGTAATTCCTTAGACTGGGTGCTGGGGTTTACTAACCTAGTTGGCTGTCAACAATATTATTTACTCAGTTGGGAAGACATTGCGATGGGGAAGGTGCTTTCTCAGAGTGAAACTTACTGCTCATGTTCTCTCCAGCTAAATATATACGAGGAAAATCCAGTGCATGATTTATGGTAACGATATCTACATTCTTGAAGGTGTTCAGAAGTTGTCTGGTCGTGATCCTGGCAGGCAGCTTTAGGTGGCCCTGCTTGAGCAGGGGACTTGGACCAGATGTCCTCCAGAGGTCCCTTTCCACCTCAACCTTTCTGTGATGGGGACTGTATTTTCTTCTGACATGCAAAAAACCCTGCTTTCCCTATTCATAAATGTAATGAGTGGAGTGAGCCCTGCATTGGTTTGGGGTTTGGGTTTTTTTTTGTGGGGGAAGTTACTGATCCCACTGCTTTTTCTGGCCCTTTTTTAGAAGGAAAGAACCCAACACCCAATTATCTGTCTCTTGAAGCAAAATTGTGCGGTTTATTAGCCAGGTAGATTTCCATGTGGAAACCTCACTAAAAGCACCTGCAAGGCTAAATAATTTTTCACACAGTTATCTTTCATCCTCTGTGTTGCTGGCATGATTAAAGAACTCTGGGAGTAATGAGGTACAGATTTGCTCTGTGTATCAGTGCAGATTAGACCATACATCACGATTCCCAGGTATTTGGTTGCTCTGTCTTTAGTTACTGTTTTGGCTGATTTGCCAAGTAGAGAGGTATAAAGCTTTGCTGTTCTTCCCTTCTGTCTAGTTCCAGCAGGTGCTATATAGCAGAATAACCTTTATAGAGTATTTCTATTTTAATTAATCCAATATTACTGTTAAAAGTATATCTACACTGCAGTCTGTGACCTGTTACAGGAAACAGTTTTCAATCAGAGTGCAACTGCTATATATAATTTGATTGTTGGTTTGGTATTTTGTTGGGTTTGTTTGTTTGTGGTTTTTTGTTTTGTTTTTGGTTTTTGTTTGGGTTTTTTTTTATCTCCTAAAAGAAGTAAGGTCTGTGTTTAACAACAGAATATTGTCTGTAGCCTCTGTCCTGCCTGGGTTTTTCTCATGACACGTCACAGAATACGTTCTGAAAGCTATTGATATTCTGAGACTGACTTTGACTTAATTTATTTATTTGTTTTTGGTCCGTTGTTGACCCATAACTCTTCCAGTTTCTGTGCAGCAGGATTACATTTTAAACTGATGACTCGTTTAATCTTGCAGCGCAGGGGACTAATCTTGTACCTTTTGGACAAATCAAATGCCGCTCCGTTGCGAATTGACAAGCACTGACGCTGTATTAAACAGCCAGGAGGGTTGTGCATAGCTGTTTTCTTGGGGATGAGAGGAGCACGTCAAGGGAAACTGCATCTGGGCTGAGCTGGACACTTGTAGTGGTGTTATTCACTTGTAATGAAGAGTTTGTATCAGTCTCATATGGTAGAGGCCAGGGATTTGCCCTTCTTGCTCTTCAGGCTCTTTGCCATACACATGGCTTATGGAGTCATGCATGTTGATGACTCTTTGTTTTAAGTGCATGGATATACAGGTATCATTTTACCCTGTACAGTAACAGAGGCGGAGGGGGGAGATAAATCTGAGCAGTATCTGTGCACTTCCAACGGGATATTTAAAGCGGTGTTGCTTCTGGGATGTGCAAAGCAACTCTGGCTGGGTGAGTAAAATAGTATCATGGAAATGTGGTCACGTCGACGGAACGGTCTGGCTGAGGGTAGTGTCACTTCCTTAGAGTGCTGTAGGACCTGTCAGAAGGTTCCCCATGCAGAGGAGTCTGGTACCATCTGTTTACCTGAAAGTTTGCCATCTCTGACTCAACGCTGTACGCCATGTGCTGCTTTCACTTTGCAGTAGCCTTTCTTCGGGTGTTTTTGCTGTCAACTTGTTTTGTATTTAAACGATGGAGGATTTTTAAGCTCAGACAATTCTAATATCGTGGCTCGTGCTTTAAATCGCTAATTCTCTCCAGCTGTTTTTCTGCAGTTGTTGAAAGTCTTGGGATTTACTGCTGGAGACCTGGCTGCTGGGAAGACTCGTGGTGTAAAAGGAGGGAGCTACCATACGTCCTGTGGTAACCCTTTTGAACACAGACATTAGGAAGAAGAAATTCCTTCAGTTTGTATCATTCTCATTTTTTTCTGATGTAGCTGGTGTGAAAAGGGAAAGAAGTACTTGATGAGGAACAGGACCTGGAAGGAAAAATTGAGCCAGGGCTAGCAGAGGGCCTCGGTGAGGAGCAGCAATAGATTTCTTTCTTTGGAAGCTGGAGGTGGGAACTGCACATGGAGCAAAATAAAAGGGTGTGGGAAGACTGTGCAGTAGTGCCCTTTGCTTTTTCCCAAAGTAGAAAAAGATCAGCACTGAGGCATAAGAAGAGGTGAGCATTGGCTGAATGAGGTACCAAAGACTGATTTGGGTGGCCTTGGGGGTAGAAGACATTTGAAGCAAGTTGGTGCTCAGTAAGGCATAAATAAAATGTAGAGTGGTAGGGAGTGACTTTTACCTGGTGGAGGAAGCAATACCATTGGGATAAATTAGAGGAGAGGAAACCATATGGTTGTGAGGGGACAGAGGTGGTGGTAGGGGTGGGAATGATTGGTTAATGGCCATGTGAGTGTGTGTGCAGAAAACATGCTCCTGATAGAATCACAGAATGGTTTGGGCTGGAAAGGCCTTTTAAAGCACATCTAGCACAGTGCTTTTGTGGTGAGCAGGGACATCCTCAACTAGAGCAGGTTGCTCAGAGCCTCATCCAACCTGACCCTGAATGTTTCCAGGAATGGGGCACTGACCACCTCTCAGGGCAACCTGTGCCAGTCTTTCACCACCCTCATCATAAAAAAATCTCTTCCTTACATCTAGTATCAATCTCCCCTCTTTTAGTTTAAAGCCATTACCCCTTGTCCTGTTGGAACAGACCCTGCTAAAAAGATTGTCCCCATCTTTCTTATAGGTCCCCTATAAGTACTGAATGGCTTCAGTAAGGTTTCTCCAGAACCTTCTCTTCTCCACGCTGAACAATCCCAAGTGTCTCAGCCTTTCTGCATGGGAGAGGTGTTCCAGCTCTCTGATGGGTTCTGTGGCCCTACTCTGGCCCCACTCCAACAGGTCCATGTCCTTCCTGTGCTGAGGACTCCAGAGCTGGACACAGGACTCCAGGTGAGGTCTCACCAGAGTGGAGCAGAGGGGCAGAATCACCTCCCTTGACCTGCTGGCCATGCTGCTTTTGATGCATCCTAGGATGTGGTCTTCTGTGCTGTTGGCTCCTGTCCAGCTTTTTGTGCACCAGTACCCCCAAGTCCTTGTCCGCAGGGCTCTTCTCGATCCCACTGACTATGTCGGTGATAGCATAGGCTTTAATTAAACATCCCTGAATATGCAGCTCTTGAAGGTCATGCTCTGTTCTGCCCTGTCCCTAGCCATTTTATCTTGCCTATATCCTGCCCCAACAGCAGTGACTGGGCAGTCAGACAGTAAGGAGACCTGATCTGGCCTGAAAGGATCAGTCATTTTTCTGCTGGCTCAGCTCACCGCTGGCTGCCTGCCTTGGTGCCTGGTCTCCTGAGTGCCAGCGTAAGGAGTGATGGAGCTTCTTTTATAGGGCAGCTAAAGCCCTGGAACTTAAAAGAATGGTTTGCAGAGATGATGACCAACACAAGGAATATAGAGTCATAATATGCTTGACGGCATAAATATTCTGGCTCTTCTTGGCGATCATCTTAGTGCTGCAGTCGTACACAACTGATGTGTATTAAATCAGCACTGTGTGTGAACATACAGGGAGCTTTCCTATTTCGTCGACTTGTTGACTAGTGGACTCGTTTCTACAAACCCACTGATTTTCTAGCCAGCAGTGACTCACTGCAGGAATATGTGCTCCCGTGCACTGGCTGGCTGGGGAGCAGAAGAGGGGACCCATGCTGATGGTGGGAGCTCTTGCTCCTCCCAGGGCAATACTCTCTTACCAGTCCACACAGGGGAACACACGGTGAGGCAGTGTCACCTCCTCTCCGTCTGGAAGCTGAGTCTGCAGGTGGGTCCCTTCTGAATTTGTCAGAAGAACTTTGTAAAGCTTAACCTGACACTGCTCGTGCTCGCGTTGGTGACCTCTGCTTGAGGTGGTGTGCGGGCTGTCCAGGCAGGTCATTTATCTCACCGTGGTTTTTATCCAGCAGTCCTCAGCTGCCAGCATATCATTGTGTCATTGCTGTTGGCTTTGACTGCTTACCTCAGAAACTCTACAGGTAGTTTCATTTCTTGTTACACCAGTTACTTTAAAGCTACAATTTATACGTTTGTCTCTGGCAGGCTCTGTTGAGGGAAGGCTGTGAGAACTCATCTGTAGCTGCTTCGACTTCTTCACTCCTCTTAGTTTTGGCTGTCAGCTGACCTCACCATTGGTTAGTTCAAGGAGCTAACTCCATGCAAAAAAAACCCAACCAACCAACCAAACCTCAGAATAACAAAGCCCCTGGATAGTCTGTGTGAAGACCCTCACTCAGTTCACCAGCCACTGACAAGTGCCAGAGCTATTGCAAGGTTGAGTGTAACCGTTCGCTTGGCACCCACCAGGTACTAATGAGGTTAAATATAAAGTGAAAAGGTGAAACTGGAGCTTTTTTTGCCTTCTTTTTTTTTTTTTTTCTTCTGCTGCAAGCTGATAGGTGTGAAACTCTGTCAGGGTGTTTTTCTCTTCCTCTGTTGTTGACCTACATAGTAACTCATAGCAGGAGGCTGTCATCCTCTATCAGCTTGAATGGTGGAGTCTTTTATGGATGTAAAGCTCCATCCTTATCATTTTGGATCACTAAGTTGTTAAAATGTTTGTCATAATTTTTAGTGTTTGCTGCTGCTTAGTTTCCTTAAAAAACATCCCCCTACCCCAAAAGCCAATTCTATATAGCAGATGTCTCTTGGCACCCTGTCTTTCTTCTCTAGCATTCCAAACTCTTTTCTTAAGGTTTCTTACTTGACACCTTCAAAAGTCAGCCAAGTATTACTGCTCACAGTTGGTGTTTAACTTAGTTTTCTGATTGTTATTTGAAACTAAATAAAGCTTTGAAGCTCTGTTCATAACAAAATAAAATCAAGTTAATTATATAAAAATGGATTAATAGAGATACTTGCTTGATAACTGTGCTACTGGAACAGTTTTCTTGGTCTGTTTTATGGTTTGTTTGATCTTTTTTTCAAAGCAAGAGTAGACCAGGAGTTACCTTCTCTCTCCTGTTGTTCTTCCTGCACTCAGGACATTTAGTGTGGGTTCTTTTGGGCAAATTCTTTTTAAATATGTCCCCTCTTGCTCTGCCATTTTAGAACCAACTTTATAATCTCTACGTGGAATATCACAAACATCATTTGTCCTATCACATGTGGAGAGCGAGGCTATCCTGCTATGTTAAGTGTTTAATATGTTTGTATTTAGCACTTCCCATTACGAGGAATTAATGCATCTTTATCTGTGACATTCTTACACAGTGACTTCAACAAGCCTTTGATATCTGCTGGAGGAAAAGTTTTCAAGCTATAGCTTGTGAAGGTAAACAGGTAAAATCCTGTTTCTCCTTTGCTTAAATGCTCTCTCATATTGCTGTATCTGTGTCTTGGGTGAAATGTTAGGAAAACCTTCACAGCTTATTAGTCAGACTGATATTACATGTTCTGTTATTGGGCTAAACTACTTGAATGAGAACATTTTATAATCAATAGATGTGTTAAGAAATTCTTTTTCTTCTTTACCACTTGGGTATGCAGAAGAAAAAGAAATTTCTCATCTGGCTAAGGCTCCTACGTTCAATTTCTGGAGGCTATTTGGGTCCTTTCAGTCAGTCCTGCAGATTTTCTGTCTTCTTCAGCAACTTTTTTCTTCCTGGGGGTGTCATGTGTGAAAGGGGGGATTTGTAATTCTGGGGGCAAAGAAGATGAAGGAAGGGAGAGCAAAGGTGCTGTGTGTAATGCACATATACAACTGGAGTTCCTTTACCGCTTCATTCCTCTTTCTGTTACCATCTCCTCCCAAAATTCCTGTACAAATCTGAGGTTGTGAACCCAGCATCCCATCTTGGCCCAACTCTGAGGCAATGTAGCTAGTAGAGAGGGTGAAGGAATAGCAGGTCAGTACTGTAGGGCTGAAGATGTAGCAGCTGCTGCTGTTGTACAAAAGGGGACCTGTGATTCATTTTCTTCAGGTAAAACATGATGTAAGAATTATATTTTTCAAACCCTGAAGCTTTTCACTCTGGAGAGTGTTAAAATGTTAAGTAGTGTAGGAAGTGATTACATAAAAGGAAGAAATTTTTTTTACAGTGATGGTGGTGAAACACTGGCACAGATTGCTCAGAGAGGTGATAGAAGCCCCATCCCTGGAAACACTCAAGGTCAAACTGGGCAGGATGCTGAGCAACCTGATCTAGTTAAAGATGTCTCTGCTAACTGCAGAGGGGTTGTACTAGATGACCTTTAAAGGTCCCTTCCAACCCAAACCATTCTGTGATTCTATGATTCGAAGTGCTAGTGCTACACTTGCACTTGCAAGTCTAATGGGTTCTTTTAATGGGGCTCTTCATGTGTTCAAAAGGGTGAGAATGAAGTTGTAGCAGAAACCAGTAGTCTTGGTTTTCAGGTGTTTGAATCTATTTTTTTAATCTAAAATTAGCCATCTGAGTCTGGCTAATTTTAGGATTGTTTAATATTGGGCAGCAGAAGTAGGACTGTGGGGTTTTTTGTGGGAAGAACTCGATATCAAAGTATGTTTGTTTTTATCGTTGTGAAAAATTGATATTTCCAAGTAGTTAATTTGTATAGAATGAAGAAAAATAAACAACTTTTGTAAAGACAGTATCATGATGACCTCTGAGAAAGTTGGGTTTTGGGTGGTATGGAAAATATAATAATGCTTCAAGACAGTGCAGCAGAACGTACCATTCTTGTGTTCCTTCCTGGCTTGTGGTATTGGGTTTATCTCTAGACTTTTTTTTTCCTGTAGGAAACTTAGTTTTTGGCAGTAGTAGTAGAGTGGACATAATATTTAAGAGTTTGATGCTGTGTAATGGGAATGGACTTCTGCTTGAGCATATGCTGCAGTATCTGATCTGCTCTGTTAGCATCAGCGGGACTGCTTTATCCTCTGTGTAAATTATTGACATGATTTGTGAAGATGCCTTCTTTAATAGGAAACAGAGATGACACATTGCTCTTGCATGAGAACTGTCGTTTCCTCATTATCCCAGGACCAGCTACATACTGTTTATTCTGCCTGGATCAAACTGTCTTTTTTGTCAATATAGTATGCAAGCTGTTTGTCCGTATTGTCTTAGACTTGACTGTGGTGAGTAGAGGGGTAAATACATTGTTATATATATCTAAACTTGTACAACAGCAGCATTTCCAGCAACTTAAGAGTGTCTTGTAGTAGGAAAATTCTGTGCTTTGATGTTAATCATAGTAAACTTCTGCAGTTTTGAAATAAAGTTATCCTGCTAGTCTTTGATGCTGTTCAAATCCTGCATCAAACTTTCCATTTTCAGATGCTCGTTCTTACTAATCTTGCTCCCTTCTAAATTTTTTATCCTACACAATTTTCTTGTTCAGTACTGATTTTGTTTTCTTATTCCTGTAGGCTATATGTATTTTTTCACTTTTGCTTCTTGTGAAGTTCTTCCACCTTTATTACTTAAAAAAAATAGATCTGTCTTATTTGGATATTAATTGGAAAGGAAGATCTGATGCTCTGGTCAGTTTGGTGCTGGGGGATAGGAAACTATTTCAAATCCTTTCTTCACAGGGCAGGTAGCAACATTCTTTATGTTCAAGTTTCTCAATGAGACATGAAGAGATCACAATTTAATACACTTCTAGTAAGACTCAAGCTTCTCAGTGTCCTTTTATAGAAGTAAGACTGATTCCTAGAAACCAAAACATTTTTCCCCCTCTATATTAACACCGTAAGTGCTTTGACGATCAGATTTCAGACTTTGTTCTGCAGAGGCTTAATATTCTGCACAGCTGCTAAATGTAGTTTAATTAGCCAACAATTCTGAAATGCCAACTTGTGATTAAATGCTAGTGCATTGAGGCAAATGTCGTTGTGTTCTCTTACATCGTGTGAGCCGAAAGGATCGGAACGAGATGTTTAGAGCCGTTGCCATTGAAAACTCTCCGTTGTTGAACTTCATGCATCTATTGCTTTTCCTAATAAAGCTTTTTTTTGAACCTGGATGACATTAAGACGCTAAAAACTGAATAAGCTTGCTTAGATGTAGTTGAAAGCTTGAGTAAAGCGTTGTGTGATTTATATTTTTCATTTGTTCCTCACTATTGAGGGTGGCATTCATTGCTGTTGTAGGCATAAAAAAAATTATCATGTTTCTTCCTGAAATAGTTCATCTGATTCTTCTGAAAAATCTGTTTCAGCTGATATTGTAACTACAAAGCTAAGAAATTTCAATTTCTTATTTCTTTTCAATTTAACATGCTTGCGGAGCCTCTACTGACCCTTCTTGGCCTTCACAAATGCTAAGATGAATTCAACTCTTAGCTTTAGCTTTACTAATTCTACAGACTCTTTGACTGTATCAGCTATGACAGAGCTTTTCAGGCTGCTGAGATAGCCTGGGTGGAGCCAGCACCACTCACTGTTGCTGATCAGGCCACCAGGCTAGGAGAAGCCTCAGGGATGGCGGGGACTGCCCACAGAGCACAGGGCCAGCAGCCAGTGCTGGTGTGTGCCCCGGTGGGTACCACAGCTGGCTGCAGCTCCTAGGGCAGGGCGCTGAGCCTCTGCCAGTGCACAAGGTAAGCTCAGTCCCTCTAAGTGGTCAGAGGTCAAGGGCACTCATCCCAACTGACCCTTGAGTCGCAAGATGCCGGTTGCTTGTAGAGGTCCGGTCACGGTTGCTACCCGGCCGAAGGCTGTTGTTCGAAAAGCTGTGGGCACCCAGCCAGAGGCCCCACGCAAACATGGAGGCGTTCGGGCCTCTGGCTGCAGAGGGTGCCAGAGCCTGGCACTTGCAATGGAGGGGAGCAGAGACAACACCCATGTGAGATGTGAACAGGGGAGTGGTGCAGAATGGAGAGGTTGAGGAGTATCAAGGAGTGTGAGACACATAGGTTGACAGGTGGTGGACCAACTCCCTGAGAGGAAGGTAACAGGTTGAGGCCCCATGTAAATCAGAGGATCCCGTCACCTCTTGTCCCCAGGCAGTAGGAGGGGACCTCAGAGAAGGTGGGGAATGGAAACAGGTCCCTGCTCGTGGAAGCAGGCGAATCCCCTCCTGGCCTCCCCCACCTTCCCAGTTACCCTTGCAGAACAGGTATGGGGTCCTGCAAGAGGAACTGGCTGTTGGAGAGGTTCACCCTGGTTGGCCTGGTTCACCCAAGCCAGAAATGCCAGAAAGACCAAGTCACTGCAGATCTGGCATCACAACTGGTTCCAAAAGGAAAAGCAGATGGGTCGTTGCTGTGGGTGACTCTCTACTGAGGGGGGCAGCGGGACCATTGTGCCATCCTGACCCACTTCACAGGGAAGTCTGCTGCCTCCCTGGGGCACAGGTTAGGGATGTGTTGGACAAACTTCCTGCCCTAGTAGTAAACCCCTCTGATTATTACCCCCTTTCAGTATTTCAGGTGGGTAGAAGGAGCCCCAAATCAATTAAAACAGAATTTAGAGCCTTGGGACACCTGCTTAAGGGATCAGGAACGCAAGTTGCGTTCTCCTCTGTTCCTTCAGTGTCAATCATGAATGAGAAAACTTAACAGGAAAAGACAACAGGTCAACTCATGGCTCTGGGACTGGTGTTATTAGCAGGGCTTTGGGTTTTTTGATCATGGGCTGCTATACGAGACCCCTGGCCTGCTGGTTGCAAGTGGGATTTACCTGTCCCAGAGGGGGAAAAGGATTCTGGGGCAGGAGTTAGCAGGGCTCATTGACAGGTCTTTAAACTAGATACGAAGGGGGAAGGAGAGATAACTGGGCCTGTTAGGAATAAGCCCAAGGGAAGCATGCCAGGGCTGAAGGATGGTGGCCTAGTGAGGACTCTCTGCCATTTCATTTGAGAGAAGGGCTAGATGTTTAGAAATCATGGAAGCACCTGAGAAAGGTCTGGTAGGAAATGGGGCCCACACTCCCAAAACAGTGTTGGAATCATTAGCTCATCTGAAGTAGTGCATCTATACCGATGCCTGCAGTATGAGCAACAAGCAGGGGCAGTTTGAAGCCATGATGCACCAGGAAAACTGACATAGTGGCTATCACAGAAATGTGGTGGGATGCCTCAGGTCATGACCAGAGTGCCACCGTCGATGGCTACAGGCTCTTCAGGAGGGCTCGACAGGGAAGGAGAGGCGGTGGAGTGGCTCTGTATGTTAGAGAATGCTACGAGAGCTTGGAAATCAAGTACGGTGATGACAGGGTTGAGAGTGTTTGGGTTAGGTTAAGGGCTAATAAAAATGATATCGCTGGGGGAGTCTGCTATAGACCTCCAATCAAAGCAGTGAGGTGGCTGAAGCAGTTGGGAGAAATCTCGCAGTCACTTGCTGCTGTTCCTGTGAGGGATTTTAACCTCTCGGGTATCTGCTGGGAATACAACACAGCAGAGAGGGAGCAATCCAAGAGGTTCCTGGAATGTGTGGAGGATAATTTCCTCACACAGCTGGTAGGTGAGCCAACCAGGGAAGGTGCCCTCCTGGACCTGCTTCTTGTGAATGGGGAAGAACTTGTGGGGGAAGTAAAGGTTGGAGGCCATCTAGGGTGTAGTGGTCATGAGATGATTGAGTATTCGGTCCTTGGAGAAACAAGGAGAGGGGTTAGTAAAACTGCCACCTTAAACTTCCAGAGGGCAAACTTCAACCTGTTCAAGAGAGTGGTTGACAAAGTCACTTGGGAGGCTGCCCTGAAGGATACAGGAGCCCAGGAAGGCTGGACATACTTCAAGAGGGAAGTCTTAAAGGCACAGGAGCAGGCTGTCCCCGTGTGCCAACAAACAAGTAGGCAGGGAAGGAGACTGGCCTGGCTAAATAGGGACCTTTGGCTGGACCTCAAGAACAAAAGGAGAGTCTTTGACCTTTGGAAGAGGGGGCAGGTCTCTCATGTAGACGATAAAGATGTAGTGAAGCAATGCAGGGAGAAAATTAGGAGGGCCGAAGCGCAGCTCGAGCTCAACCTGGCTATGGCTGTTAAGGATAATAAAAAATGTTTCTATAAATTCATTAACAACAAAAGGAGGATTAGGGAAAATCTCCATCCTTTATTGGATGCAGAGGGAAACATGGTAACAAGGGATGAGGAAAAGTCTGAGTTGCTCAACACCTACTTTGGCTCAGTCTTTAGCAGTGGAACTAGCCGTTCCCTGGACCCCCGTCCTCGTGAGCTAAGAGACAGGGAGGGGAAGCAGAATGAAGTCATTGCATTTAAAGAGAAGGTGGTCAGTGACCTTCTACGCCACTTGGATGCACACAAATCTATGGGACTGGGTGGGTTACACCCAAGGGTGCTGAAAGAGTTGGCAGATGTGCTCACCAAGCCACTTTCCATTATTTATCTGAAGTCCCGGCTAACTGTGGGGGTCCCAATGGACTGGAGGGTAGCAAATGTAACACCCACCTACAGGAAAGGCAGAAAGGAGGATAGGGGAAACTATAGACCCGTCAGTCTGACCTCGGTACCAGGGGAGGTCATGGAGCAGATCATCTTGAGTGCCATTACAAGCCATACGTAGAGGACAATCATGAGATCAGGCACAGTCAGCATGGGTCTATGAAAGGCAAGTCCTGCCTGACGAACCTGATCTCCTTCTATAACAAGATGACCCGACTATTGGATGAGGGAAAAGCTGTGGATATTGTTTACCTAGACTTTTGAAAAGCATTTGACATCGTTTCCTGTAGAATTCTCATGGAAAAACTAGCTGCTCATGGCCTAGATGAGCACATGATCTGCTGGATCAAGCACTGGCTGGACAGCTGGGCCCAAAGAGTGGTGGTGAATGGAGTTAAATCCAGCTGGCAGCAGGTCACAAGTGATGTTCCTCAGGGCTCAGTGTGGGGACCATTTCTGTTTAACATCTTTATTGATTATCTTGTTAGGGACAGAGAGTCTACCATCAGTAAGTTCGCAGATGATGCCAAGTTAGGTGAGAATGTTGATCTGCATGAGGATAGGGAGGCTCTCCAGAGAGACTTAGACTGGATCAATGGGCCAATGTTAATGGTATGAGCTTCAACAAGGCCAAGTGCGAGGTCCTGCACTTGGGCTGCAACAACTCCATGCAATTCTGCAGGCTTGGGGAAGTGTGGCTGGAAAGCTGTCTGGTAGAAAAGGACCTGGGGGTTCTAATTGACAAATGTCTGAATATGAGCCAGCAGTGTGCCCAGGTGGCATCCTGGATTGTATGAGAAATAGTGTGAGCAGCAAAAGTAGGAAGATGATTGTCCCCCTGTACTACGCACTGGTTGAGGCTACACCTTGAATATTGTGTCCTGTTTTGGGCACCTCAGTACAAGAGAAATACTGAGGTGCTGAGTGAGTGCAGAGGAGGGCAACAAAGCTGGTGAAGGTCGTGGAGAATAAATCTTACGAAGAGCAATTGAAGGAGCTGGGATTGTTTAGTTTGAGGAAGAGGAGGCTAAGGGCAGACCTCATCACTCTCTACAACTCCCTGAAAGGACGCTATAGAGAGGCTGGTGCTGGGCTCTTCACAGGTAATTAGCAATAGAAGAAGAGGGAATGGATTCAAGCTGCAACAGGGAAGGGTTAGACTGGACATTAGGGAAAAAATTTTCACAGAAGGAGTAGTCGGACACTGGAATAGGCTGCCCAGGGAGGTAGTTGAGTCACCATCCCTGCATGTGTTTAAGGGTCATTCAGATGTGGTGTTGAGGGACATGGTTTAGGGGTGAACTTTGTCAAGTAGCGTTAATGGTTGCACTTGGTGATCCCAAGGGTCTTTTCCAACCTGAATGATTCTTTGCGTCTGTTGGAAATACAATACAGAAGAGAGAAAACAGTCCTGGACATTCTTGGTGTTTGTAGAAGATAACTTTGACACAGTTGGTGAGGGAGCCGATGAGGGAAGGTGCACTCCTGGACCTTGTGAACAGAGTAGGACTTGGGGGGGGGAAGTAATGGTGGGATGCCATCTTGGGCATAGCAATCATTACATGATAGAGTTTTCAAATCTCAGGGAAGTAAAGGGGAGGATGGGGGGGATCGTCAGTAAAACTGCCACCTTGGGCTTCTGAAGGTCAGACTTTGGTCTGTTCAGGAGGCTGATTGACAAAGTCCCTTGGGAGGGGACTTACCTGAAGGGTAAAGGAGTCCAGGAAGGTTGGATGTACTTCAAGAAGGAAGTCGTAAAGGCACAGGAGCAGGCTGTCCCAGCGTGCCGAGAGATGAGCTGGTGGGGAAGACCACTGGAGTGGCTGAATAGAGAGCTTTGGCTGGAACTCGGGAACAAAAGGAGAGCTTATGGCCTTTGGAAGAGGGGGCAGGCATCTCATGAGGACTACAAAGATGTAGTGAGGCTATGCAGGGAGAAAATTAGGAGAGCCAAAACCCAACTGGAACTCAACCTGGCTACTGCTATTAAAGACAATAAAAAATGTTTCTATAAATACATTAACAACAAAAGGAGGACCAGGGAGAATCTCCATCCCTTACTGGATGCAGGGGGATGCATAGTGACAAGGGATGAGGAAAAGGCTGAGGTGCTTAATGCCTTCTCTGCCTCAGTCTTTAGCAGTAGAAATAGGTGTCCCTAGACACCCAGCCCCCTAATCTGGAAGACAGGGAGAGGGGTCAGAATATGACCTTCACCATCCCAGAGGAAACAGTCAGTGACCTGCTACACCACTTAAACATATACAAGTCTGTGGGGCCAGATGGGTTACACCCAAGAGTACGCATGGAGCTTGCACAAGTGCTCACCAAGCCTCTCTCAGTCATTTACCAGCAGTCCTGGCTAACTGTGGAGGCCCCAGTAGACTGGAGGTTAGCCAATGTGACTCCCATCTACAAGAAAGGCTGAAAGGAGGATCCAGGGAACTACAGACCTGTCAGTCTGATCTCGGTGCCAGGGGAGGTCATGGAGCAG
>WUAM01000292.1:494115-504444 GCA_024336885.1 Actenoides hombroni
TAAAAGCCATAGAGATGTGGTGCTTGGGGATGTGGCTTAGTGGTGGACTTGGCAGAGTAGGGGTAATGGTTGGACTCGATGATCTTAAAGGTCTTTTCCAACCTTGAGGATTCTATGATTCTGTGATCTTTCAGGTCTTTTCCAACTCAAGCCATTCTACGATACCTAGCAATACTGAGGAATTTTTTGGCTTTCAGTTTGCAGAGAGCTTGCTCTTCATGCGTAAGGGTTGTTCTTCAACTTTCCACTCTGTTCTGCAAGTTTTGTGTGCCTGTTCAATGTGTGTTTTTGAAATTGTCTCCAAATATATTCCCCCAAGGGTTTTGTTTGTCCTCATTCCAGAGCTGCTTCCAAAGGCTCTGCCTAAATTAAAACAGCACGGAAAACAGCTGGATAGAGACAGACACAGGAGTAAGAAGCAGCAGTGGCCTTTCATGATCAGTGTGGATATCTGTGAATTTAACATATCAAACATCTAGAAGTGCCCATGTTTTCCTTCTGCTGTTCCTTGAAAAATGCAGGAAATGAATGACATTTTTTGCAGAATAAAAATGGAGGAAGAGAAGTAGTTTGGATTGTTTTTTCCGAAGTGGAATTATATTCCTTAAAAGAATTGCTGGATGAATAGAACAAGATCAAGCTCTGAGGGGTGCTAATATTGCATTTAAAATGGACGTGGAAACTAAGCAGAAAAATTTAGCTGTAGTCGAGTTCTAGGAGATGGGAAGAATGCCCAGACACTGGCAATCTGGGCAAGGGAGAAGTTTTCCACTTCTGAACAAAAAAGATGTGGGAGGAAGATTAAAAGTTACAGTTCATTTGGCTATCGACAAAGAATTGTCAGAGACTGAGGTTTTGGTTTAGACACGAGAGCGGATCTGAGACTGGATCCATGAGCTCTCGTCATAAAGATGAGTTTTTGAGAGCAGTGACAAAAGGTGGCTGGTGGCCCATATAATAATATATAGACCAAGAGGGCTAAGATTTGACTACAAGAGAGATCAATTAGGAACATCACTTATTGCACAGAAGTGGAAGGAAGTTTTGTTTGGAGAAGGTCTACATGGGATTTAAGGGGAGTTTATTAGGATTAAAGGAGCGTGCCTATGTCAGTTAGATAATATTCTCGTCTCCCTAGCATGGCCCAAAGAAGTCGAATGATGCAAGTGAGGAGGACTGATGTTCAGAGTGGCAGCCATGCCTTTGTGGAAGACCAAGGAAGCAAGCTAGCGGAGCTCAAGTTGGTCCAAATAACAGTAAAGGAAGGCAGGAGATGGGGACATGAAAAAGGTCAAGGGGCAAGGGTAACGTCAAGAGGAAAACCTTCTGAAACTGGATGGAGAGGGACAAGAGGACTTGAATAACAACTTGGTCTCATGTTCGTTGTGTGTGAGGAGCAGTACTCAATATAAAACACAAGTCTAACCACTTGCTGGAAATAAATGTGACTGTCATCTTTGTCTAAAAGAAACCACTCAAGGAGTGTGCAGTTTGGGTTAATTTTCTGGGCAATGAGGAGCAGTATAGACCTCTCCAGTGTCCTTGTGTGTTCTAAATGTATATTGTCCATATACTGGGAGAATACACTGGGGTTGTAATATGGATGTTATAAAATCACGCGTGCTGTGAGATTGGAGGGAAAAGCAACTTCTGTAGTTAACGTGTAAAATGTTTTTTAGGCACTGATTCTCAAAAGATGACTTTTTTTAAAGTAGTGTGTATCTTTTGGTTCACTGTGTCTCTGACAGGAGCCTTTGGTTGAAGATTGAGCTTGTCAAAAGGTTCACTATTTCCACACAGGGGGTTGTAACTAGATGACAGACCGATATTTAGGTGCTTTAGCAGTTCTTGTCTGTCCATCTGCTGAAAGTCCAAATGATTATCCAAACTGATTATCCTTTTGCTATAGTGACCCAGTGCTCTGCTTTTTATTGGGAGAGAATGGTTGCTGGTGGCCAGTTTTCTTTTCTTGACTCCATTCTAGATTTTTATTTCCTTTTTTTCGTTTGATCTTGAATCTCATGAAGAAGTTCGAAAACAGGGTTTTTTTTGTTGGTTTTTTTTCAATTCAGTTTCTGAAGAGCCTGTTGTGCCACAGCAGATAGGAGAGGCATGTTAGAAGTCATTCTTTTGCCAAGTGAAGCCTTAATAGCTGTTCATTTCAGAAGGCTCACTAATATGTGCCTAATTAGAGCACGTGAAATGATTTGGTTATCAAGTGGTATAATTTGTGGTCTTTTCTGACTGACGTTTAGACAGCTTGTGGATGTTTTGAGTGTTCCTGCTTAAGCAGCTGCAATAGTTAGTTAAGTGATTGTTTAAGAAACTTGCACCTGGTTCTAGCTTAATTATTAGGTCTATTTCTGCTTCTTGCTGACAAAAACAGTCAGAGGGTTTTTTCACAGAATCATTAAGGTTGGAAGAGACTTTCAAGATCATCAAGTCAAGCTGTCTACCTAACATTATCATGACCAATGTCCTGAAATGACACATCTACACACTTTTTTGAACACCTCCAGGGATGCTGACTTCACCCCTTCCCTGGGCAGTCTGTTCCAATGCCTCACCATTCTTTCAGTATGGAAGTTTTTCCATATGTCCAATCTAAACCTGCCCTAGTGCAACTTAAGCCCGTTTCCTCTGGGTCTATTGCTGCTTACTTGTGAGAAGAGACCAACACCCACCTCACTACAACCTCCTTTCAGGTAGTTGTAGAGTGCAATAAGGTCTCCCGTCAGCCTTCTCTTCTCCAGACTAAACAATCCTAGGTCTCTCAGCTGCTCCTCCTAAGCCATGTTCTCCAGACCCTTCATCAGCTTCATTGTCCTTCTCTGAACTCGCTCCAGCACCTCCAAGCCTTTCTTATCCTGTGATGCCCAAAACTGAACACAGTACTCAAGGTGTGGCCTCACCAGTGCCAAGTACAGTGGGACAATTGCTTTCCTGCTCCTGCTGGCCACGCTATTTTTGATACAGGCCAGTATGGTGTTGGCCTTCTTGGCTACCTAGGCACACTGCTGGCTCATATTATTTGTTTTAAAGTAGCTACTGCTGTAGTTTCATGGTACTTGAGACTCTGTCTTAAGGCTTTAGAATAAGCTGTTGAGGTGGCTAGATGTAAGCAGCAGCTTGCTGTTAGGTAAGGTTTTTGAAGGTTGATTCAAAATACTCTGTATTTTAAGTTGGCTGATGTTGTTTAGAAGCAGGGTGGGATGGGTAGTTGGATAGAGGAACCGCTTGACGCATACAGCAGAATGTGCTTATGCTGGGATTCTTTCCAGTCTTCCTTAGGTTTTTTTAGATGGATCCTTTCTGAGGCCTCTCAACTCTTGAGTATTTGAACGCAGCACCGTCTAGGTGCATTCCAACATTACGGACTTGATTTTGCTGGGTGGGGGAGCTTGTCGGTGTTTGGGTGTGACTTGGGCTGGGGAGGCATCAGCTGCTTAGACTTTGCCCATTTTGTCATTCTCTTAACTTCCTTCTGCATTTTCACTTCGTTCTTGTCGCTTAAGAACTCGGGAGAAACGTGGCAGTGGTATTTAAGGGTGTCTTTTTAGCTCCATTAGGGTCATATACTTGAAAGTATTTAGTAAACACGTCTTTGACTGGAAGGCAGACTATGATAAATTTTGTAGCTGATGCTCTCCATCATTGGCAATTGCATAGAGAATATCTGTCTGCAGGAGAAGCTCTTGCATTATCTCCTGTAAACTCCCTCAAATTACATATTGACCTTTCTCTTCATCTTACTGGTGTCTTATGATTGTCTCAAAATGTCACTTGCTGGAAGATGTGGCGCTGATCATGCAGTTAGTGCTAGAATTTTTCCTCTCTCTTGAGTTTCTGTGTGGTTTTTTTGAGTGACTGAAGGAAAGCAGACTGTCATTCATACCTCCTTAGTGATTCTAATTGGCTTCCAGTGCTGTACAAATCAACAGCTTTTGGATGTTTATATAGTGATTCCTGCGGTGTATACAGATGGGAGTTCAAAGCTCCTTTTCTAATTTATGGCTCTTTCATGCGGTTTAAATCTAGAAATACCTGAAGCTGGTGGAGTGATCTAGCTTTTTATTATTACTGTTGCGTGCAGCACGCGGGACTGAACCTTTAAAGGAAAGGTGAAGGCAAAATCTTCATGGCTCTTGATCTTGGTAGTGCAAAATTCTGACGGTACATAAAGGACATCGCCTGTCACTCATTTTAGTGAGCCAGACCCCCCCATAACTACCTTCTTCACACAGGGGAAGTGCATGTTAACCATGGCTTTTGCCCAAACCACTTCTGTTTATGAATAAAGAATGCTCTTTGTAAGGCGTCCTCTTCAAATTAGGTTAACGTGCCTATACCTTGAACATCTTGTTAGTATGGGCTGAGAGACCATTTTGGCTGATCCTTCGCAAAAAGAATTTCATGCTCTGTTAACAAGGCATCAACAAACCTAGTTGGAAGGTAAAGGCTGTCACTTGCCTTCAGAAGCTGAGTTTTGAGAATGATATAAATGTACTTCCAAAATACAGTATCCCCACACTGAAGTGTTTAGACTCTTAAATGTTCAGTAACACTTCCTATTGCTTATTCTCTGTAAAGCCAGATCCTTGGCTCCTGTACAGTCAGCTGTCTCTTGGTGAGAATATGACTGTGGGGAATGATGTCTCGTTCTGGCAACCTCGTTCTCTGTAGCCGTATCTTAGGCAGAGCCCTCTGTTAGCCTTGGAAAAGCTTTCCAGACTACAGATCTATGGTTTCAAATCTGTCAGCCGATAGGAATTTTCAGCTCCTTTTGTTGCGGAATCGAGCACGTCGCCGACGCAATAGAGCGTGAGGAACTTGTACAGGAACACAGGAAAGTTATTTTCCTCCAGAAACGGGTCACAGGAAAAATTAAGTTATCCTAAATGGCATTGCTTGTATTTTCCCCTCTTCAGACTAGCTTTTTGCCAGTTTGAAAGTTGTTTCTTGGCTCAGCAGTTGAAGGGGTGGAGGACTGTAACCGTTCCACGGTGTTAGTGAGCCTGGATTTGATAGTTGAAGTGACGAGCTCAGTCCTTCCTGTTTTTTTTTTTATTGTTTGGGAGAAATCTGGATGTGGTGTGGGTCGTATTGGAAAAAAGCAGCTGGAGAACTTCAGTTTGAACACCTTGCACTCAATGCATCTGTTAAAAACAAAAAAATTGCACTCTATTTCTTGTATGGATATATCCAAAGGAAAGAATGCTACTGTAATTTGACGTGCAAACCTAATAGCACTTGAAATAAGTAAGGACTAACTAAACACTCCTGGTGTAACAGTGCCTTTTGCTGAGAGTACCGTGCTTATCCCTCTGTGTTCTATGTCCATTGGCCTGTAAACTGGGAATTTATTCCCTGAATGACATCAAGCGATGTCAGACTTTGTCAAATGACGAATGCAACGCGTGCCTAAAGAAAAGTCTCTGTTGGAGCTTCTGAGCCCAGTCTAACGTCGGGAGCAAAGAGGTGTATCCATTTGAATAAACAAAAATACCCTTGATGTTTGAGATAACAGTCAGGGGTTTGAGCTGTGAATTTCTGCAGCTAAAAGCTTGATTTCTTGCCCTTTGGCTTCACATCAGCTCTCCTTAGGCAGAGGAGCGTTAACATTGATAAACCTTGCAGAAAATGGACCAGTCGGGTGGGATTGCTCCCAGTACTGTTGGATCATAGCTCTATTCAAGTTATCTGTTATTAGTTTCAGTCTTTGACTGTTATAAACCATGCTCTATGATAGACACAAGACGATCTGCGCGGAAAAATAAACCCGATTCTATTGCGCTTGCAAAGCTCGAGAAGATCTCTCTGTATCCCCAAATATTCCACCACCGCCCCCCCCGATGAGCTACTGAAAATCTGTTTGAACCTCTGGAAATATCATCACTTTATCGTAGACTTTGTTCCATGCTTTTAACAACCTTTGTGGGGGGGGGGGAAACCATCCCGATTTCACTACGTAGATGCGTTCCCGCTTTGGTTGTTCGTGTTTGGTTGACAGGCGTCGGATCTCGTGTTCGGGTGGGGTTTTTTTTTTTTCCCCTGTCAATTTTGGATTGGCTTTTCATTGTGGTGGGACGAGAGGGTGGCTGTAGGTACACTCCACTCATCTCTTCTAATCTCACATACCAAGTGGTGCTTGCTCCATTTCATTGGTACCTTTTCAGTAGACCAAGGGAAAAAACCCAACCCAACCGTGTGATGCGAGTCAGGTGGCTCAGTTCCTCCTAAAGCAGTTAGGCCAAGCTTGCTTGGGCTTTTCTTGTTTGTGTTCGTTTGTTTTATTGTTGTTGGGTTTTGATTGTGGGGTTTTTTGGGTTTTTTGTTTGGGTTTTGGGGTTTTTTTTTTGTTTGTTTTTGGGTTTGGGTATCCCTACAACTATTTTGGCTCACGTTAGTCATTGAGCACCTCTGTATTTTAAAGCTTGAGAGTCTGATGTGTATCTTTCTGATGCTTTGCAGTGTTTTAGGACTGGAAGGGGCCGTTTTTTTTCTCTGTTTGCAGAATAACTTCTTCTTTACCTCGGGCTTTAAAACAGCACTCTTGATGTTGTGTGAGAATCTCAAAACTTTTACTGATCGCTAAAGATCACGAGGCAAGATTGTGCGTAGAACCAGGGCAATGTTGGGTTTGTTGACGCAGTGAGTTTCAAAATCATTCTTTAATAAAAGCTCTTACATTCTTAAATAGCTTTATAATTAACTCTGCAGTTAACTTTTGAGGTTGATGGACCCTAGTGATTGGAACAGGGAGCTCTGAAATCAACACAAACCATGCTGGGGTGGGGTGTGCAGCTCTTGCAGCTCTTGCCTCATTGTTAAGAAAAGGAGTGGCTGCAATTTTAGTTTATTTTTTAGTTTATTTTTTAGTTTATTTTTTAGTTTATTTTTTAGTTATCCTTTCTTTACCTGTTTTAACCCTTTCCTTTTTTTTATTACAGTTACTTCAGCTCTTGACAAGTTGGATGCAGTGTATTTATTGTGCAGAGGATAAAGAGGAGCCTCAGTGATGCCAGATGCACCTCTGCACACATCCTGTAGTTGAAGTACAGGATGTAAGGGCTTTTCCTCTCTTCTTGAGGAGGCAAGCAAAGGTGCTGGGAGATAATGCAGAGAACTCCTATAATATGTTTTTTTACAACAGTGTTGCTGGTGTGTGTGCTGTTCTTCTGGGATTCATGGCAAAAATAACGTAGGGTTGTGCACTAACATGATTCAGTCAACTTGTCTGAATCATCAGAATTACTTAGACTGAACCAGCTTGGGATGGAGCTTCTGTTTCGAAGCTGCAGTTTGTTTATAAGCAATGTGTTTTCAGTCATGAGATGCTGACTAGCATTTGTGTCTCTAGAGAAGAAGAGGAACGTCTGAGAAATAAGATCCGAGCAGATCATGAAAAAGCTCTGGAAGAGGCTAAGGAGAAATTGAAGAAATCACGTGATGAGATTCAAGCTGAGATTCAGACAGAAAAGAACAAAGTAGTGCAAGAATTGAAAAAGAAAGACAGCAAGCCACTGCCCCCTGTTCCTTTACCAAACCTTATAGGGATAAACAGTGGAGAACCAGCAGACCCGGATATCCGAGAGAAGAGGAACAAAATCAAAGAGGTAAAGATGATGGTGGTGTGGTCCTACCCCTTCTTGTATCTGATAGCAGTTATTTATATGGTGTTGAGCTGCTGTTTGCTTCTTCATATAAATCATCACAAGGCGACAAATCCTTTTTAATAAACAGGAAGCTGAAAGTACACGTAAGTATTAATGAACACCAGCATTATTCCATGTGTTTTCCCCATGTTGGGGTGTTGATATTTCACCAGATAACAACTTTAGAATTATTTTAAGGGTTTCTTCCACTTAGTGGTATGGGATCAAAGGGCTTTGCGTTTGTCATTAACACATTGAACACCCACAAGTGCATCTTTAAAGCAGAGCCTGACTTTGTCGGGTTCCATTCAAAGAATGGGGTATGTTAGCATTTCACAGGATGTTTTTAGGTGTTTAAGGAGTGGATTGAAAAGGTAGTGGGGAAGGGTTGTAGAGCTGCTGCTGCAATTTGCATTTTACCCAATTGCCATGTGCTTTTCAATGTAACTTTTAAATGGGTCTAAAAACCTAGGAGTTCATTTAAGCAGATTGCCTTATTTACCTCCGAAACCTTAAAACCAAGAAGTTGGCTTAACTTTTTGGTTCTGTGGCAGCTTACACCATGGGAATTGCTGTTTCAGGTTTTAACCCTTTCCACTCCTTTCCCTTCCTCAGTTGTGAGACTTGTTGCGCTCTTTTGCCCTGGCAATGCAAATTTCCTGTTATTATTGCCAGACATTTTTCTGAGTCTGTACTTCTGACTAGTATGGCAGAAACACTGTACAGCCTTCTTTTTCTTCCCTGAAATCTGTTTAGTTTTATGCCTGAAGTCTGGGTTAGCAAGAAGGAGTGGTTCTGGCCAGAAGCAGATGAGCACAGGCCCTGTAATTGAAGAACGTGCAGGCCAACAGCAGTTAACAGTCACATCAGCTAAGTCTTCCTTTGAATTGTAATCTTAGTTTAGTTAGCTCATAAAACCAGACAATAATGTCATACACCTGTCTTCATAATGGGGGAGGAGTTGCAGCTGGAGTACGTACCGTGCTGTGAGTAGATTACCCAAGCTGGAATTTTACTTTGAATGTTAATAATGACTAGATGCTATTCACTCCTCAAATAATGAACAGCTGTTTGATACAGGATACATATCACTATTTGAATCTCTCAAAGTAGCAAATCCTTCCCTGGGAGGTTTGCAGCGACTCCTGCAGAAATACTTTGAGAAGTTGTGTGTGGAGTATTGGACCCCCTGGACATTGCCCTGGTTAGGGCTGTTTCCCAAAAGACAGCAGTGAATTGGGGATTTCAAAAAGCTTTACTGCTTTTCAGAACTGTCTCCTTGAACATTTTCAAGGAGAATATTCAGAGATTCTTGCTTTTCAAAATGTCTTCTGTAGAGTAAAGATGGAACGATGAAGAGTGAAGTCATGTAGTTGTCCACATTTCTTAACTTACAACTGCAGAATACTCAATTTAAATTTGCTACTGATTGTCAACTCAACTTTATTATACCTATTAAATCCAAGCAATGTGAAAGCACTGAGCACAGCTAACAGTGAAGAGCTAGCTGGAAGAAATAATCAACTGAAGTAACGGGTCAAGCTTGGAAGTGGAGGGAGGGTTGAAAATTCCTATTTGCATTCCTGAGGTTGCTTGGTCAGAATGGAGACTGGGAGGAGATGAGAAGCTATAGGTTAATACTTCTGTATGAATTGGCAATTGTCTTGGTGACATGAATCAGTAGTAAAGTTTGGACAATTGTTGCTGACCTAAACCTGAAGTGGGTAAGGAATCCAGGGTAGTTTGTGAGTAATGATCACCAGGTAGTAGCTCTGGTGAACCTCAGCTGCAGTTGCCACAGATCTCATGCTGTGATAGGCTTACTCCTTTTTCTAGTGATCGGCCTACGTGTGAGTCATTCTGACAAGCTGGTTTTTTTAACTGCTTAACTTGTTGATGGCTCCTATTGTGGTTTCTGAAGTGTAGCTTTTTATAGTTGGATCAAAGATTGTAAGGGACTTTGTATTAGGTGGGTAAGTACTTCAGTCACAACATCAAACCTTGGTACTGAGCACCTTCTGGCAGAAAGAGACCTCTGGCAGAAAGGGACCTGGGTGTGTTGGTCAACAAGGGGCTGAATGTGAGCCAGCGGTGTGCCCAGGTGGCCAAGAAGGCCACCGGTATCCTGGCTTGTATTAGAAGTAGTGTGGCAAGCAGGACCAGGGGGGTGCTTGTCCTTCCGTAAGTGGCATTGGTGAGGCCGCACCTCGAGCACCGTGTTCAGTTTTGGGCACCTCAGTACAAGAAAGACATTGAGTTGCTGGAGTGGATCCAGAGAAGAGCAAGGAAGCTGGGAAGGGCCTGGAGACCAAGTCTTACGAGGAGCATCTGAGGGAACTGGGGTTATTTAGCCTGAAGAAAAGGAGGCTGAGGGGACATCTCCTTGTTCTCTACTACTACTTGAAAGGAGGTTATAGAGAGGTAGGTGGTGGGCTCTTCTCCAAAGTACCTGGTGATAGAACAAGAAGGAGTGGCCTCAAGCTGCACCAGGGGAGGTTTAGACTGGGCATAAGGAAAACGTTTTTCCCTGCGAGGTTTGTGAGGCCTTGGAACGTGCAGCCTATGGAGGTGGTGGAGTCCCCATCCCTGGATGTGTTTAAAAGCCATAGAGATGTGGTGCTTGGGGATGTGGCTTAGTGGTGGACTTGGCAGAGTAGGGGTAATGGTTGGACTC